>WBNM01008245.1:0-10751 GCA_013399055.1 Ramphastos sulfuratus
CCTTGCCCTGCTGGCCATGCAAGCACTACATTGCAGTCAGTTTCAAAGTGTAAAGCAGAGATAAATACTGTGGTGAGGCAAATGCATTTGATTTATCATGCTCCAGAAGTGTGATGTTTAATAATGACTTCTTTCACTCTAACTCGACTCGGGGAGGAGGCCCAACCCAGAAGCAGCACACATCCCAGCTGTCACAAAGAGGAAGAGCTTGGCTTTAGGATGTCACCAGCTGTTAGCTGAAAACACAGCAGTAGGAAGCAGGGGCTGAGTGATCCAAGAGCCAATGGCTAATAGGCACCACTGGTCCCAGTACCAACTCCTGAGGGACCCCACTTGTCACTGGCCTCCACTTGGACACTGAGCCATTGACCATGACTCTGAGTGCAGCCACCCAGGCAACTCCTCACCCAGCCAGTGGCCCATCCCTCAAGTCCTCTGCTGACCAGGAGGTCATGCAGGCAGTGGCAAGTCGTAGAATCATAGAATGGTTTAGGTTGGAAGGGACCTCAAAGATCATCCAGTTCCAACCTTGCTTTGCACAAGTCCAGGTAGGAGACTTCAGTTGCTCTTCCCCTACCCACTGCTGCCATAACTCCACCACAAAAGGCCACCAATTTTGATCATGTCACAAACATGAGTCAATGATGCCAAAATGTGGAAGCTCATCAGTAATTCCTGTTATTTGATCTACAGGTCAACTTTTTTGTCATCCTTTAGGAATCTTTCCATCCCTTTGTTTATTCCTTACTTCCACTACTGATTGCTAAGCAGAGCTTTCATAGAATCACAGAATCAGCCAGGTTGGAAGAGAGCTCCAAGCTCATCCAGCCCAACCTAGCACCCAGCCCTAGCCAATCAACCAGACCATGGCACTAAGTGCCCCAGCCAGGCTTTGCTTCAACACCTCCAGGGATGGGCACTCCACCACCTCCCTGGGCAGCCCATTCCAATGCCAATCACTCTCTCTGCCAACAACTTCCTCCTAATATCCAGCCTAGACCTCCCCTAGACCAGCTTGAAGCTGTGTCCCCTCCTTCTGTCCCTGGGTGCCTGGCAGCAGAGCCCAACCCCACCTGGCTACAACCTCCCTTCAGGTAGCTGCAGAGAGCAATGAGGTCTGCCCTGAGCCTCCTCTTGTGCAGGCTGCACACCCCCAGCTCCCTCAGCCTCTCCTCACAGGGCTGTGCTCCAGGCCCCTCCCCAGCCTTGCTGCCCTTCTCTGGACACCTTCCAGCACCTCAACATCTCTCTTGAATTGAGGGGCCCAGAACTGGACACAGCACTCAAGGTGTGGCCTGAGCAGTGCTGAGCACAGGGGCAGAAGAACCTCCCTGCTCCTGCTGGCCACACTGCTCCTGATCCAGGCCAGGATGCCATTGGCTCTGCTGCCCACCTGGGCACACTGCTGCCTCATCTTCAGCTACTCTCTCCCAGCACCCCCAGGTCCCTCTCTGCCTGGCTGCTCTCCAGCCACTCTGTCCCCAGCCTGTAGCACTGCTTGGGGTTGTTGTGGCCAAAGTGTAGAACCCTGCACTTAGCCTTGTTCAATCTCATCCCATTGGCCTCTGCCCACCCATCCAGCCTGCCCAGGTCCCTCTGCAGAGCCCTCCTACCCTCCAACAGATCCACACCTGCTCCTAACTTGGTGTCATCTGCAAACTTACTGATGCTGGACTCAATCCCCTGGTCCAGATCATCAATAAAGATATTGAACAGGACTGGGCCCAGCACTGATCCCTGGGGGACACCACTGGTGACAGCTGCCAGCTGGATGTGGCACCATTCACCACCACTCTCTGGGCTCAGCCCTCCAGCCAGTTCTTGACCCCTATCAGAGTGAATCTGTCCAAGCCAGGAGCTGCCAGCTGTGCCAGGAGCTTGCTGTGGCCAACAGTGCCAAAGGCTTTGCTGGAGTCCAGGTGGACTTCAGGTAGAAGTCCAAGTAGATTCGTGGAGTCAGGGGAAAGTGGCTTCCTCTGCCTTCTCACTGGTTCCAAAGGAGTTCACTGTTGACTGTTTCTTGTTGTGCTGTCCACAGGAAAGAGCTGAATGGTGAGACACCATTCTGAATTGGTGAGACACTGGCACAGGCTGCCCAGGGAGGTTGTGGCTGCTCCCTCCCTGGAGGTGTTCAAGGCCAGGTTGGACGAGGCCTTGAGTGACCTGTTCTAGTGGGAGGTGTCCCTGCCTATGGCAGGGGGTTGGAACTGGCTGATCCTTGAGGTCCCTTCCAACCTTCCCATTCTATGACTCAATGATTCTAATGAAGCAGAGAATAAAAAGTAGAAATGTGGGAACCTGGCACATTCCAGCCCTTGACACTGAGAACAATCTATCCAATTGGTAGCTGGCAGCCTGGCCTGTTTCCACCAAGAACACATGTCATCTCAGAGAGCTTGCCTGCCTTTTCACTGTGCCAGAGATCACATTCTCCATTTAAAGCACATTATCTATGCAGAACTTCAAGCTTATTTTAGGTTGCATCCCATTTTGTGGCTTCCTTATAATCTACAGCCTTTGTTTTGCATGATTATTTGCTTACCAGTCTCACTGATGCATAACAAGCAGAAGCCTTTTGCCAGTTCTTAAGCCTCTGCTGAAATAACTTCACTTTTGTTTCTTCCTGGGCACAAGAATCTATGCAGAGGTCACAAAGCTTTGCCTCGAAGTCTAAACTTTTTCAAGGTTATAGGGAGTAGTTGTCTAAAATCCATGTTCTAGAGGCAAACAGCTGCTCTGCCAAAATACCTCACTGTTACATATTTGTCTCTTCTCATACTACATGGACCAATGGCTGGCAATAAAAATGAAACACAAGGGGAAAAAATCCACTAAATAATGAGTTACAGACAATTACAGGCTCACAGGATGGTAAGGGTTGGAAGGGATCTCTGCAGGTCCTCAAGTCCAACCCCCCTGACAGAGCAGGACCATTGAATCTAGTGCAGGTCACACAGGAACACATCCAGACAGGGCTGGGAAGGCTCCAGAGGAGACTCCACAACCTCTCTGGGCAGCCTGTGCCAGGGCTCTGGCTCCCTTACAGTCAAGAAGTTCTTCCCCATGTTGAGATGGAACTTCCTGTGCTGCAGTTTCCTAACTTGGTGTCATCTGCAAACTCACTGATGCTGGACTCAATCCCCTTGCCCCTTGTGCTATCCCAGGGCACAAGTGAGCAGAGCCTGTCCCTGTGCCTTCCTTCCTGACCCCCAGCCCTCAGATATTCACAGACATTGCTCAGATCCCCTCTCAGCCTTCTCATCTCCAGACTAAGCAGCCCCAGGGCTCTCAGCCTCTGCTCATCAGGCAGTGCTCCAGTCCTTCCTCATCCCCATAGCTCTCTGTTTGACTCTCTCCAGCAGTTCCCTGTCCCTCTTGAACTGGGGAGCTCAGAGCTGGATGCAATATTCCAGGTGCGGTCTCCCTAGGGCAGAGTAGAGGGACAGGAGAGCCTCCCTGGATCTNTGTAGCCCCCTTCAGATCCTGCAAGGCTACTCTAAGGTCTCCTGGAAGCCTTCTCTTCTGCAGGCTGCAGAGCCCCAACTCTCTCAGCCTGTCCTCACAGCAGAGCTGCTGCAGCCCTCTCAGCACCTTGGTGGCCTCCTCTGGACTGGCTCCAACACTTCCATGTCCTTCCTGTGCTGGGGGCTCCAGAACTGCACACAGGACTGCAGGTGGGGTCTGAGGAGAGCAGAGCAAAGGGGCACAATCCCCTCCCTTGCCCTGCTGCCCACACTGCTCTTGCTGCAGCCCAGCACACAGTTGCTGTCTGGGCTGCACTCACACTGCAGCCTCATCTTGAGCTTTTCATCACCCCAGACCCCCAGGGCCTGTTCCTCAGGGCTGCTCTCTGCCATTCCCCACCCAGCTCCCACTCCTGGCTACACTTTTATTACTGACAGTAGCCCATGCCTCGTTTTCTGTTCCCAGGTGTGGGGCGAAGGTGTGCCTGAAATTCAGGCTTCAGAAGGGTTTATTTGCTTTCAGATCTGCCAAGTCCATGCATTCAACATTTTTTTCTGTCTAGTAACACACAGCACACTTCCCTATAGTGTGGTAAACACTTAATGCTTTCTACTTTTTACAACAGTGCTAGCTAAGCTGTCAGCAAATACACCCACTTCTAGTCTGCTCTTACACATACAACCCTAGGTGTTGGTAGAGGGTAGGAAGCAACTGGTTGAACATGAGCTCTGCTGATAAGAAAGCCTGGAAAAGAGGGTGGAAAGCAGGCTATGAGCCAGTGGGGTGTGTGCTCTCATTGCAAATTGCACTAATTATGTATAAGGATACAAGAGTATGAGCAGCAGGCAATGGGAAGTTGTTTTTCCCCTTTAGCTGGCACTGCCAAGGCTGCATCTGGCATATTGTGTCCAGATTGCAGTCCACCAGCTCATGAGGGATGTTGACAAACTGGACAAGCTCAGTTTGTCAACAGCAACAAAAGAAGCATAAAAGCCCAAACCAAGCAAGCAAACAAAGGGTCAGGGTCCTAGAGCATGTAATCTATGAGTGGAATACAGGAGCTGGATTTGTTCAGCCCAGGGAAAGGAAAGGGACTAAGGAGTGATCACAGAATCAAGATTCACAGATATGCAGGGGTTGGAAGGGACCTCTGCACATCATCCACTCCAACATCCCTGTTAAAGCAGGTTCACCTAGAGCAGGCTGCAGAGGAACATGTCCAGGAGGGTTTTGAATGCCTCCAGAGAAGGAGACTCCACAACCTGACCCAAAAGTTACAGAACCTGATGCTTTCTGGTAGCTGCAAACCCAACACAAGGGACAAAAGGCACTGTAATGGCACATTGGGAGGCTCCCCTTGGAGACCAGGGCAGCAGCAGCAGTAAAACAGACTGCCCCAAGAGCCAGTGGGATCACCATCCCTAAAGGTTTTCAAAACTCACCTGACAAAGCTCCAGCTGCCCTGGACAGTAGCACTGACAGTAGCCCTGCTTTGAGTGGGAGGTTGACTTAGAACCCCCCTTCAAAGAGCACTTCTGTTCTTGTGTCCTTGACACTGGCTTTGTGGAGTAAGACAAGAGACATGGAGTATAAACTCAGGCTGAAACACAGAGTATGCAACAACTCTTTGCCTCAGCAGTGCTAAATAGATAGTGACTATCACTGACCAAGATGAGGTCTCCAAGCTGCCCTGGCTCTCTTCCCTCTTTTCCCCATTTACTAGAACTCTGTCCAAAGCCTTCCAGCTCATACTTCACCAAATTTTGTTCTCAGCTTATTTGACCTCTCTCACAAACCAGCAAATATTCCTTTCACTTCACTCTTCTCAATCTGACAATTAATGAGTATTGTATCATAGAATGCCAGGGGCTGGAAGAGACCTCAAAAGGTCATCTAGTCCAGCCTCCCATCCTCAAAGGTCTGTTGGTGCCACCAACCAACACAAGCCATGTGTTAATCACATGGAGTTTTTGCCTTCCTTCAATACCTCTGCCTGTCACTGAAGGGACTGAGGAGAACACCATTTGTGCTGCTGAGCCCTCGAGTAACCTCCCCAAAGCCCTCTCCCCAGTCTCCCCTCTGCCACTTCAAACCCATTGCCCCTTGTCCTGCCATTACAAGCCCTTGTCAATAGTCCCTCCCCAGCCTTCCTGGAGCCCCCTTCAGATCCTGTAAGGCTACTCTAAGGTCTCCTGGAAGCCTTCTCTTCTCCAGGCTGCAGAGCCCCAACTCTCTCAGCCTGTCCTCACAGCAGAGCTGCTGCAGCCCTCTGAGGATCTTCGTGGCCTCCTCTGGACCCACTCCAACACTTCTATGTCCTTCATCATTAACTTTTACCACCTACTTCTGTACCTTCTCCACCTATATTGCAAATATCATGAGGACATTTTTAAAGCAGCAGGCTGGTTAAATTACATCCCTACTGCTATGCACAACAGTGGCAGCTTTCCTTCTGCTCTTTACCCTTGTGACAAGGCCAACACTTCCCAGGTAATTTTAGGTCTCATTCAAAGTAAGATTGCCCAACCCAGCTGCAATTTGCACAAGGGAATCTTCCAGTGCCTGACTCTCTAAATTCATTCCACAACTGTTTTCACTCACTTAAAAAGGTTTTATCTCCAGTTCCATGGACCTGTGTTTGCAATCCACACTGTCCCTAAGGAGCTGCTCTGGTAAAGTGCTGAAACTGTAAGTGCTAATCCTCAGCTGACAACAAAGATCAGAAGCAAGCATTTGAACTTGCAATGAAAGTAGGCTGCCAGGAAGTGCAAGTGGCAAATCACAAGAAGAGGATCTCTAAAACTGAGGATTTGTACTGTCAGTTATATTCCATGCCAGTACACTAAGCACAAGATACAAAATTCCAGATACTTATGGTCAACTCTTTCATTAGCTACTTATAAGATGCAAGGAGTAGTTCTGTGTGCTTTGCATATCCAGATACCTTCCACTTCACCAATTTCTAACAGATTCCAGTGGGAAAGAACAATTGTCTCAAAGGCAATTGGGCTTCAAGTTTGGAAACTTAAAGTACTCAAAGGGACCCTATTAAACAAAAAAAAAAAAAAAAAAAAAAGAAGGAGGTTTTTTTGATAGGTCCNAAAGCAGCAGGTTTTTTTAGTAGTGCCTGGTGTAGCAAAATAGGAGGTTATTAATGGGTTTAAACCAAAAGGAGGTAGATCTAGACTAGGCAAAAGGAAGCCATTTTTTACAGTGAGGGGGATGAAACACTGGCCCAGGGCACTCAGAGAGCTGGGAGGTTCTCCAGCCCTGCAAACATTCAATGTCAGGTTGGACAAGGCTCTGAGCAACCTGATCTAAATGAGGATCACAGAATCACAGAAGCATCCAGGTTGGCACAGCCCCTCAGGAGCACCAAGTCCAACCTAGAACCCTACTCTACAAGACTCACCTTAAACCATAGCCCCAAGCACCATATCCAAACCACCCTTAACCACATCCAGGCTGGGGGACTCCACCACCTCCCTGGGCAGCTCATTCCAGTCCCTGACCACTCTCTCCAGGAAAAACTTTTTTCTAATGTCCAATCTGAACCTCCCCAGCCTCAGCTTGAGGCCATTCCCCCTTGTTCTGTCTCCAGTTATCTGTGAGCAGAGCCCAGCAGCAGCCTCTCCACAACGTCCCTTCAGGTAGCTGTAGACAGCAATGAGGTCTGCCCTCAGCCTCCTCTTCCTCACACTAACCATCCCCAGCTCCCTCAGTGGCTCCTCATCAGATTTATTCTCCAGACTCTTCCCCACCTTCCTTGCCCTCCTCTGGCCTCACTCCAGCACCTGCTTACTGCAGGGGGGTGAACCAGATGACCTTTAAGGGCCTCTTCCCAACTCAAACCACTCTATGATTCTACAACTAGCTGCAGTGACAGAAAGGAACTTTTGGAACTGTTGTCTGCTGGTAAAGGCACATCATGAGATGAGTCTTGGCTGGGTATTAGAAAAGGTACACTCAAAGAGAGACACTTGGTGATAGGTGATGCTATTTGAATATCATCACTCCTGCTGCTGCTAAGCAGTCTGGTCAAGTGGTGGTGGAGCTTTTAGAGACTGCTACATAAGAGCAATGAGTCTTTCTTTCAGCAGTCTCATACTGCTGATGACCAATGTCTGGTCCTTAGTTTCCATGCAAACTAGAGCATCTAGTTCCCATAGACTAGCATCTGTCCAGTCTATGGAAGACACAGACAGCATCTATCTGTCTATAGCATCTGTCCAGTCTATGGAAGACACAGACAGCATCTATCTGTCTATAGTATCTGTCCAGTCTATGGAAGACATAGACAGCATCTATCTGTCTATAGCATCTGTCCAGTCTGTGGAAGACACAGACAGCATCTATCTGTCTATAGCATCTGTCCAGTCTGTGGAAGACACAGACAGCATCTATCTGTCTATAGCATCTGTCCAGTCTGTGGAAGACACAGACAGCATCTATCTGTCTATAGCATCTATCCTTAGTTTCTATGAGAGAAGGAGGAAAGGAGAGGAACAATCTGTAGAAGATATTTTGCTATAAACTAGGCACAGGTAGAATCACAACACTCAGCCATCACTACCTGCAGAACTCTAGGTACTGGAAAACATCAACCTAGAACCAAAATGTCTTAGGCCTCTAATTCAATCAGCCACAACAAATTTTGCTTGCAAGTCAAAGCTCCTTGATAAAATCATAGAACCATAGAATGGTAAGGTTGGAAGGGACATCTAGTTCCAAACCCCTGCCATAGGCAGGGACACCTCCCACTAGTACAGATCACTCAAGGACTCAACCAGCCTGGTGCTGAACACCTCCAGGGAGGTTGTGGAGCACAGAATCACCCAACGTGATCAAAGATCAAAGATCAAAGATCAAAGATCAAAGATCAAAGATCATGTTGGGTGATTCTGTGCTCCACAACCTCCCTGGGCACCCTGTGCCAGTGTCTCACCACCCTCACTGTACAGAACTTCCTCCTAACATCCACTTTCAATCTCCCCTCTGCCACTTCAAACCCATTGCCCCTTGTCCTGGCATTACAAGCCCTTGTCAATAGTCCCTCCCCAGCCTTCCTGTAGCCCCCTTCAGATCCTGGAAGGCTACTCTAAGGTCTCCTGGAAGCCTTCTCTTCTCCAGGCTGCAGAGCCCCAACTCTCTCAGCCTGTCCTCAGAGCAGAGCTGCTCCAGGTCTCTTTCAAACTTGGTTTGAAAGCTATTGCAATATTTACCACCTGCACCCTAAGTCTAATCCAGTTGCTGGCAATTAAGCACCTTGCAACACTATTACATATATAAAGGGCATCTCCCAGCAGAGATCACATTTCTCACAGTCACTCAGGTTACCTTATTTGCATCCCCAGCTGCCTTGCCAAAGGGAGCCCTTAGCACCACCCTTGTAGTTTTAGAAATGCCCAAAATAATTAAGTCACCAGGTTAAGCTTTTTTATTCTTACTATGAAAGGCAAAATTACTTTTTCATTAGCTACACACACAGCCAAAATAAGCACACCCCAAATAATAGGTCAGGTTGCCTTGGCTCTGAAATGTAACACCTCCTGCCACTACAGGATCCCGATTAGAGAGAGTTCATTCCACATTGCCTACAACATTCATGAGACTTTTCAATTATTCAGCAGCCCCTATCTTTGTACCTTTCTGACAGGGTCGTTCCTATCTTAACAATCTTCCTTTTTTAACAAAGAGGAAATAAATACATTTGAGCAATGCAAGGAAAGCCAAGAGGTAAGCAAGCCTCAGTTGTGCTCCCTGTATGGGTGCTGTGGCTTTATCCAAGCACACTACAGTAAAGTGCTTGATGCTGAATTATCACCTCCAGAACTGGTGGTACCACAACTTAGTTCTGACTGTGTCAGTGTTGCTACTGGAAAACTACCACCAGTGCTACACTGCTAGCAGCATTTTAAGGGGAGGTCCTCTTGAAGCAGTTTCTCAGTCCTCAAAACCCTCTAATTAAAATCATAGAATCGCAGAATGGTAAGGTTGGAAGGGACCTCAAGGATCATCCAGTTCCAACTCCCTGCCATAGGCAGGGACACCTCCCACTAGTACAGGTCACTCGAGGCCTTGTCCAANAGAGTTGTTGCATTTTAAAAGTAATAGGAACCAGTTAGTGCCAAAACACAATTTTTTTTACCAGGCTAATGTAACCTCTGCTAGAAACAATCAGAAGAAATGGGTCTTGAAATGCTGACTCAAATATTCAGAAAAAGTAGTTTTTGTATAGGGAGCTCAGAAGTGGAAAGAGAAGCTCTCAGCTGCAGGATTGATTGCTGAAGTGCATGAACAGGAGGTGTTGTAAGTCTCCCTGCACTGACCACACCTAAAGCCATGCCTCTGTGCCTCCTACCTTCTCTTTACTCAGAAAGTTTACTGAATTCAAACTTGGTTTCTCAGAAGTAAAACATGATGGCAATTTCACTTGCAGCAGCATTTCTCCACTTTAAATAGTGTTTGATAATGACTGAAAAGAGAAAAGATTTGTGTCTCCAAACATGTTTAAATAGTAACCCCTTGCT
The DNA here is from genome assembly GCA_013399055.1 of Ramphastos sulfuratus. Taxonomy (NCBI): domain Eukaryota; kingdom Metazoa; phylum Chordata; class Aves; order Piciformes; family Ramphastidae; genus Ramphastos; species Ramphastos sulfuratus. The sequence goes on from WBNM01008245.1 coordinate 9,996, forward strand.
GTTTCTGAGAGTTGGTGTTTGAGTGTTTGAAATAATTGGAGTTGTGGAAAACCACCCCAAAAATCAGAGCCAGGGAGATCAGAATTCGATCCTATATTTAAATCCTTTAACCTCTTAATTAAAGCTTATTAATTAACCATTAAGAGCTCAAAGCCACTGGGTATAAATGAGAGTTGTAAGAGAATAACATTGGGCTGCCACTAGGCCTTCTGGGCACACTCTGCTGCTCGGGATCCTGCAAGGTGGAAGCAAACCAGCAGGACCTGGAATCTAACAGAGGGAACAAGGACACTGGGACACTTGAAGGCCATCAATGATCCCAGGAACAGCTCTGGGAAAAAGCTGCTTTCCTATAATGCTTGAACACCTGTGGCCGTTGGAGTTAGATTCCTACCTCAGACACAAAAAAATCCAGAACAGAGAAACTTGGAAGTGGAAGCTCTGAGGTGAACACTCTAGGGACAGGCCATATAATGGCAACAGTGGATAAGTTAATATCATTGAACTGAAGCATCAAGAGCTTTATTTCTGCAAGCACAGCTTGGACCTTCCCCTTGCTGCTCCTGCTGCTTCGCCTGTGCCTGCTGCTGTCTTCCCCTGCTGCTGTTTTGGCTGCTGCTGCTTTTGCTGCTTTCCCTTCCCCATCTTCCTTCAGGTTATTACACTCCTGTAGTAGTTCTATTCTCCCTATACTGTTATATTTAAACTATAAGAAATACAATTTTGTTTTTTCCTGACTTCACAAAAAAAAAAAAA
>WBNM01008267.1:0-11457 GCA_013399055.1 Ramphastos sulfuratus
ACATTGAGGTGCTGGAGTGTATCACAGTATCACAATATTACCAAGGTTCCAAGAGACCTCAAAGATCATCAAGTCCAACCCATTACCACAGACCTCATGACTAGACCATGGCACCAAGTGCCATGTCTAAACCCGCCTTGAACACCTCCAGGGACGGTGACTCCACCACCTCCCTGGGCAGCCCATTCCAGNACGGTGACTCCACCACCTCCCTGGGCAGCCCATTCCAGTGGTGAATGACTCTCTCAGTGAAGAACTTTCTCCTTGCCTCAAGCCTAAACTTCCCCTGGCGCAGCTTGAGACTGTGTCCTCTTGTTCTGGTGCTGTGTCTGACAAAGAGCAACTAAGCTGATGAAATGCCTTGAACACAAGTCTTACAAGGAATGGCTGAGGGAACTGAAGTTGTTTACTCCTTAGAAGAGGAAGTTGAAGAGAAACCTAATCATCCTTTGGAGCTACTTCAAAGGAGATTGTGGAGAGGTGGGAGTCATTCTTACATTCAACAAGTGACAGGAAGAGGAAACAGCCTCAAGCTGTGATGGAGGAGGTTCAGGTTGGATATTAGGAAAAAATTCTTCACAGAAAGAGTTATTGAGCAGGCTGTCCACAGAAGTTGTGGAGTCACCATCACTCCAAGTATTTAAAAGATGTAGATGTGGTGCTTAGGGACATGGTTTAGTGGTAATGGCTTAGCAGTAAGAGATTGGTGAGATTCAAGCGCTAGGTGAGAGGTTGGGCTTGATAATCTCAGAAGTCTCTTCCACTCTCAACAGCTCTGTGGTCTAGTCACTTATAATATGTTGAAGTATAGTATTTATGGGCTTTGACCACGAAAATGAGACTAGAAATCAACTTATCCGATTCTGTTTTAGGAGGAAGTTCTTTACAGTGAGGGTGGTGAGAAACTGGAACAGGTTGCCCAGGGAGGCTGCTCTCTCCCTGGAGGTATTCAAGACCAGGTTGGATGAGGCCTTGAGTGACCTGTACTAGTGGGAGGTGTCCCTGCCATACTAGATGATCTTTGAGGTCCCTTCCAACCTTACCATTTTATGATTCTATGATTCTATTCTGTTGCAACTATCTGATTCTATGTGTTGCATTCACTATAAACGTAGTTTTCTTGGTGAAAGGACTTGGGTGAATACTCCAAATACCAATTTGTTTCCCATAAGCTTCTGTTAAAGACAGCAGACACCCAAGTTCTGCTCTATTCTTAGCACAATCAGAGCTAAAATCTAGCGTGCAGATTGATTCATCCTGTATGTTTTCTGGAAATTGAAAACAAGTTTGCCAAGAAAATCTTGGAAGTTTGATCCATTCACACTTGTATTTTTAGTGAGAGATGAGTTTAACTGATATTTATGTAGTATTTCCTGGTTTAAGAACTTTGGCTTATTTTCTACAATTCCAGCTAGGAACAACCCTTGGTAGTAAAATAGAAAATTCTTATCAGTTTTAAAATTAACATTAGCCAATCTGCACTTCAGGAAATTATGTATCACTGAACCAGTACGATGTATTATCTTTAAATTAGTTATTTTTATAATAGTACTATGGCAGTACTGGTTTCTACTGGGGTGGAGAGCAACTGAAGATAACACTAGGTTTCCTTGTAGGTGTCTGAGCCTTGCTTTCATAGGAATTTCTGGACCTGGGAATAGAAGACTGAATGCTCTATTCAGAACCCATGAATACCCATAGTAGTAAATGAAATGGAGCTTGTATTACTTATTCTTTTTGGGTGGTGTAGTTTTTGGTTTTAGATGGAGTTGGGAGACAAAAAAAAGTACTACAAACAAACATCGATGGTATAAATATTTTAGGGAAATTGAAGTGCTTGAAGACTGTCCATCATATTTGAAAGGTCATGGCAGACTGGTGAAGTTCCTGCTGACTAAAGAAGGGCAAACATAACACCCATCTTCAAGAAGGGATAAAAGGATGACTCTGAGAACTACAGACCAGTCAGTCTCACCTCTGTGCCTGGCAAGATCATGGAGCTGATCCTGCTGAAAGCTCTGCTAAGGCAAATGGAAAACAAAGCAGAGGTGATTGGTGGTAACCAGCATGGCTTCACCAAGGGCAGATCTTGCCTGACAAATTTGGTGGCTTTTTATGATGAAGTCACAGTGACAGTGGACAAGGGAAGGGCAACTGATGTCATCTACCTGCACCTGAGTAAGGCATTTGACTCTGTCCCACATGACATCCTGGTCACCAAACTGGAAAAACATGGACTTGATGGGTGGACTACTCACTGTATAAGGAATTGGCTGGATGGTCGNAGCTCTGCTATGAGGACAGGCTATGAAAGTTGGGGCTCTTCATCCTGGAGAAGAGAAGGTTTTTAGGAGACCTTCTAGTAGCCTTCCAGTATCTGAAGGGGGCCTACAGGAAGGCTGGGGAGGGACTATTTACAAGGTCTTGTAATGATAGGACAAGGGGCAATGGGTTTAAAGTGGCAGAGAAGAGATCTAGACTAGATGTCAGGAGGAAGTTCTTTATAGTGAGGGTGCTGAGACACTGGAACAGGTTGCCCAGGGAGGTTGTGGATGCTCCTTCCCTGGAAGTGTTCAAGGCCAGGTTGGATGAGGCCTTGAGTGACCTGTACTAGTGGGAGGTGTCTCTGCCTATGGCAGAGAGTTGGAACTAGATGATCCTTGATGTCCCTTCCAACCTTACCACTCTATGATTCTATAAGTGAGTGACATTTGCTGGATTAACTCCAGCTCCCAACTTAATTTCACGCTTGAGAGTAAATAAGTATCATGCTTCACTTTCTTGTTCTAAATAATCCCAAATATTTGCTTCATATTCTGAGCTTTCTTTTACAGGCAAAAATCACTCAACAGCAGAGATAAATCAGTTACTTTTTTCCCCTTTCCCTTTACTTAGTTGCAATGCTGCAAGTAAAATATAAGGTACAATTTTACCATAAAGTCTAGTAAGAACATTCATTTACCTCTACAGAGTCCTGATGATAGAGGCTTCTGTTTGGTCACATCAGCCATTTTTTCAAAGTGTGGGGAGAGAAACAAGTTATTTTTTTCCTGTGTTTCTCAGAACCTGCAGGACCAGCTTAAGTGCTCTAAAACTTTGACAGAAGGCATCAAGTTCTTGATTTGTATAGTATACCAAGTGGAAAAAAGGTTCATAAAGTCAAAGTAATGAGAATAAAGACACTCTAATCGTGATAAAATCTGTCCTTGTGCTTACTGAAGTACATAGAGTGATTATTCTTCTAGTCCTGAAGCTGCTTGGTTTCAGGACTCAGCCTGAAGACTCACTCCTATAACTGACTAGAACACAATGATTTAGAAGACAAAGAGAGTGTGGAGAATTACAGAATGCTGACACAGACTTTCCTCCTTTAACAGCAGTAAAACAAAGTACAGTGATTATGTGATTTAATGCAAAGTTGTTAATCCAGGTATGATAATCCATGTATGAGTTCTTCACATTCAGCTTTATTTTAAAATGCTATTCAAAGTATTTTGTAATTTGTAAGAAGTTAAATTTCTCTCTACAGATCCTCAGTCATGTTGAAAAAAAAAAAAAAACCACAACAAAGCTATTTGGTTTATTCACTCTTTAAGTTAATTAATGTGAAACTATCACAACAAAGCATTTTATTTCTATCCAAGGAGGTGAATCGCCAAGACCAGTGTGTCCTAGTGAAACTAAACATATCTTGATGTAAACTTCCTACAGTACTTTGGAAGAATGACTCATTTTTTTCTCAATTGAACATGTCATGTCATGTCTTGAGCATACATGTCATGTATGTGCAACCATTGCAAATAATCAAAAAATATCTGGGAGAAGGGAATGGGTGTCAAATCATTCTTCCACAAGCCCAGTCCTGGGTTTCCTATGCTCTCCCATGCTCTCTTGTATGACAAGTGGAAAAACCAGAAACGTAGTCTAGTTCTTTTAACAGTGAAATTATACAACCTCAGAGTGTTCGAAATCCATTTATGGCAACTTATTTTACTTATGGTGTTTGTCATTAAGGCTATTTGTTACTGACTTTGCTTCCTAAATGTGCTAAAGGGAGAAACTCAGTGGTTTGGGTTTTCTTATGAAGTATAAATACTGACTGGATTAATTATTATCTACTATAGTAAGGTAACTGAAGAAAATCCCTGAGATGTTTAATCGATAACCAGGGTTGCAGCAGTAGATGCCCACATCCCCACAAAATGCAACCAAAGTCTTTCTCAGAAACCACTGTTCAGCTCTGCTAAGTATTACTTGGGGCAGCAGTGTATGTGTGTCTGGGTAGCAGGCAGTACAAAAGCTCAGAAGTTGAAGTCAAAAGCTGTGTGTAGCCTGATTTAAATAAAGCCATAGATACCTAAGCCAGGATACTGGTGAGGGAAACATACAGTGGAAAATTTAGGTAGCTGCTGCTGGGAGGGCAGAGACAAGAGTTATAGCTCGTATTGGGGGAAATTAGTTTCACTCCTCTGTTCACAGAAGGTAAGTGAGCTTACCTCTTCAGGGCCTGGTTTCTGTTCACACTGTTTCTCAATTCTACTCCCTCTTTCCTTAATCTTCATATAGCAAAAGAGAGACTTCCTGACCTTGGAAGCTTGGAATACAGCTTATTTCAACCGCAGCCCTAGTAAGCACAGCAGTATCAACCTGAGAAACACCTTTGCAAGAGGACTCTTGCAAGTACTAATCTAAAAAACACTGTTCAACACTATTTTAAAATAATTTAAACATCCCGGTTCAAGGAAGTTGGAGGTTGTACACAAACTGAATTGTGTGAAAGATTTTCATGCCAGTTTCTTCTCCAAACTTTATTAACCTGCAAGACCAGTTTACTTTTCTTTTTTTTGTTAGTGTCTCATGTCAAAGAGGTTAGAAATACAATAAAACCCTTCAATGTGTCTTCAAAAGAGCCATTTTATCTCATTGCAAGTCATCTTAAACTACAAAAACTTCTCACAAGAAACTGCAAATATCAGCACTTAAGAGTCACTTTCACATATTGATTTTATTTTGAACACTATGACCAAGGCTGATACCAAAGTCCAGTTAAGATAATTCAGTTGGCAGCAGTAACTCCACTATTTTTAATACTTCCTCCCCAGGAAGCTGAAGCATTCTTATGCAAAACAGGCAAGATAAAGACTGGTGACTGCCCCATATCAAACTAAAATGAAATTAATTCTGTGCTTTCCCACCATGCCTTTCTGTTCCATCAACACTGATCTGGAGTGTTTGTGAGTAAACACAAACAAATGGATCTGCTATCCATTTGTACAGTATCAGCACAGTGTGAAGTACAAAGGTCTTTTAAAGATAAACTTTGCAATCCAGCTTTAAGAATGATTGTGTCAGTGCCCTTGGTGCCAAGTTCATTCATCACGTGGCAACTTGATAAAGAAAGGTGTCTTCAATTGGAAATTCAGAAGACACTCAGGTTGTTATTCTTGATGGACATCATTCTGGCCACATGAAGTCCTATCCCAGTATTCTTACTAGCAGTCCTCTTAGTATGTGTTCATGATGCAGTTTGACTTACGTCGTTGGAGCAGAATATAGTACTGAAAGTGCAGTTGTCTGGATCAGCAACATTAATTTTTCTCTACCCTTCATTTTCTGAGGCTGTTTTCACTTTTTATGTCTGCACTGAATGAGGCATTTGGCTGCTTTCTTCTGGTATATCTAGTATATTGGTTGGCATCTATTTTCCTATAGGCTATTAACTTGCAGTACACAGGCTGAGGATTGAGGAGACAGCACAAGCAATTCACCTTGGGGCCCTGAGTACCACAGAAGAGGGGGAATGAAGCAGCAACTGCCATCTCAAAATTAAAGCTTATAATGTTTCAAAATCAGGTCTATTCTTCTGAAAATGTCTAGTAACTTTCCTAGTACTCCAGACACAGTACTTACAAACTCGACTTGAAAATTAAAGTTTAGAAGTCGTTACAACCTGCAGACTGGTTGTGAAAGTTATTTGCCAAATCCTCACCAAGTAATGCCAGATCTCTCATCGCTTCCCAGACAGTTAACTGGGTCCTCAAAACCCATCGGGCTTTTGCTGCAGGCTTTTACGCCTCATAGACAGGACCCATCCCTGCGCGGATAAGGAGGGTTAAGGCTGTGGGGGAGGCTGAGGGTTTGGGACACAGGGGCATCCCAAGAACCTCACTCACGTCCGGGCCGCCCATGGACACCTACTACACTCGGCAGCGTCGGGGAAGGGGGCGGCCCGACCTTCGTAGAAACCACTCCCCGAAGAGAAAGTCACCAGGGGGTGGAGAAATGGTGACAGCGCCAGGAAGCCGCCTGCGGCAGCGGGAGACACCGAGGGGCGGCAGCCCGTAGGGTAACAGCGCCCAAGCGCCTCCGTCGCGGCAAAGCGAGCACCGTCGGCGGCCGCCAGCCCTCCTGTCGCCGCCGCCATGGGCTCCCCGCAGCGCCCGCCGCTCACCCACGTCTTCAGGGGGACCTTCGTACATTCCAGCCCCTCCGCGCCCATGGAGGTCCTCCACGGACACCTGCTGGGGGTGGACGACAGCGGGGTGGTGAGCGTGGGGGGCGAGGGAAGGGCTGTCGTAGGGGCGGCTGGTCCGGACTGCTGGGGAGATGTGTGGGGGAGGCGCGGGGGAGTGCCCGAGCTACCGTCCCGAACCACTCCGCTCTTGCCATCAGCGCGGTGGTCCCCAGGTGTCCCGCTCGCCCCCAGTGCACCCCTGCTCAGGGCGAAAATGACCCTTTTCGTTCCCTATCTCCGACCGGGAGTGGCAAGGGGCAGAGCCATTCCCGGTGACCTCTAAGGAAGAAAGTGGAAAATTTTCTCACTCGAAGTAATCAGTGCCTGTCGACAAGAGGATGTAGCCGCGGAGAAAGGGATTTCATGCTTACAGGATGCTGGCGATAACTGGGATGGCGCTGGAGATAATCCTTGGCACGAGTGGATAGGGACCCTAAATCTATTCTTGAAGTGTGCTAAGTGTTTCCGAACAAGGAGTGCTCTTGGACCAGTCATGCTTTCAGTTTCCTTTCAGTTTCACAAGCTGGGTTTTAATTCTCTATGTATGAAAATAATGATTATGAGCAATTGCTGTGTGCTCCTTGTACTGAAGCACAGCCTTCTGAGTGTAGCATCTTTATCTTGTGTCACAAGAAAAAACATGGCATATATCCCTAAGAGTTAGGATGGTGATGGCGTTGGGCCCATTAGCAGTACAAGTCAAGCTCAGAACAAACATGGCACTTTATGATAGTGCAGGATCAGTTCTGGCAAGGAAGCTGAATCATTCCCTGAATATAACAGCTGAAACTGTTTCATAGTGCATGTCATGTAGGTAGACTGGCAATTTCTTACAGACTCAATAGCATACATGTATACCCTATACATAATTTTTAAATGTAGTTAACTTTCTTGCTGCTGAATAACAGGCTTCAACATATCAGGCTTCAGTAGCACTTGAAATCTGCAAAGCACACTCTGATCTACTTGCAGTGTTTATTTCCTCTGCTGCTATAGGTCCATGAAAGCCTGTTTCAGTACAGCCCTCTACAGCTCTTCAGGAGTCTGGTGCAAAGCATGGCAAAATCAACGAGAAACTGTGTTGTGATGTATGAGCAGGGGATGAAAATGTACACACCGTGTACTGGCTGGTGTCAACTGAGAACAATGGAGCTGAACCAAAAAAGAGTTTTGTTTATGTAACTCAGGTGCAGGAGGCTGAAACTCATATCCCATTTCACTCTCTGGTGGCAGTTTCTGGATCATCAGCATCCTTAGGAAATCAAGACCTTTCTTGAAAAAAATAGGTATCTTAGTACACTATTTATCGGGATGTGTGCTTTCAGTCACTGTCTTCCCTTCTCCCAGTGACAACGATTCACTGGATATTGTTTTCCTAGCACATACTGGCACAACCCCACTAAGTTGTTTGTTTTTAAAAAGTGTATTTACCAGTAAAATACTGCTATTAAAAAATAAAATGTCCATCAGAATGTGGTAACAAGAATTTTAATTTTCTTCTCTTTTTAATACAAATTCCTGGCATTTTTATATTTTAGGGTTTGATACAGTGAGTTTTGGTACCCTTTAGCCTATTCCTTGCAATTTAACTTCGTGCAGAACTTCCACTGGAGTCATGGAAGACTTGACTTTTCAAGAAGGACATGGTCGTTAGAAAACTGCTCATCTTTATTGTGCAAATTTATACCAGAGCTGTTTCAGTGTTACTCCTAAATAATTAAGTTTGAGTAAATAGCTGTCTTTCTCTTGCTTAATATTGCTGACTCTATAACGGAAAAATCTTGCTTGGTCTCTGACAAGGTGAACAGATCAGCTTTTGTGAATGGCTAGGTCTTGTTCTCCAATGGATAGAAATGAGCATGCAATCAGCATTGCAAAACTCTTCCCCAGATTCCAAACGAACTCTGCAGTACTTGGCTGGTAAAGGCCATTGGTGGAATGTTCTTTGCCTGTAGATGAAAAGGAAGCTTTAGCAAGGAAAACACTGCTGTCAGGTGTGAAGACCCAAATAGCACACCAGATTGGTTACCTTGAATGTCCAAGCAAATATTCAAACAAATGTCCAAGTCTGGTATCTTAAAGACCTTAAAGCATTCAATGTTAGAAAAATGGCCAGAGCAAATATATCCTAAGCAATGGAGAACACCTCTTGGATGACCAAGGAGTTCTGTTAAGAATTTTGTTTGACAAGGGTGTAGAAGTCATTCTGATTCTTCCACAGCTGCATTTGACAACAATAGACCAGGTTTATGTTAGAGTTGATTTCCTGTATCCAGGTCCCTTGAAACTTACTTTCGTAATTCTTCTGTGATAGAAGTGTTTTATTTGTCTGTAGCCTAAGAGTATATAATAGCCATTTCTTTTCCATGGCAACGTCTGTTTCCAGAATTTACCATCTGGTATTACATGATGTTTCTCTCCCTCTCTTCTTTTTTTTTTTTTTTCCAGCAGTTCTAACATTACTCATTCTGCATCCATTTTGACTTCAGCATTTCAGAGGCATTTTGTTTATTACTTATGACAAATTTCAGTAGTTTTGTATTCTAAGCCCTCTGCAGATATATAGCTGATTAGGATGGCAATATTTCTTTTTAAAAAGACAGAGGCACTTCTTCATGTAAAGTATTAATGGACTTGAATATTCTTGCAGTTTTTGCTAGTTTGTTTTCTATTTATGTGGTATGATTTTAGTAAGCTTTTCCTGACTCAAATTTTTAAACATCTGCTCTATAGACAATGTAGATCATGTAAGCCATATCTACATTTAAAAGAATAGGCAGCCAAAAACTTCTTGTCTGCAGTTTAGCTGCCTTTGCTTATTTTTTTCTTTATAAAGACTAGAAAATGCCAAAGGTAGTGTAATACACATTAAAAAAAGGGTGTGTACATAATTCTATACAGTGCTCTTTTGGTCATTTTGATCTTCCCTATAATTTACTTCCTTTTTTTTTTTTTCAAGTCTGATCCTGCTTTTATATATTTTACAATTTCTCCTTTGGAAACAGCTGTCTTGAGGGTGAATACAAGCTCTCAATGTGTGACTCTTCATTTAAGTAGAAGGATGCTGACAGCAGTAAAATTACTTCCTTGAATTTAGAATCATAGAATCAGTCAGGGTTGGAAAGGACCACAAGGATCATCTAGTTCCAATTCCCCTGCCATGGTCAGGGACATTCCATACTATATCAGGCTGTCTAGAGCCTCATCCAGCCTGGCCTTAAACACCTCCGGGGATGGGGCCTCAACCACCTCCCTGGGCAACCTGTTCCAGGGTCTCACCACCCTCATGGTGAAGAACTTAGAGGAATGAGCTCTTATACCAAGGAAATTAGAAGACCATGACCTGGCTTTTGGCAGAAACCATGGTTTGGAAAGAACTCCTGAACTCCTGAAAGCCCAAGATAGACAGCCCTTGTCCTGTGAGGCAGCAGTGTCCTCTACTCTATCATGTGCTGCAGCAACCTGGATACCATGTGGAACCTGAAGCAGGCATCGCAGTTCCTAGATTCCCTGCTCTATTTCTTGCTGAGTTACTGTGCCTGTAATTGTCATATCAGAGAATTAAAGAGTTGAGAATTCAGCTACCAAGAGCAAAACCGTAGACTAAAACATGGAATTTTAAAATAAAAAACTGATAAAACTGTGACTTGACAACAGAAATTCAGCAGTGATAGATTCAATGTCCTCTAGGAGTCAAATGGGACTGAGTTAGGCTCCAGATTGTAGTTTATCTGAAATATTTGGAATGAAAAAAGATCCTAGGCATGCTTTTAGTCTCTTTTGGAAAATGAAGAGATAATCTGCATTTCCCCCCTCAATTTAGTTTCTCAGGCACTTAAAAAAGCCTCCAACATTAATGACACAAGCCGAAAGTTAGAAAATACTTAGCTTGGTGCCAGTCAATTCTAGGGAAAGCAATAAATATGGCCCCTTTTGCTGCAAATATTGTAATTTCATTCCTGTAAGGCTGTTGCACACCTCCAGTGAACAACTGTACTGCCAGTGTGGTGCTGTCTGACAGGAATGTCAGTGGACTCTCAGATCTGTGAGGTTCCACTTGTGTATTGAGAACAAATAGTTTTCTTTCAAGTTGCAAAGTGGGTGTGGTTATTCATTGGATTGTGAATATGTCTTTCAAAGTCATGCTTCAGAGTCATGAAGAACAAATATTTCAAGGCAAATCTGTCGACTCTATAGTATGTGTGTTAAATCTGCTTTAAGGTATGACTCAACTTGCCTCCTCGTAAAGGAATGCAGGCTTAAAGTGCCTAACTATTTTTTCTTTCCTTTAGATTGTGTTTTTGGAACAAGCTGATCAGCAAGAGGAACTATCTAAGAAATGGGGATTCAAAACATCTGACATAAGAGAACTGAGCAACTAGTACGTGTTTTGCTTAGATTAATTTCAACAAATGCAGTTTAATTTTTGAGTTAAGTAGTGCAAGTCTCTGTGGATACATTTTGGCAGGGAGCACATTAAACCCAGTCTCTTCTACGCTGAACTCCCTTTCTGCTGTGTGAGAGCTCTTAATCCAAGAGCTACCTGTGTCCTGGATGGGGCTTGGAGGGTGGATGGTCTGTGTGCTTTTTCCATTCCTTGGTTTGGGGCTGCAGCTATGGCTGAATTGTGGTCACTGATATACACTACACAGAAAAAAAAAAAAAAAAAAGCTGCATTTGTTTCCATGTGTGACGTCTTCTGAGCTTACAGAAGTAACTGGTTTGTTTGGGTTGATGGGGTTTTTTTTTTGTTTGTTTTTTTTGTGTTTGCATTGTGTATCCGTTTTGCTGTGCCTAACTAACTCTAAACTCTAGTCTTAGTAACTGTAAGTAATACCAATGCTGCAAATGTAAGGGGCTGTGCTGGCCACTAAGTGAGTGGCAGATGCGCTCTATTGACTCTTCTCCCTTCTCAAAGGTAAGAGAAAGGGAATAAGGAAAAG
>WBNM01008275.1:0-45500 GCA_013399055.1 Ramphastos sulfuratus
CCTTCCTCCTTCTGCTCTTGAGGGCTGAGTGTGATGCTGGTAGGATATACCTGTAGCAAACTCAGCCCATGGCTGGCCTGGGATTCTGTTCCAGCAAAACAGAGAAATGGGAAATCTTGATATGTAAGAGGGGAATGATGTGTGGTATTTTTCTTAAAATGGAAAATCACTGGTTTGCAACTGTGGAAAAAAACAGCTTAATTTAAAAAAATAAAATTAAGAAGGCAAAAGAGGAAACAATGTGCAGACCTCATGGGGAAATGGAGATTAGCAGTCAGTAAAAGATAGCAGCTGAAAAACTGAAATGCTTGGTGGGGAAACAGGATTCCTCAAGGAGGAACTCTGAATGTAAGAACTTGAGCACTGTACATGATCTCATAGAGCCTGCCTCGTGGGGATTGCGCACTACATAGCTGATGCTGCCACAACAGCCACAGGCAGTGAGGTCCTCCAGGGGTTGATGATATGCTCTTCAGTTGATTTCCCTATTAATATGAAAAATGTGTTATTGCAAAGCAGTGACAATAAAAAAACATTTAATTAGGGAAGATCTATTCTGATAGGCTGCTTTGGATAACTTTGTGGGTTTATCTGAACAACTTGCATTTTAACACCAGTAAACTGAAGGAATTAAAATGCAAAGATCTGTCCCTATTCATAAACTGGGGAATTTACTTCTTTTTGAGACTGCAAAGACTCTGGGGTAAGACTGGTACGAATATTGGGCAGAAATTACTTTTTAGTACCATGATGTAGGTAAAGAAGTGGGGAGAATGACCAGATACTTAAGCAGGAGTTGGCCATGGAAGGCGCAGACATGTGCTATGAAGGTGTCAGTGTGACAGTACTAGATGCAGTTCATTGTCTCGTGTTTGTTTTTTAATCAAGATAATTGCACATGCAGTGCAATGTAGTGTTAATAGCCAAAGAAATGCTAGGGTAAGGCTGGGTGTGACTTTTTTCTTACATGTGTGCTTTGACATGTGTGCTCGCCTCTTCTGTCCTGTATTCTTACCTTAGTTGTGTGTTAAGAATGCTCAGTGGCTTGTTCACCACATGGCTTCATTCTCTTCAAGTCCTTACCTGATGGCAAGGCTTTTAATTTTGACAAGTTTTCTTATGGCACTTTACTGGCTGTCTTATAAACAAAAGCAAACATCACTCTGCTAGTTTTGGAAATACAGAGCAGACTGATTTAAGGTTTCTAAGTCCTTAGGACAAAGGAATTACTGAAATACCTTTGACTTCACCATAACTTTGAGACTGCAAACCTGCACATTGTTGGGCGTGGGTGGTTTGGTTTTTTTTTTTTTTTTTGGTTTTTTTTTTGTTTTTTTTTTGTTTTGTTTTGTTTTATTCTGGAGTCCTTGGGGAACAAAGTGTTCTATCATTCTTAAATGCAGTCTCATGGAGCACCTGTACTCCTGGCTGTATTAGTATGTCACATCTCTTAAATTCACTTAGACTTAAAAATTCACTCAGAAAATGGGGAACATAAACTGCTGACTGCAGATGCAAAATCTGACTGTTAAGTGTAATGTTCCAGGAGAAAATGTGTATTTAGGTGAGAAGTCACCCTCTCTGCTTTCCTGATTGCCTGACTCTTGGTTACTTGTTTCAGCTTTTCTAGCAGATCCTCAGAGAGTAGTCTCCTTTGTCTTTGGTGGCTTACATCAGCACAGGTCCAGCTGTGCTGTCAGAGAAATGGGCATTACTGAAATGGGCATTACTGAAAAAATAGCTTGTGATGTGGATCTCAAAGACTATCACCATGCCCATGGTGGGTCAGCACTGAGCTAACCTCTAAGCTCTTTGTTTTGCAAGCTTGCTGTTTTAACAGAATTTTACGTGCTACCTACATAAAACTAGCAGTTTGAGTTCTGGGGAAGAAAGGATTAGGAGTTTTTAAACCAGAGACAGAATAAATTGATATTTGAAAGCTTCTAAGGAAAAGGATTTGTGTATGAAGGTGGAGAGGTTTCACTTTTAGTCAACCTGTAAACTCTTCTGTGTTGAGGGAGCTGGGGTTGCTCAGCCTACAGAAGAGGAGGCTGAGGGGAGACCTCATTGCTCTCTACAACTACCTGAAGGGAGGTTGGAGTGAGAGGCTGGCCCCCTCCTCCTTGGTGTCAAGCAACAGGACCAGAGGAAGTGATTTCAAGCTGTGCTGGGGAGGTTCAGGCTGGATGCTAGGCAACATTTCTTCACACAGAGGGTTGTCAAACATTGGAATGGTCTCCCTAGGACAGTGGTGGAGTCACCATCCCTGGATGTGTTTAAGCAGCATGTGGACATGGTGCTTAGGGACATGGTTTAGGATTGACCCTAAACGGTGTCAAAGGTTGGACTGGATGATCTTTGAGATCTCTTCCAACTGGATGCTTCCTGTGATTCTCTAATACAGAGCAAAGATCTTCTCAATGATGTTTTAGCTGAGGAGTCTGTAGCTTTGATCATAAGGGATGTAGATCTCTATAGTAGTTTCTTTCATGAACTGTAAGAGCAGTAATCCTTGCTCTAAAACAAAGTGTTTCATATAGAGTATGCTTACAATCAGAATATGCAAGGACATAGAACTTACTTTTAATGAATCTGGTGCATTGTAATCTAAAATCTGATGTCATTAGTTTGTACCACAGGCATATTTCTCTGCAACACATGTAGATCCTGTCAGTATTGAAACTGAAGTCACTCAGCAGTCAGAGGTGAGCCTGGAGTTCTTTGCAGAGCTTTTGCAAATGAACTAGCATCCTCTGTTCTGGGCACGTCTCGCTGATCTCAGGCAGTCATACACACCTGTTCTGAAGTAAGGGAGAGAAGGAGTCCTCTCTGCATGGGGAGGTGAAGGTCAGCTTCATCAGGTATTCTGACAGCACCTATGCTGTTGGGCAAGCAGCAGGGACCTGCAGCAAGGGGAACAAAGTCAAGAATGGGGGCCCACTTGAAATATGTTGCTCCTCAGAGGCTTTTGGAACTCCAGCTTTGAGTTTCCGCCTTTGGGACCTGTTCTTTATCTGCCTGCTTGTTCCATTCAGTGATAAATGTCACTGTTTTGTTAATGTGGCCTGGTGGCTGGAACTTACTGGGCCTCTTGTGTGCAGCTCTTGATCTAGTAAGGCACAGGCTTCCTCTTTGCAGACCCTTGCAGAACCAGCTCAATACAGTCCTTGTGAACATCATCATGCTTCCCATTGCTGTGGGAGCTGTGCAAAGCCTATTTCTTCTCCTGGGTTTTGCAAAGCTGATCATTGACTCTGTGGCTCCCTGCTAGGGACTATTCACTAGCTTAATTAGCTCACTGGCCAACTGATTGTGAGTGGTTCTCCTGCCCTAGCAATCAAATAGTGGTAAGGACCCTGTGTTTTAAGAACTGTTTGTACTATTTGGCTTTTACCTTTCTGGCTATTTTCTTCCACCTTACCATTGTTTTCTCACCTGGCCTCATCTTATGACTTATGACAGGGAGGGCAAGGCACCTTGCTTTCCATCTACCCTGTACTATTCCTCTGTTACTGGTTGTTTTCTAAACTAAAACCCCTCTTTAAAGAGGAGCATGTATACAAGTTCACCTTGGCCTCTGAGGCACACTTAGCTGCAATGGGAACAAGCTTAGTTTACTATTTTTTGTTGAAAGCAAGTGCCAATGACTACTGAAGTGCATTCAGCCTTTTTGCCTAGCAGACATGCAGAATTTTCAAAATTAATTCAGCAGTCCCACTGGTACTCAGCTATGTTCTTGTCTCCTTAGCCATCTCAAAAGAGATCATGCCAGCTCTTCTAGGAAGTGTCTGGAGATGGTTTTGGTGACTGATGTTGCTGTTTGCCTTCAGCTTTTCTTTCTTGGAGCCTACCTAGGTCAACACCTTGCTCCTGCTTCGCTGCTGTTTCTTTATAGTAAGCCTCCTAATCCCTAGAGCTCAATTTCGGTCACATGTGATTTGCTCTGTTACTGAACTGGGTTGAGAGTAGCCCTGAGGGACTTGAGGGTGCTGGTGGATGAGAAGCTCAATATGAGCCATCAGTGTGCTCTTACAGCCCAGAAAGCCAACCAGATCCTGCGCTGCATCAAGAGAAGTGTGTCCAGCAGGTTGAAGGAAGTGATCCTCCCACTCTGCTCCACACTGGTGAGACCCCATCCAAAGTACTGCATCCAGTTCTGGAGCCACTATTACAAGAGGGATATGGATATGCTTGAACATTTCCAGAGAAGGGCCATGAGGATGATCAGAGGGCTGGAGCACCTCTCCTATGAGGAGTGACTGAGAGTTGGGGCTGTTCAGTCAGGAGAGGAGAAGGCTCTGAGGTGACCTTATTGTGGCCTTTCAGTATCTGAAGGGGGCCTACAAGAAAGCTGGGGAGGGACTTTTTAGGATGTCAGGTCACTATAGGACTGGAGGGAATGGAACAAAGCTAGAAAAGGGTAGATTCAGACTGGATGTTAGGATGAAGTTCTTCACTGTGAGGGTGGTGAGACCCTGGAACAGGTTGCTCAGGGAGGTGATTGAGGCCCCATCCCTGGAGGTGTTTAAGGCCAGGCTGGATGAGGCTCTAGACAGCCTGATCTAGTGTGAGGTGTCCCTGCCCATGGCAGGGGGGTTGAAGCTTAGATAATCCTTGTGGTCCCTTCTAACCCTGACTGATTCTATGAACTAAGACTTCCCCTGTGTGAGCTGTGCTGGGCGAGCAGATGCAGGGTTTCATGCTGTTTCACACAGGTGTCTCTTTTACAGGAGTTATTCAGCGCTGCACAGCTGTGAAGTACCACTACACCTCCAGCTCGCTGCCTCGCAACTTACCTATCAACATCACAAATACCATCCGTCAGGATGAGTGGCATGCACTCCGTAAGTAGCCCAAGACAGTATGCAAGGCTGCAGTACTGAGTGCCTTAGTGTGGTGCCAAGGAAGGTCTTGCAAATCAGCTGGCTGCCACCAGGCTCTGGGCACAGTATGTTGGTGAGGAAGGGCAAGCAGCTGACAGTATAACTGGAAGGGTACTTGAGGTTTTGAAGCACTTAAGTGGGGAATTCAGGAATGCAGGCATGTGTGCAGCACTGCTAAGTGTAGTCATATTCTAGACCCAGAGACAGCCAATTTGTAGCTGGCTTACAGCAGAGGTTGCTGCATCACTGCATAGTCTGTAGAGATTGTGCATTTTTCTGTGTGCACACCAGTGACTTGGTGCAGCTCCCTGGCAACCACCTCTTCTAGAGATTATCTGTTTGTCTTGCCAACCTCCTGTTACCAGTTCCTGGTCCACTAAGCTGCCTTATGCCCAAGTCCTTCCCACAGAGATGACTGGTAACCTGTTACTGAGAATGATTTAATTATTTTTTTTCTATTCCCACTTCTTTCTGTGTTTGTTTTCTGGTTCTGTTGCCTCGCATCGTTCTGCCTAGCTCTCGTCATATGAGTCTCAGACCTGTGGAAATCCAAACAGAGACTGAACTAGGAAGAGACAAGAACAACACTTACTATGGATGACAAGTGCTGTTCATATCACTGGTGCCAAACGTTTTTTTCAGAGCTTGTTGCTGGACTTGTTTCCATCATACTGTATTGATCTGTTGTCTGCTTCTGTGCTCCCACTATTCCATTTCTCAGTTTACACTTTCTGCTTCTGTGCACTAGTCCTTTGCTTCAGTGTCCCCTCTCATTTTCAGGAGACATTCACCCAATAAACTATCCCAATGAACACAAAAAAGCACCCTGTTTACAAATTATTGCTTAAATCATACCGCACTCCTTCTGTCCCATGTTGGGGAGCATTTGGCCACTATTTCTCTTGATGGGGACAGAAATGCCCTCTAGTTCTGCCCAATGGAAGGGAGTCAAGTTACCTGGATCCTCTTCATTTCAGTGTAATGGGCAAACCATCTATCTCAAAGAATGTACAGGAGGGGTCTGTGAGTGAAGTGTAAGCTTTAGAACTAGTAAATCTAAATATGTTTGACTTTCTCCTGGCTATCCAGGCTTGGTGCCATCATCTTCATGCCTTCTTTCTTGCTTCTCTCTCTTTTCCTTAGATCTGCGGAGGATGACTGCTGGCTTCATTGGCATGGCAGTCTCCATCATCCTGTTTGGGTGGATCATTGGCGTGCTGGGCTGCTGCAAACAGCAGGAGCTCATGCAGTATGTGGCTGGGCTGCTCTTTCTAATGGGAGGTGAGTACCTGTTAATTTCTACTGAAGTCACAGTCAGCATTGCTGGCTGGGAGGTGCTCTAGCCCGCAGCAAACACATAGTGGTTCTTTAGTGCAGCAAACCATCACCACAGCACAAAGCACCACTTCTAGCACTGTGGAGGACCTGTGCTTGCCTGGATACTTGAGTGTTTCTGAGTAGATATTGCTATATGTACAAGAGCCTTTTGCTCTGGAGAGCTGGAGTATAGCCACAGGGACCATGTGCACAATGAGCACTTGTCTCTGTGCCTCCTAAAAGTGTGTGGAGTCTGTGGCTCCTGTCAGACAGACAGCTAAGCTCAGTTCTCCACAGGGAATTTTAGCAAATCAATGTAGAGCACCTTTCTGCTGCTCTGAGATGCTCTCATTATTGTTACCCAAACTCCAAACATTGGTCCAGTGGTAAGGACATGAGCTCAGTGCTTGCCAGGGGTGTTACATCTTTTCCTTGGGGCTAGGAGTAGACTTTCTGCATGACCAAGGGTCATTCTCAGCTTTGATTGTTCAGCTCAGAAATAGGTAGTTTTTTGCCTTTATTTGAAAGGGACATAGTAGCAACAAGTGCACTAAAAGGGTGAGCTACAGAGATGTGCCAAGGATGGAGACGCCTAAATTGCAAGCAGAAAATAGGCAACTTGCAAGTATGAACAATGTGGCTCTGTTTTATAAGGCAGAATTGTTACCCTGGAAGCCCTGTGTCAGCATCTACAATGGCTGCAGTCAACACCCTTGGTGGTACAACAGCATTACATCAACTAAACACATCGATGTGCTACTGGTTTGGTGCCAGTTTGGAGGGGGGGGAATCTTTCCTTGCCATAAGCAAGCCTTCTCAATGAGCTTTTTGGTGCCAATATACAGGAAACCACCCCACTGGAGGTTAAGATTGTGCTGTTCTTTATCATCTCATGTGCTGCTTAATTGTAGTTCCATTTGGGAACATTTTCAAGTCATTATTGCACAGCATTGAGTAAAGTATTGTAAATGGACCAGCTAGACTGGGCCCCCTTTAAGTAAGTGCTCCTGCACATGTGGCGAAGTTTGAAATAGCATCAGATAGAGCTGAGACAATATTGGGTACCTGTGAAGTGAGGTATCCTGCACTCCTACACAGTTGGCCTTTTTCCCTTTTTTTTTTAATCCTGCCTTGTAAGAAGAGTGACTGGTAGAACTGGAGAGAGAAGGAAGAAAAGAAGGTAATTATTAATTTTGAAAATGGTTGACTTTTCCTAGGTAGTTTCAAAAAGCTAGTTAACCTGAGGGCAATGTAGAACCTTCTTACTTTTCTCCTGCAGGTACATGCTGCATCATCTCACTCTGCACATGTGTAGCTGGGATCAATTTTGAGTTATCTCGCTATCCTCGCTATGTCTATGGGCTGCCAGAGGACATCAGTCATGGCTATGGCTGGTCCATGTTCTGTGCCTGGGGAGGCCTGGGCCTCACCCTGCTGGCTGGGTTCCTCTGCACACTGGCCCCATCCCTCAACACTTCTCGGGCATCTGTACAAAAACCCAGACAAGAGAACGGGGCCGTGTGACCTTGGCAGGAGCAAGGAGAGACTCTGGAAAGTGCAGCCTGGGCAGAGTGGTGGGTTAACAGCAGGCAGAGGCTGCATGGCAGCCGGCAGAGAGCAGCACCATTGCTGTGGAAACACCAGCCCATGGGATGCTGCTACAGCCTCCAGGCGCGGTAACAGACATTGCAAGTAACTCCAGGTTTGAATTATTGGCGACTTGCTCATTGGTGGTTTAAGGGGGACAGTTCTTTTGATTCGTTTTCTTCTGTTTACAAGGGATTAAGTCCAAGGCCGTGTCATTTTTTGTGCTGTTTTTTTGAACTGTACCTCCATGGTCCCGTTATTGTCCAGTTGTAAGGGATGTTTACGCACCAACTCTATTGCTGCAGGTCTGTGGAATTCAGACCCAAATTAGGGCAAGGAGCTATGTGAAGTTGGCTTGAACACTTTTGCAACAGATGTGTCATTTCCCAAAGGAACCTTGATTGAAGCCTAGGTTCAGGCCAAAGAATTAGCCCATTTTTAGTATCAGTTCATTTAAATAAAAAAATTTGTGCTATTCCAATGCCATGGTACCAGCTACTTACTCACTACTAAAGCTGTTACCAAAAGGAAATGGCTGTAACTGAGCAGCAAGGGTCTAACAAAACTTACTGGTGTTAGGAGTGGGACATTTTCCTCAGCTTCTTACACAGGTAATATTATCCATCTGGCTACCCAACATACCCTTAACGGGGAGATGTATGCCACATGCGGCTTGTAACTGGTCTGCTGAGGTCAGGGTACAGTTTGAGCTGCCAGGACCAACTCACCTGTGAGCACCACTCCCATTCTGTGAAAGGAGATGAGCAACCCTCCCCCAACTCAGACAGCAGTACTGCTGAAAGAGCAGATTTACAGCCCCCTCCAACATTAACATCCCAAAAACCCCCAGTCTGTTTTCCTGAGGAACGTGTGGCCTCTGCTTTCACCGTTTCTAATGTCAGATGCCCCCTGATCAGAGCGTGCCAAGCACATGTGCACTCTGACAGAATAAGCTCCCTCACCAGGAGCAGGAAGGACCTCGAACCAGTGTGAGTACTAGGGCTAACTCAGGAACATCAGCCAAAGTACTCTGGGGTGCATTTTTCTTTCTTTCATCTGTTCGTTCTTGCCCCACATCCCTGCCCTGCTCCCATGTCCAAAAACTGCACAGGTACAGATGAGATGGCCAGCAGCTGGAGATGTTTACATTGTATTTAAAATACAATACAGTGGCATGTAAGATACTTAATGCTAAAGTCGGTGTATTTATGACAAGTGTAATTGATTTTTAAATGGAAGTTGTAATTCTCAACTGGCATTAAAAGCACTGAAAGACTTGCTCAGTGGGGTGGAACCTTGAATTCTGATTACCAGACTGATGGACCAGAGAGCTCACACACCTACCAGCAGTGGTGGTAAACCTCCCAGAGGTAAGTTTAAATGAGAAACTTCCCTTACATATGGAATCATGCTTACCTCTCTCCCCTACAAAATGAGTTGGTTCCAGCACTTCCTGACTGTAGCAAAACTGTACAGTCTATTCACTGGCTGCACCAGCAAAACCAGGGGTGCTCCCTGACTGCAATGCACCAATTCAAAGTATGCTTACTGAAGTATGGCCTGGTGCTCCTCATCTAGCAGTGGCAGAGCAGGATTTAATCTGGTTCTATCAGGAAGCTCCAAAGACAGCCAATGGGCACTGTGAAGAAGAGGCTCTTGCCTTCCTTTTGCAGATGTAGAACCACCCAGTAAGGGCGACAGCCCAAAACATCATGGATATGGGTTTAGGGAAAAAAAAAAAAAAAAAATCTTTATTTTTTTCAAAGCAAGCCATACAGTCCAGTCTAGTCCTGTCCTCTGCCACAGCAATCTCCTTGACTAGGCAGAAGTCAGGCATAGTACTGCAGATTGGCTTTTTTCTTGGCTTGAACCTCCAGAATTCCTTCCATGTAGTCCTCATGGGTAAGCTCTGTAGCTCCACGGCGGAGGGCGATCATCCCCTGCCCAAAGAGATTGTATTTAAAGAGGGCATGTGAGCACCACATCAGTTCAAAGCAAAGACTTGGTGCTGGTGTTCACATATCCTTCCATGCAGCACAGGTGACTGTCAAGCCACTCACCGCCTCTACACACACGGCCTTGCACTGTGCCCCGTTGAAGTCATCTGTGCAGCGAGCCAGCTCCTCATAGTTCACATCAGGGCTGAGGTATGAGCAGGAAGGTGGGAAAAAGTCTGAGAGCATGCACCAATAGGAAAAGGACACTATGGAGCTTCTGTAAAACCTCCAAAACAGAGCGCTACCACTCCACAGCCCTGAGGTACCATCATCAATGACCCCAGAAGGCCATGCCTCTGCCATACCTGACATTCATTTTGCGGGAATGGATCTGCATAATTCTGGCTCTGGCCTCCTCATTAGGCATCGGGAACTCTATCTTGCGATCTAATCGTCCAGAGCGGAGCAAAGCTGGGTCCAAGATATCAACACGATTGGTTGCAGCAATCACCTAAATAGAAGCGGGGTTATTGATCTGAGGCACCTGAAGAACAGGTATCTCCTCCCCAAGAGCCCACCAGGCTTCTTTCCTGGACATTGTTTTCCATCTTATGCTAGGGCACCCTGAACCTCAGGCCACTCTGCTAAACCCCAACCTTGACTTGTGTGTTGGGCTGGAAACCATCCAATTGATTAAGCAGCTCCAGCATGGTTCTCTGCACCTCCCGATCACCAGCCTTCTCACTGTCAAACCTGAAAAGGTAATGAGTAAAATCATCAGTATGAATCTGACCACCCTGTCCCCTATAGGTTTAATCACATGACATAATGATTGCAGTTCACACTCCCTGGCCAAGGCCCTCCAGCCAGTTTGTCTCCTGCTCATGAACCCTTGCTTACAAGACCATGGCTTGCAGCAGCTGCCATCTGATGGGCTCTATGTTTAGTTTCAGAACAGCCTGTGCTTTAGAGCAGACTTTCCTTGTGCGCAAGCAAAGGGGGCTGCCAGGCAGCTCCCAAGCACTTCACAGCAGGGCCTATGCCTCACCTTTTAGTGCCGATGGCATCCAGTTCATCAATAAAAATGATGGAAGGAGCTTTTTCCTTGGCTAGAGCAAAAGCATCACGTACCAGCTTAGCTCCATCACCAATAAACATCTGCACGAGCTGTGGACCTGCGAGCTTCAGGAAGGTGGCCTGGGAAGTGAAAGAGAATCCTATGCCTCAATTCTCAGCAGGGTCCATTCCAAGTACCAGAAGCCCTTAATTAAACCAAGCCCTTAATTAAAACAGAAAAGAACATCCCAGCCTTTTTAACACTGGTCTGTGTGACCTCTCTTCCCTTGGAGCTGCTCCTCTTCTTTTTCAGTTCCTATAGTAGCACAAAGTTTTCAAAGGTTCCTCTTACCTTGGTCTGGGCAGCACAAGCTCGAGCTAATAGTGTCTTCCCTGTTCCTGGAGGCCCATACATAAGGACTCCTTTGGGTGGCTGTATACCCAAGTTCTCAAACTTCTCCTTGTGATTCATTGGCAGGACAATGGCCTCCACAAGCTGCAGTAAAGGGGAAGCAGCAATTCATTAAACCCATTCCCCTCCACAGCTCCAGGCTGCCTGCTCTGAGTTGAAGTTCAGAGAGTGCACTCTTCAGCCATACCACTAAATGAAGTATTACCTCTTGAATCTGTTTGTCCAGCCCTCCAATGTCACTGTACTGCTCTGTGGGTCTCTCATCCACCTCCATGGCCTTCACCCGTGAATCATACTCAGTAGGTAGAGTTTCCAGAATCAGGTAAGAGTCTTTGTTCACTCCCTGTAAACACAAATCCTTTACTTTTAACAGCAATTAATGAACATGCAGTTGCAGGTGACTCAATAGACCTCAAGGACACAGGACTACTCTGCTTTGACACTGGCACTCATCAACCCACCACAGCTCAGCATAGTGCACAACACTACCGCTAAACCAGCATGTTTTAAATCAGGGCCCAGTTTGCTTACACCACAGATGTGTGGGTTTGTTAAGTGTATGCTGATAAAATTATATGCTGAAACTGCAGCTAAATATGAAAAACATCATAATGTAGTACTTTTCTATACTGTAAATATGACTGAACTCATAATAGCTTATTACAATTTTTGTACAGAAAGGATCTTGGGAGAAATCAGGACAGACCTGTCTTATTTCTAAAGGACAAACATAGCAATTTTCTGGCCAACATCATATCCAACAGTCACAGCAACATCACTCACCACTAGGTCTCCAGGCTTCAGCTTCTCAGCATCGACCAACCCAATAACAGGGAGGAAATATGTCTGTAAGAATGAAATGCAAATCAGCAAAGCTCAGATGTTTGAGGATAAGGTCCTCTTCCGCATTCCTCATATGTGGCTGGGCACGTGGGTCTCACCTGGCGTGTAGAGGTCTTGATCACAGCACACTTGCCCTTTCTCTGGGAATCCAGGTCAATGTTTGCACCATCCTCCTCCTGGTCATTGGGGTCAACATCCAACAGCTGAAAACCAGAGTGAGGGATTCCATGACAATGTAACTAAGCTAGCAGGATGACCCTGGGGTGAACACTTCTAAGTTACGCACAGTAGGAGAAATAAAACTTGCCACCATCCATCAGCAGTAGAGTCCTGGAAGCATTTAAAGCCCTGCTATAAAACCGAAATTTCTTCCTCACTTCATGAAGCCCCACACAGCAGCGCACAGAAGACATCACACGGTTCAGAACAAAGCAGCAGCTAGCAGCACCAATTTCCCCTCCCATGACAGCAGCTCACATCATACCTTAAGTTCATCAAGTTTCAAAACTCTAGCACAAAACCAACTCCCTTTTAAAAAGCAGAAAGTTATCAGCATTTCCAGGCCTATCAAGCAATGCCTGAATTACAAGAAGAATGTGACACAGTAAGAGAGCCACCGCTTTCCACTGGCTGTGTCGCAACTGTCAGAGTGCAGGTACCAAACATCACACACCCAAGCCTATGCTAAGGGAGGCTGTGTCACCCTCCAACAGCTATGCCATCTACAGGTGAGCAGAACCAACAACTAAAGAAGACAGACAAGAAGCGGGCAAGTGATGTGCACTTCCAGGTCACAAAGCCAACAGGACCTGAAAGCTCCTGGGTCCAGAAGCATTAGCAGTTTGAGAACAGGCCACATCTCAAATAGCCCTTCTCCCTCCAATAGTTATTGTGTGCACCACTCTCACCTCGATAACGTTGGAGACAAGGTAGGGCAGGGTTTTGTTCACTTTGATCTTCTCACTGTTCTCCTTGATCTTATCTTTCATGGCCTGAAGCTCATGGGTGACTCTCAGTACTTCGCTCTTCATGATCTGGAATCAGTATGCAGCAAAAGGAGAGAGGAGTAACATTAGAAGATTAAGGCCAGATAATTTATAGATCATTCCGAAAAGAAAATAGTAACAAAAACAATGGGTATAAAGGGAAACCTAAAATAAAGAGGAGAACACAGAAAATTAGCCAAAATTGTTTAGGACTCAAAGCTACATGGTCTGTTCTGCTTTCTAATTAATCAGTACCCCTAAGGGGTTCTTTCCTGGTGTCACTGGATAATCTCAGCTCACAGAGCTACACTACCACTCTGATAGAAGTATGACCTAGATAAGACAGCCTCTGCTTTCAGCTCCATACGTACAGCTCCACAGGTAACCAGCCAGACACACACAGGTGCCCATCTACATACACCCATACATAACTCTGTCAGTTATGCTTCATTGGGCTTAAAGAATTGTATGGTGGAACATTGAAGCAATGACACATAACAGCATGGGAACAGACACCCAGAAAACCATAAACTGAAACCTTAGCAACTGGACCTTGTGTCTACTGGGTGCAGTGGGACTAGCAGCACAGAGTAGTATCCAGCACTTGTGCCCCACAAATATAGTCAGGTCCTCTGAAAAACAGTGGCACTCACAGGGCATTTCAGGCCAAGAGCTTGCACTTCCTGCTTCAAGCAGGGTCAGCTGAGGGCTCTCACTAAGTTGCCTGGGGCTTTGCACAACTGAATCCTGAAAACTTACAAGGACAGATATGATAGAATAAAACAACCTACCCCACTGCCTAACTGCCCCCACAATGACAAGGCCATTTCATACCCTATTGGAACCTCTTTAATTTCTGAGTAGGAACAGTAATTTACAGTTCAGATCAACACTAGCCTGGGCTTCAAAAAGATGGAAAACCTTTATGTAGGAAGCAAAGGAAGAAACCAAACGTACATTAGTAGCATTATGGGCAGTTCAAATTCCTACATCTTTATATATTTTAACTTTCCTGAGGCTTTTACTACTGTCCTGCTGTCAAAATGCACCCTCACCATATCTGCAGATGACACCAAGCTGTGAGGTGCAACTGACACCCCTAGAAGGACAAGATCTATCCAGAGGGACCTGGACAAGCTGGCAAGTGGGCCCAGGTGAACCTCAGAAGGTTCAACGAGGCCATATGCAAAGTCCTGTACCTAGGTCAGAGCAATCCTCAGTATCAATGCAGGCTGGGGGTGAAGGGCTGGAGAGCAGCTCTGCAGGAAAGGACTTGGGGGTGCTGGTGGGTGAAAAGCTGGACATGAGCGCATGAGCAATGTGTACTTGTAGCCTGGAAGCCAATTGTTTCCTAGGCGGCATCCCCAGCAGAGTGAGCAGGAGGTGGAGGGAAGGGATTCTCTCCCTGAACTCCACTTTCATGAAACCACACCTGGAGAATGGAGTTCAGCTTTGGGGCCCCCAGCATAAGGAGGAGCGAGTCCAGAGGAGGGCCACAAAGCTGATCCAAGGCCTGGAGTACTTCTGCTGTGAGGCCAAGCTGACTGAGCTGGAATGGTTCATTCTGGAGAAGGTTGTGGGGAGACCTTCTTGTGGCTTTTTGGTATTTCAAGGGGACATTAAGAAAGCTGGGGATAGACTTCTTAGGAGGGCCTGTTGTAACAGGACAAAGGGTGATGGGTTTAAACTAGAAGAGGGGAGATTCAGACTAGACAGAAGGCTGAAAGTTTTTACACTGAAGGTGGTGAGACACTGGCTCAGGCTGCCCAGAGAGGTGGTGAAAGCCCCATCCCTGGACACAGGTCAGGTTGGACCGGGCTCTGAAAAAAATCATCTAGTTGAAGACATCCCTACTCACTGCAAGGGTGCTGGACTAGATGATCTTTGAAGGTCCCTTCCAACTCAATCAATCCTGTGAATCTACAATCCTAATAGGGGAAAACAGCTACAAGAAAAGAAGTTCTGTACTTGAAATCCAACAGTAAGTACATTTATACCCAAGCCTAAGGCACCCAGTACAAGTATTTCTCAGTGCTCTCTGCCTGACACCCACACACGTTCTCCTCCCATTCCTGGTCAGGCACACTGATGCAACTGTAGCAAGAAATGGCGTCAAAGACAACTGGTCATATCTGAACTGACATACATGGTTCTGTTTAATGGACCACATACGTTCCTTCCTAAAAAACTACCTGTTTGAAACTGTGATGTTATTCACATGAATCAATAAATAATCTGTTACATTAAAAGAAAATTGGATTTTTTTTTTTTAAACCCACTCTCTGGGAAACATTTGGAGAGAGAGTATCAACATACTGCTCAATTGTGCTGCTCACTATGAAACAGAGAAGGTTGCTTTTACTCCTTAGTGTATGCTACAGTTTAAAGGCCAGACACACATTTCTCTTTCTTGCCCTTAAGGTGTAAGAAAGTACATTAGAAAATCAGATCTGGGAGTCTCCACAAACAGGATCCAGCAATGGGCAAAACTGATCGGCCCCCTTTACTCAACACTTGTTAGATCCTATCTTCAGCACTCTGTCCAATTTTGGGTCCCACTATAGAGCAAAGACATTGATAAACTGGACTGAGTTCAACACAGGGCCACCAAGATGGCCAGGGTGCTGGAGTACAGGCCCTGTGAGAAGTACCTGAGGGAAGCGGGCCTGTTCGGCTAGAGAAGAGCTACTGGGGACAGAAGATAGAAGCAGATGCTTCACACCAGTGCACAGTGAGAAAGTGAGACAACGCACAAGAGAAGGTCAGGCTGTACGTAAAGCAAATCTTTATCGTCCCAGTCAAGCAGTGGCACAGAATGCCACCAGATGTGCCAGAAATGTGGTGCAATTTCTGTCTTTAAAGACATTCGAGATTCAACTGCATATATCTCTGAGCAGCCTGGGTTATGGCTGCCTCTGTTTTGATCAAGAAATTGGACTAGAGATCTTCTCAAAGCCCTTTCGACCTTAATTACCCAGTGATCGTATCTGACCCAGGCCATGGAACAGCCTTCCCCCTCCCCTGTGCCCGTCCCGTAAGAGATGCACGGATCTGTGTACCTTTAGTTAAATCATCCAGGGCTCTGTAGAATAGCCATGCCCTCAGCTTCCTTGATTCCTCGCTCTTTCCTACCTTCGAGGCCTCAATCTACCGTTCCCGACTTAGTTCACTACATCTTTCACTCCATGGCTCTAAGCCACTCACCCTCTATCCCGAGCGCCAGCCGTAAAGGGCTCCCAAGGGGCGGCCCCACCGCAGGCAGAAGGCCTGGCCCGGCCCGGCCCCGCTCCCCAGCCCTTGGCCATACCTTGATCTCGCTGTCAAGCAGACGCGTGCGCTGCACGATCTCCTCCGTGGACATCTTCAGCACCTCCTCGCCGACGCCATCCTACAGGGTACAACGGCGGCGTCACACTCTGCCCGGCCTGTTGGCGCCTCGCCCCAGCCCCGTTGTCCTCTGCTCCGGCCCCGCTGTCCCCAGCACCCGGCTTCGGTGTCCCCCGCCCAGGCCCCGCCATCCTTGGCCCCGCTGTCCCCCACGACAGGCGGCGGCCGCGGCTCCTCACCTCAGACTCATCCCACACCGACGCCATCTTTGCCGCCAGCCACCCAAAGAGCGTGCGTCTCGGCGGTTTCCGTGCGGCAGATTCCGCACTCCCCGCCCCGGGAACAGGGCAGGAAGCAGCCGGAGCCAGCGGGACGGGTGGCTGGGGTGGGAATGGGGGGGCCTATGCCTCCTCTGTTTCCTCGGCGGCCGGTCCCGACGCCCGGAGTGCGAGCAGAGAATCTGGCGAATCTGCGGCCGCGGGCCTTGAGTGCAACAGCCACGCAGGTCACGTGCCCCCACAAAAATCTGCTGAGTGATGGCCCCGCCGCCATCTTGGAGCGGGGCAGAGGTGGGGCCGGGAGAGGACGGTGCTGCCCCTGCGGGCCGGTGGCGCAGTAGGCGGGGCTTTTCCGGCGACAGCCTTTATTACCGCAACAGAGAGCGAGGGGGGGAGCGGCGCCGGGTCGAGCCCGAGCGGAGAGATGAGAGCAAAGCGAGACGCCTCCGCCTGCCGGCCCTAGCTCTGCGTCGCCAGGCACAGCCCGAGAGGCCACGGAAGCGGCGGGGCCTGCGGCCGTAGCAGTCCGGCAGCGCAGGCCGAACCCCGGGGCTGGTCATACGTAGCCGGGCTTCACCGACAAGCGGCGGCAGTTGGGGCAGCCCCGGGTCCCGTTGGTCTGAAGGCACCTGCAAAGGGAGGAAGTTGTTCGGAGGGAGGTCTCTGCGGGCGCACGCTCCCTCGGGCCGATCCCGCTGCTTCGCTGTACGTTACACAACGCAAAACCCCCACACCCTCCATCCACGGGGAAAGGTTTGATCCCTTTTCCACCTGTCCCATGGAATCACAAAAGTCGGTTCCTGTACTGCTGAGGACAAACCCACAGTGTTCATTACGGTCAAACTTGTGGGTAAGGGGGTGTCAAATTTTGCTGTCATTATGAGCTCAGTTCTAAGGGCATTAATTTTCAGAACACAGTGTTTTGTTACTTCTAAAAACAAAACGAAAAAAAAAAACCACAAACCCAAACCCCAACTCTTTCGTGGCATTAGCACAGTAACAAAACAGCTTTTTCACCTCAAGTGTACTTCTGGATGAGAGGTAGGGGGAATTCAGGGGAAAAAAAAATCCCACCTGCCTGGGAGGGAAGAATCAATTCACCAAGGGGAATTAAGCAAGAATCTGAAGTGGGAGAAGCACCTACAAGGTGAGCACATTGGTGAACAGTCATTTAGAAGGCAGAAGTTGGGTGGATATTAGGGCTAAATCTCACCATTCCAGACTGAGATTCATGACACTAGCAATGGGATCCTGCAGGGCACAGGTGAGCAGGACAAAGACATAGGACTATGCTGCTCTGGGGATCAACAGCTCTTCCCTATCTCTAATGTCATAGCAAGGATCTTTAGTAGATCAGGCTCATTACTTTAAGTGGAAGAAGTGGGAGCAAGGCAGAGCCTGAAGCTGGTTGTTCTTCTCCCCAATGGACTCTCCGCACATGCCACAGTACAGCTCCATCTCCTCCACACACTCATGGAACTTCACTACATGGTCACGCAATTCTTGCTGCTGCCCCTTTGTGCGATAGATCCTTTCACACAGGCAGTGGAGCTTCAGCAGGCCAAGCTGCACATGAAGGGCAGAAACACAAGACAGGTGAAGGCAGACCAGTAACACTGGGGAGTGGAAATTAGCCTCATCAGCTAGCCAGAGAACCATCTGTACAGGAAGCTGCCCAAGGGATAGGGGTCAGCTTAAAAACATTAGGTTTCTCACCACTTCTTGTCATTAACCCTACTTCTCTGTATCACAACAGGGCTGCCAGGTTTAAGGCTGCTGCAGCCCTTCATAAAGATGGTTTCCATGAGATATCCATAACATGGTATTCCATTTCCCTTTGACTCCAGCCAGCACACAGATCAGCTGCTGCTCAGGACAAAAAGACTCCCAATCCTCTAGCTGTTTGCTTGTTTCATACTCTGTTTTCACTGCTTCCATACACCTTTGTTTATCCCACAGTCACTCCTCCTTCACTGTTCAGACCTGCACACTGAAGATCACTGCTGCAACCGCCCACAGCTGGACACTTCACAACAAAGAAAGTCTCAGGCATTGACTGGTTAATATAGACATGATAATAAGCAATAACGTCTGGCCACTTCAACATTTGGCTTCTTAAGCTGCCTGACAGAAGACTACAAGACAGTTCTGAAAGAAACTTGTAAGCTCCTACCTTGTTCCCTAGTCCCTCTGCCAGCTCCTGTGCCTTTTCAATGCTTTCCAGAGCCTGTGAATGGAGACCATGTATCATCAGTTCTTGGTCTGATATATGAAAAACAGACTTGTTTGAATGCCTTGTGGGAATTATTAAAAGAACAAGGTAGAGAGGGACAGAGTAGAAATTGGCTAAAGAAGCATCACTGTAGCTCTGGAGATGCAAGGTATCTGCCTGGCAGATTTTCCTCCTTTTTCAAGAGTTCATCCATGTGAAAAGTTTGGTATCTGAAAGACCACAAATAATCCAAGAGCCTTACTTCTGTTCCAAGCACACAGAGGTATGATGCTGGCAGAGGCCGGTGTTTCCAAGCAGAGAGAATGAAGACTTACTTAAACTCCTTAAGGTTGGGATGAAGCACAAGCAAAACAAGCCTTTTGCCAATCAATAATTGTTGGGCAACTCCAATTTCAGTTGTACAGGAGTGCAGGAAAGGCATTAGCACCACCAACACAGCATGTTCCTCCATTTTCTCCCTGCTGTTCATATATCCACTTTGTCCTACTTACACATGGTGTTAAGTAGGAGTGTGCTGCTATCCATCTTTTCTCATCTGAAGGAAAGTGTTAGCACAGCAGCTGTTATACTAAATGAGTCCCTGCTTTTCTGTACATGTCACACTATTCATCACTGTTCTGATCGTCATTCTCTGTTTTCCAGAACTATTGAGATATGCTTTGGATTTGTCTGAGGGGAAGAAGAGGTCTCTCTTGTGATGCTGTGGTTTTCAGGAGGAACATTGCAAAGTTTCTACCCTATAATGTGACATTACTGCTATTCCAGGGGAAGAGGATAAGATGAAAATGCACTTTAAATGCAGAGGCAATAGCAGATCTGTGATGGCAGCAAAAGCCTAGGATAAAATCTGAAGTTGTAGAAGCAGGAACTGGAGGTGAGCAGGTAGAATGTAACTGACAGCTGTGCCTAGGAAAAGTTACTGTGTACTGGAAACCCCTCAAATTAATGGCTGAGACTAGGAATTAAAGTATGTGGGGTGGGGAAAAGGCTGCTGAGAAGTCCAAGGGAGAGTTTGCCTTGGACAGGAATTTGTGACTGTGCAAGAGTTTGGGCAAGCAGGCTGTGACCACAGCCTGGGAGGACCTGCAGCAGTACTGACTGGCTGGAAATGAAATGAAAAATGAAATTAAATGAAAAGAAAAAAGAAAAAGAAAAAGAAAAAGAAAAAGAAAAAGAAAAAGAAAAAGAAAAAGAAAAAGAAAAAGAAAAANAAAAAGAAAAGAAAAAAGGACTGGCCAGGGAGACCAGGAAAGGGGGAGGCAGCTAGGAATCAGCAAGTGGAAAGTTATCAAATTGCTTTATTAGGTAAGTGATATTGGGATGAGTAGCATGAGAAATGGAAACTGAGACTGGCAAGTTGAACAGGCTTGGGTGAATATTCAGGGTTGTGACAGTTGAGGAGATTACATTTGGGGTAATGGGCGTAAGACCCTTGACCCACCAGAGCAGATTTCTCTCTAAAGCTTGGAACAGAACACAAATAATTCTGTACCTGCTTCTGATCATACTCCCAAGTGATTTTCTGCTCTCATTTATCTGTTTCACATCACAGTTTGTATACCTTCAAAGTTTCTTTGGGAATTTGATGTCATTTGAGGTCCTGCAACTGGGTAGGCACAATCCCAAGCACAACTCCAGGCTGGGTGGTGAATGGCTGGAGAGCAGCCCTGAGGAAAAGGACCTGGGGGTCTGGGTTGATGAAAAGCTCAACATGAGCCAGACAGCAACCGAGTCCTGGGCTGCATCAAGAGCAGGGCAANGCAAAGCACATGGTGGAGCTGTGGAGCTGTCTGAACATCATCACTAGCACAACAATGAGCTTAGTCATGTAGCTAAAAGGTAGGCAGTGGAATTGGTTTCAGAGTGTAAGCATAAGCCAATTGCCTACAATGGCAGGCTGGTTTCTTAGTGCAGTGCTTCAGGTCACCAGGACTGATGATGATGATGAGACTATTCTCAAAGTTGGCAGCCTGACTCAGAAAAGATGTTCACACTGTCACGAAGATTCCTGGCTGAGAGAGACCATGCAGACAAATATAGCAGACCCTGCTAGCAGAATCAAGGGCCAGGTCTCTACTGCACTTTGAAGGGCTAACAGTTCAGAGAAAGAGCGTATGGTCTATTCTAGTCTAACAAGCTTCTGTAGAAATAAGCTTGTAACTGACCTTGTCCAGCTCCTTCTGGATCATCCAGCACTTAGTCACTCCTATTAGCACCTGGACCAGGCCCAGGCGGTTTCCAATCTCTGTCATGATGCTCATGGAGGAGTCATACCGAGGAAATGCTGTCTGCAGAAGTGGAGAGGAAAACGTGGTTGCTATGGCCTACTTTATCCCCTGCTATCATCCCCTCTGTCCTTCCTGTTAGGAAAGATCTGTACCTGCACATCTTTGCGACTGCGATGGATATCTGCAAAGCACAGCAGACACAGCGCTTGCAGGGGTCGGTCACCATGCTGCAGGGCAATCTTCATGGACTCCTGAAATAAATGGGCTTTGGTCAGCAAAAGAGCCTGCTTCTGGTTCAAAACAACAGGGCTGGGACTGTGCACTCCAGTCACTGAAAGGTCAGATAAAAGGAAATGACAAAACTTTTTTAAGGCAAGTAAAGTCTTGTGCACAAGTTCCTATCCAAGGACCATTTATAGACCTGGATTACTGACACCACAGCTCTAGGACTGGGAGGCAGGAGGAACATCTAGAGTCAACTGCGAGTGCCACGGTACCTCTCATTCTCCCAGTCCTGTAGGCAAGATCCCTTTGCAGAGGCCTGACAGCTCTGCATCTGCCTGCACCCTGTACCTCACAGCGGTCCATAGCATCTGCCAAGCGCCCCAACTTCTGATAGGCCACTGCCATGTGGTACTGGCTCATTGCATGGTACTTCAGGCTCCAGCCCTTTCCATAGTCATTCACCAGCTCGGCTGCTTTACATGGGAAGAACAAGGCTTTCTCATAGTCCTGCAAGCAGACAAGCAGACAAGACAACAGTTACAGAAACAACCCACCCAATCATTTTTTACTAACTAACACTGCAACAGTTAGCAAATTTTTGTACACCTTTCAACTCCTGCTGCTCCTCTTCCACGTGCTGTGTATCACTAGATATCAAACTGTGGAAGGTGCAGTTGCCATGTACAGGGTTGCCATCTCTGGGTTCAGGATACTGCAACAATGACACAGCTTTATGTAGTATGCCATCAGCCTTACTCTGCAGGAACCATTTATCCTTCTCTATAAGCAAAGGCTGACAACCTTCTCTGCTCTTCAGTCACCTCTGCTTTCAACATCTACACAGAATCCAAGCTTTCTCCATATGATGAAGCTAGGCTGGTCATTCATCATTGCAGGAGCAAAAAATCATGTCCCAAACAAATCCACATCAAGTAATGATAGAACTTATTTTCATTTTTAAGCATCTGTCTGCCTTAGAAGTGTTTTAGAAAGCAATCTTATATAAAAGTGCATAAAATTATTATCTAAATGCCTAAAACCATTCTCAAGTTAGTTTAGTGACTAGAAATGGAAAAGTTCTCATGTATTCTCTAAGATGAACAAAGGAAACTACAACTTTTAAAACGTCCTTCCTCCCTTCTTATTGTGTATCTTAAAAGTATCCAGCACAATGTTCTTTACTTTTGCTATTCTGAGGGAAATTTACAGATAGTTTTCAGCACTTCAGTTGTTGAGTCTTCCATCAGTAATAAAAATCAAGACTTTGTGAGGAAACGTATTACCCTCCCCCCTGCCAGTCCCTGTCTGGTTTAAGTCATATGAATAGCTGTTTGCCTGTGATAGTGATAGAAACTGAGAACCCGTGAGTTGTGGCTCTGTATGCACTCCTCTGATATGATCTTTGAAGGCAAATTTGATCTTTTCAACACACAGGAACATTCGCAGCTGCCTCCGCTGTGCTGTATAAAGAGTACACTAATCCTCCCATCCTTGCTGTGAAGGAGAGAACTCATGATTATTTCACAAAGAGATTCTAGCTTACAGCGCTCTCTTGGTATTTCAGTTTCCGAAACAGAGAAATAAGCTGAAATTCACATAATTTCCAGTTCCACGAGAGAATCACCCTTCTGTCCCTTACGTTACCACACCTTTATCTGGGCGTAGAAGTTGCCAAGGCTGCAGCAGACACGGCACTCCAGCATCTTGTCATCATTGTTGTGTGCATAGCGTAAAGCTTTCTCAAAGCACTCCAAAGCCTTCTGGAAGGTGCTGAGGCCTAAGAAAGCATTGCCCATGCTGAGGCTGACCTGGCCGTTCAGCTGCAGGCTGACTGTGGTACCTTGCATGTTCAGGCACGTCTTGCAGTAAGAGATTGTCTTCTGGAATTCACAGAGTTTCTCATTGCTGCGAGCCAAGTTCAGGTAGCTCTCTGTAAGGTAATCTGGGTCTTCCAGCTCCCGTGCTGTGTCAATCTGTACCACTGCAAACTTTAAGTAGAAAAGACAGTGCTTATAATTAGAGTGTCATTTATTTACAGACAGCTCAAACACCCAGAGTAGCACTCTGTGCTGGAGAAGTAGCTCATCTCTGAGCAGGGCTGACAATTCCAGCAGCACAGACTGAGAAGCATTGTGTACACTGAGCAGTTATCTGGTGGTCTAAACCCTGTGAGCAGCCTGAAGAAACCTCCCCCTCTCTCCAGCATCTCACAGGCAAGGAAGATGAACCAGGCTGGTGGATAGTGGGAAGAAAAAAAAAAAAAAAAAAAAAAAAAAAAAAAAAAAAAAAAAGATAAATGGCCCTCGAGAGAGGCAAGTAAGGTCGGAAACATCTGACAATGCAGCTGTTTTCTTTCACCGAATTCAATTTATTCCACTTTCTCTGGAACTCTTAAGATTAACAGGATACCGTGATTATTGGTAAAACAAGGTAAGCTACTTTCAACAATTTTTTACTAGCAAATTGCAGACTTGATTGACAAATTTTGTTCTGTAACCTGTAGGATTCATTGCATAGTTCTTTTTAATGACTTGAAG
The DNA here is from genome assembly GCA_013399055.1 of Ramphastos sulfuratus. Lineage (NCBI taxonomy): Eukaryota > Metazoa > Chordata > Aves > Piciformes > Ramphastidae > Ramphastos > Ramphastos sulfuratus. The sequence goes on from WBNM01008275.1 coordinate 23,850, forward strand.
TCTCTTTCCTTTGGACTGCAAACCCTTCTGAGCAGTGACTCATGTTTTGTGACAAAGCAAGCACACTGCTGGCTTGAATTAGTACCAGCAGCAAAGGTAAATGTTTAGCTATTTCCCCAGTATTTCATTACAGACTATCAGGTATTTTTCATAGTGATAACACAAAATAATTTAAGCCATTTGAACGTTTTCCATTCTTCACAAAATAAATAAAGCCAACCATAAATTGCATGTATGTGAGTATGCATGTTGTCAGCTTCTTTGGCACTTTAGGAAAGCTGATGCATGAAGCCAGTAATGGGCATTAGCTCAGGCTTCCTCACATTGCCTTACCTTTGCACAAGTTCTTCATTATTTCCCGAATGCCACAGCCTCTTTCCTTGGTGTGAAGTAATTTTTCTCTCAAAAAGTTGAGCAGCATCACCCTTCTTAAATCACAGCAATTTCATGCCTTTAAATCTAACTCCTTTTCTCTTGTTACCTCCTCTTTGAATAGTTTATTGCTAAAGTTCTCCTTCCTCTCTCTTTGATGACTTGTGGTGTAAAAGCTTCAGTTTGACTGCAGCCATTTTCCCTTCCTAATATTGGAAAGAACTAAATTCCACCTACTTGGATCCCACTTCCTGTTCTCAGGTAACATATTAAGGTTCAAGTACACTGAGCTCACTCCTTTCCTCATTTCCTGTTTTCCACAAAGCCTTCAGTATTCCCTTCAGGTAGCAACATCTTACCTTATTTTGCTTCTCTCTTTCCTGATCCATTTGTTGTTTCTGTCACCACCTAATGTCACAGCACATATCAGATCTGTTTAGCTTCAAATGTTTTCTGAGTGTATTAATACCCCTCTTCTTCATCCTAAGAATTTGGTTTTAATATAGGGCTATAACATATGTATGTGTTTACTAGGAAGATGTGCTCCTTATTCTAAGCAGAGCTACCAAAAAAGTTTTCAGTGAGATGTGGGCACCCCCTTCACAGTTTGCTAAAATGTTGAATGATTACCAGTCTAGTCAGAGGCAAACAAAACTAACAGGACTAGAATATCGCGGCCCTTTAGCAAGACCCTATTTCAGGCTGGGATAGTTTCTTAAGGCTATTACAACATTATCTTGCCTTGTCTTCCAGATTCCTGAGCCACCTCTCCAAACACTGCCCGCTGCTCTCTATGTGCATCCTGTTACTTCTTGGATCCACACACCAGCTTCTTTCTGCTAATTTAACCTAACACAGTCATCCTCATGTTCTTGAAATGTAACTTCAGCTCCTTTTTACCATTCTTCCACAAAGCTCCATATCCTCATTTCTTCTGTGATGTCTTGACAATCTGGGAGCCCTTCTCTGACTGCAACTGTCAGATCCCTCCTGGAATGTCTCTTAACACTTCCTGCCAAAAAGGCATGCTCTTTCCCTTTTTCTTCTCTTAATCAGCCCCATGGCAAACAAGTAATTGTAGTAAAAACCAAGGCGAAACCTGTATTCGACATGGAACAGCAGCTGAACTAGAAGATAACAGGCCTATCTCCGCAAGACTGCTGCATATTCTAGAGAACCTGCATGGAGATCTTTTTATACACTGACATACACACTGTAAACAGGGATAGAGCAAAGGCCTTGTTTACATACCTTCTCCCTGAAGCCTGATAACATGGTGTGTCTATGTGTGAGGAATAAATCAAGAAAGGTCCCCACAATTAACTGGAGAGCCTCAATAACCTGGGAATGCTGAGGGACCAGACCCAGTGAAAAGGAGTATTCTGTGTATCTTGTGGGCTGGAGCGATTGTACAGGGCGATTGTACATGATATACACATGATAACCCCCCAGTTTCACATTGTAATCTCCAGCCACTCTCTGCAGTGGGCACGACACAACGACATGCATTCATCTCCAGTTCTCCTTACCTTCAGCATATCTTTGTATCTGCCCATCTCTGCGTGAGCAGTGATGAGGCAACCCAAAACCCGAAACCTGCCAGCAGGATCCGCAGACTTCTCCAAAACCCTCATCCAGACTTGCAGGGCCTTTTCCGTCTGGTTAGACTGGTAAAGGTGGAGTCCTTTCTCTATCTGTTGTTTTGTCTGGTCCTGACCCATCTCCCTTGCATTCAAAAGCCTCATACGCTAATCTCTCAGGACAGCAGAAAGCAAGTGCATAGAAGAGAACACAACATAAAACGGCCCAGCAGAGGAGGGCGGGTTGCATGCTCAGGCTCGGAGCCGTAAAAGCCGAGCCATGGTGAGGGGCTGGAGCTGCGGTAGGCAATGGCAAGAAGTGGCTGCTCAGCACTGAAGGCAGAATCCCAAATCCGCAGGGCAAATGCCTCGCTTGCTAGGGCTCCATCAGTGCATTCGCCTGCCCAATCTCATAAACAAAGAGGGAAAGCACAACAGGGAGAGAAAGAGAAAAATCTCAGACGACAGGAGTGAAACTCAATCCAGGCAGCCAGCGCTAGATTCCTCCCCATTGGCTGCAGCTGTGCCTGCCAGTCCGGCTCACGAGGCTCCCAGGAATGCTGCTGAGGCTCCCAAGGTCACAGCAGCCAACTGCCACCCTTGCCCACCAGTATGTAGCTTATAAATACCCTGGGAAGAGACAATTGCCTGCAGTCACAGTGATGTCTCCGTTGTCGTTCTCGTCTCTCTGTCCATCCCCTTTCACAAGCAGTCATCGTGGTGGGCTAGCCTGGGAGGTGGTGGCCTCTGCTAGGACAGGAGATTTAGGAACAATACATGTCTTAAAGTGAGGCATCAACTAGGTGGCTGAAGCACGTACATGTGCAGTATTATACTTGCAACAGTGTGTCTGATATGTTGGCAGGCACAAAACTCAGCCTTAACTTTGAGGACCACAGCTAGCAGAACGAGCTGTTTGTGGACAAAAACCATCTATGTCACAGATTTGCTGGAAATATGGCACTGACTTCTTAATTTCAGAGACGAAAAGCAGCTAAGTATTTTGAAAAATTCTGTTTGTGACTGACTATTGCTCACTGCCATCAGATACTGGTGACAGTCCTCCAAGACTTTTCTGCAGTAGTCAAAGGCACTGCTGAAGTTGTGCATCCAGAACTTGATCATTTATGATGAATGACAATAATGACCCAAGGCAACAGATTTCTGCACCCTCTGACCGTGTAAAAGAATTGTTAGCTCAATTAGAAGGCAACCTTAACTCACCTACACACCTTCTCCAGGAATCTAGTTTCCTGTTTCCATTGATGTGTGTAGTTTTAATGGGCTCGGTCTTGGTTATCTACAGATTTACTCTGTCCTTCAGAAGAGATATCAAACTTGGGGGCAATGCCTCAGGAATTCCAACGTTTGTCAGATACAAATGTCCCAGACACCATTTTTGGAATCCTTTTTACAGGCCAAAGAGAAGAATTCAGTTTAACAACAGGTCCACATGCCTCCAGCTGCCTCCCTGCTTCTGTATGAATTTGGTGGCAGTTTTTCTCCAAGAAAAGGTAAATACCAACAGTTATCTCACAGACCACCAGCTGGACCATTCTGGCCTGTGTCATGGATGCCTAAGGGAAAACAAACTCGAGGGAGCCTTCCTGAGGTCACATCCCCTCAATAAGGAACCACAGCCTGCCCAGAGGTTTTACCACATAGCAGTCACTATCTTAAGAGATTCCATCCATGTATTTAGCCAAAATTGTCTCAGAAAAAAAATAAAATAAAAACATTTTAAATAGTAGAAAAATCTTGCTACAATCAGACTGATTCTCTTTTGGGAGCTTATATCCTCCATATTTGCATTACTTAATTTAGCACTGATTTTCAGAGAGGTAATGTGCTAGGTGATGTTTCGCCACAGACTCTCTACTTGCAAACTCTAGGAGTAGAAAAATCTACAGGCGGCTGAAGAAAAGTAATGCTGAGGCACAGCTGGTTAACGTGCAAAAGTCACTTCAGCAGCACTGTTAAAATACCAGCTACAGACTTGGTAGGGTTTAGGGCTTGCATAGAAGCCCTCAAAGAGCCTCCCCTCCCTGCAGTAATTCTGATAGGTCTCTCTGGAGGTGGGTGTTGAGATGGACACAAGATGCAGAAAACTGATCCCCATGGAAAGCACTGATGATGAGGCCACCAGAATGCTGGACTTAGAGAAGTTAAGAGGCCAGGGACGGCAGCCATTGGAGTCTGCTTCATAAAGAAGATGGGAGTCAAGAAGAGGGAAAGCAAAAAAAACATCACTCTTTTCTGAACCTTCCATAAGGTCCTGTAATTCAGACTCATCCTGGTGCTTGTGAACCACTACTCTCCTCAGTATTCACTCTCGTATCCCAAACAGAATAGGTGAAATGAGAAGAGGATGCCTTGCAGTCTGGCAAAACCCATCAAAGAGGGAAAATGGTCTGTCTTGTTGGTCACATTCTGCTACCTTGGTTTTGAGTTCTCCCAGGAAACAGCGTTTAAGTCTCTTCAGAATCAACTCACAACCTGTCTCCTGCAACAAAAACCTATCCTAGTAAAGGGCTAGATCCACCAAGCTCTGATGGGTAATTTTCAAAACACAGGAATGCACTCTGCTAATGAGCATACACCAAGACACTATCTGTGCTGCTTCAAGCAAGTAATGGCAGAGTGATCATCAGCTTGTAGCTCAAGGTAGCTCTAGATAGTACAAGATTCAGGTATGGCTTTTACAGTAAATAATCCATGGCTGCTTCTCAGGAACTGCAAACACCAAATCTGGGAATCTCACCTGTCATACAGCAGAGCTATACACGTGGTGTAGCTAATCAGTCACTTCTTCACAGTGACTGCACTGAGCTGCTTGTCCTCCTCCCCATTGCTCTTCATAATGTATCCTCAGTGGCTCCTGGCCATATGAAGACAGCAGAACATGGCTGGTAAAGTCAGGAAGAGTGAAGGCTGGAGTCAAAACAAGTAGTGAAAGGTGGAGGTGGATGTGAAAGGAAAAAAAATGTTCCTAAACTATTTAACATCAGAACTTAATCTACATATTTGTGTATTTCCTATAGATGTTGATAAATAGAACAACTCATTTGAACTGCTGATTGTTTTCAGAGATTAACACACTGGCTCTTATTGGTGGTTTAACTGTCTACTGATTGGTGGTGGAGTTTTAAAGAAAAAAAAAAAAAAGCTTCAGGAAATAAAAAAGCCACCGACCCAGAGGGATCTAGTATCAGTTTCATAAGGTGCAACTGGCAGAGCTTCAGCTGTGTTAAGATGAGGCTAGCCAGCTTTCTGCACAACGGCAATGTTCCATCCTGCCTAAACAAAACCCCCTTTTTCTCTCCATCCTTCCCCTCAGAGGCATCTGAAGTACAGTTCCCTCCAGCCTCCCTTCCCAACAGCTGCATGCTGGCAGCAGGGCTCCCAGCACACTCTGCAGCAGGTGGCTCAGGGCCTGGCTTCACAGTTGGAGCACTAAAGGGAGAGGAACGCAGCACTGAATCCTGATGCTCCCGAGTGCTGTCAGATTTACAGTCTGTGTGCGAAGTAACAGGGTGAAACAGAGCATGCTAGGTAACAGAAAAAGGACATGAGAGCTGCCCTCAGAAGGCTTGTGGTCTGTGAGATGCAAGAAGGCATAAGGAAGCAGTAACTTCACTTTGTTTTAGGAGCCGTCAGGAATGTGGCAAAATCATGGCCACTGTGCTACTTTCCTTCCCAAAGAGGCAATAATAATGTCGAACTCACAGCACATTTCTAAATGAATTCTACTTGCCTACATCAAGTATTTATTTTTTTAGAACTCATTTTATTTCAAATAATTCCCCTCTTAGTTCTCAATGCAAAACAGGTAACTTCTGCTTATCACACTGCCAGAGCTAGTCAGTAACCTCAACCTGTTTGGGCTTTCGGTATCTCCAGGAGCACTGGGGAGTGCTGGTACCTTCCTTCATGCTGCAGAAGCAGGACAGGTTCAGCAAGCTTGGCTGTATTCCTGGACGGGTAAGTAGGCAGTGCTGGGTATGAGGGTCATATAAGCTGGTGCCTCTCTAATCCCACACACCACCATGCACGTGTGCTGCTCCTATATAGCTCAAGTCTGGCATTATGCTGAAGTTATTTAGCTCTTGAAACACAGTGCATGGACAGGCGAGTGGCCATACAGCACCAACTGTCAGGCTGGACATATCTACACCTCCTCAGTGTATCACATATTTGCAACATCCAAGATTCTCAGCTTCTCTGCATCTAATGTTGCAAGGGGACTTGGCTGACAAAGGATATAAAATGGAAGCTCAACAACCAAAAAACCTTTTCCATTTCTACTGCAGGTAAAAATCCACGGCTATGGACTACATCCAGGATAAATGGTATTAGGCCATTTTTGTGGCTCACAACTACAGAAATTGGAACAGAGATGTCTCACCTCTCTCCTCATCTTCCCACACTTGGACCCAAAAAAACCCTCAAGTTTAAGACACAAATACAACACACAGTGACTCTTCTCAAACAGTTTAATAGCAAATAAACAAAGGAAGGTACCACACTTGGCATATACAAAATGACTTGTTGTCGGTGTGCCTGTGCAATTAAAACAGCTTTAAGTTGCCCTTTGGGACAAAAAGGAAAAAAACCAAAAACCCAACACACACACAAAAGGAAGAAAATTCCTTTAACACATACTCGCTCGTTCCAAACTTGTAACAAATCTTGTCATTTTTAAATCCACTACACAAACTCTGTGATCAGAAAAGCAACATGTGCTCTTCTGCTTTTTAAACCACTGAAGTAAAATCTGTAATTCTCTACAGAGTACAACACAATTTCACACAAAAAGACATTTTGTTTCGTAAATCAAAATGAGAAAAAAAAAAAAAGGAACAGCTCAAACAAGGTAAAGAAAAGCATTTCTACGACTGAACCACGACTTCAGAGTTGATTAAATCCCGTTACTGCAGAACAGACTCTACATTTGGTCATAGTGGCAATTTGTTTTTCTCGTCACATTGTGAATCACTTTACATTGTTTTCTAGTAGAAAAGGCAAAAAACTGTACAAAACCCCTAGTGTTAAATACAATGTTTGTACCAATAAAAAAGCCCACAGGTTTGTCTCCAAAATGTAAATTTTCTTTTTTAAATTATTCACAAAAAGCAGCCAAAAATCAGAAAGGCAGCTGCTGCTCCGCTGTCTCAAATCCATTAAAACCACCACAGAACAATTAAAACAATCAAAGGAAGAAAAGGAAAGAAGAAAGTAAAGAAACATCCGTTTGGCATTTTGGCTTACTTCAGATATTTCTCCACAGGTTTCCCCATGGTTCCTTACGGAACCGAATGCACACGTACAGAATGTACTGGCAGTTACTCAAGTGGCTGCACGGTACCAGTGCCCCCTAAACCCTAACCCACAGCCCTGTGCATTCAGACTGTGGGACTAACAGCAGCCAGCCCACCAGGCTATCTCCCAAAATCAACCAGCCTCCATCCTATCACCCAGCCTCACACTTTGATCCCAGGTGTATGCAGCACACCTGGATGTGTTCTGTCTTACAAACAGATTAAGGACTGTCTGCACAGTACCTACTGAGACCACAGCATCCTCAGCCATCTCAGGAGTAGGACAGGAAAAACTGCTCTGGCATCACTGTGTTATCACAAGCACTGGACAAGAGTAAGATTCCTATCCAGTCAAACATGATTTGTTTTCTCAGGAAAACCCCTTCTCCTGGGATTTCGTATCACATTTTCTACTGTTCAGATACCCACACTAGCTTGCTTCTCCTTCTGACTGAAACATCTTCACAGCACACACCCTTCAGGTGCCTTCATCTAGAAGCTACATCCCACCTTCTACCTGTGCAGATGGCATGCAAGGTAGGGGAAAGCCTGTTACCAAGAAAGCAGTAACCTGTTTCAGTTCACCCTGCATCCCAGACAAACTGCTTAGCTCATTGCCCAATTAAAAAAAAAATAAAGAAAACTTAAAGAAAATCTCCATAGAGATCCCCCAGCTCAGGCCCTTGAGAAAAGAGCTGGGGATGGTACCCTGTTCAGGTAACAGCTTCAGAGGCTGTTGTATTGTGCTTGTCACTTGGGAAAAGAGCTAGCAGTTGCAGGGCCTGATTTACAAATGCTCTCTCTGGGATATTTCAAACACTTCATTTCAAGAGATCAAGATCCTTCCAGGATCCTGCCACCAAGGTCTAACTGATGGTATTAAACTGGGGCTGGACTTCACAAGAATGTGCCCTGAATGATAACAGAATGCTCATAACAAGCGTTCTGAAGGAGCCCTAGCTGCAGATAACTTTGGAAACAGAAATACTGTGAAGTTCTCCCAACTTTCTGCTCCCCAGGTACCCTTCCCACCAAAACTTCTATTGCAGGAACAGCACAGCCATGCCCCCACGGAGCCTCTGACTGCACTGAAGATGGACTCGGGGCCAGGTGCTCCGTCAGACAGACAGTCTAAGTGCACAGGTAGATGCCCTCAGGTGGCTTCTGATCAATTGTCATACTAAACCCACCAATTTAAAGGATACCTTTGGAACCCATTAAATTGCTCAGTTTTTGCACAAACTATAGAAAACAGATTGGTGAAGGTGATATATACGAGAGTGTGAAGAAAACAGCAGGAAACATGCAAAACATTTCTGGGCTCTATCTTAGTTCAAAAGATTAAAAGGAAAACATCACATTTTGCTGAGGAGATTGTAGTTACAAAAAAACCCAAGCATGCCAGAGCTTAACAAAATACAACATCAACTTTGATCAAATATTCACTGCAGACTGATAATCACACAGGGAAGCAGGGGAAAAAATAAAATTAATAATTAAAAGAAAAAAAAACACAAACAGTAAATGCCAGGGCAAAAATGTAGCTACAATCAGAAGAAAATGTAGTTCAAGTGTTTTCTGCTGATGCCACTCAAGTCACAAGTTTGAACTCACAAAAAACACATGCTGTCTCCTCAAGCATAGAAACCAGATCAGCAAAATGTGACTAGGAAGCCTCCTTAAAGATTGAGTCACACCACATAATTGACTTTTTCTTCAAAACTGTGTTTTTTAAACTAAGCACACAGAAAAATCTAAGCCTGGAAAGTGATTGGCTGTATGTTCACAGGAATACAAATACTCCACAAGGTATGCTAGCAAGGCTGCTCTGAAGACAATTACAAAGAATCAGATTCACAAAATCAAGTGGTTATCTTACGAAGGTCTAGAAAAATAGAAATTCTTTTATATTCAAATGCAAGTTTAAATATTCCCCTTCAGCAGTCTTTCTAGCAAAACCAATTTGGCAGCACAAAAAAAAAAAAAAAAAAAAAAAAAAAAAAAAAAAAAAAGAGTAACAAACATAATAAAAATACACATCAGCATCAAAGGTCAACACAAGGTCAAAGGTGAGAGTTCAAGCATCAGAGAAGCTGAAGAGACAAGGATTTGGACGATGTACTTGAACGCCACATCGACATGCTTTAGGCACAACGATGAACAAACGGCAGGAATCTAGAAAAAAAACAAACCAGAAAGAGGGAGACCCACTGAGTTACACAGAGCAGTACATCCAAACACGGAAAGAGAGAACGAGAATGGGCACTGTACAACAAGATCTCCTGGGGAAGGGAGGTGACAGGGAAGGGCAGCACATGCCAACGATGGACAAGTAAAAGTCAAAGTACATGAAGGACACCAAGTAAACATCAAACTGCCAGAAACCAAATGGAAGCAGAGGCCTGGGTTTCTCAGTGCCCAGCGTGAGGAAGTGCTTCCACAGCCTAATGACATGTTAATTAGCATGCATTCACCTTGTCCTCTGCCCAGTTTCTCTACCAGTTCTGCTTAGGAGAACAGAGTAAATTCCTTCCCAAGGAGACCGACTCTAAAATAGCTCCAGGGCTAATGTTTGTCCAGAGAGAGTGAGACCATGAGAGACAAGACAGAGGACACAAGGGATTCACAGGTGGTTTGATGGCTGAGACTTTTCTTGCATCCTAACATGGGAAGTTCTTAGGCCGCGGTAGCCCAGGAAATCCATGTTCTTTCCTTCAGCTACAGTCCCTTCTCATTCCCTAGGAGCCCTTGAAATTGGGAGTGGGTAGATTGGAATAGGAAGGAAAAAAAAATTATACAAGACAAAAATGCCACATAATTCCTTAAGACTTGACTGCAAGTTAAGACTTGTCCTAGCTGAGCACTTCTTATATCATTAGACCTGACCAGGGATTTTCCATTCCCAACCTTTTATATAAACAGCCCCCAGCTCCTGACTTCATGAGGAGGGGATTCTGGGCTCAGAGAAGCTCTACAGTCACTGTTGCCAGCTTGATGAGTAGAAAACAATGCGTTTCCTGAAGCTTTCTTTAAGAATTTATAAGTAATGTCAAGTGATATAAATACCTTTGTTTCCTCCCCTCGGCTGGTGTACTGCAAGAGATAAGGAATGTTTTGGGAATATTGTGGGAGGTAGGGGAGAGAGGAATCAAGTTTTTAATTTTTCTTCCTCCCTCCCCAGCTCCTCTTTATCTTGCGTTTGTGACTTTATTCTTCAATGCATCTCAAAATTGCTAGTTAGTGACCAGAGCAAGGTGAGACTTGCATGTTATCTTAGAGTGTATTTGAGAATAGCAAGTGCTGCATTGTAGTTACGAGACAACAAGAAGCACACTGTCCACTAAACCAGTAACACTTCACTAAATGGAAATGCTATGATTAATTTGCTTATCATACTTTCCAATTCATAGAAAGGGCTTACTGTGGTGTTTAAACCAACTGCAGCAGAGTACAATGTAGCTCTTGTAGGTATTGCTATAGTTCTAGAAATACTCTATAGCTAGTTTGCAGACAGCTGTAAGGTTTCAGTTCTAAACCAGAAAGGCAAATTCATCATGAACTGAGGCATGAGAAATGACAAGAGCCACAAAAATCAAGTGACATCTAAGCATGCACCATAGAAGTTGTGTGATTTGTTTGGTTTGGGTTTTTTTGATAGAGGTTTTTCAAATATTTGAAGGGAAAGATAAAGTTTCACTTAAAGCCCTGAGGAAGGAGTGGCCTACAAGAGCAGAGCAATGAGATGCTGAATAAGAATGTAAGCACTTAGGTTAAGTTATTCCAGTTCATCCTTGTTCTGTTCTCACAATTGTGACAATTCTGCCTTCTGTGTTTTGTATTTTGTGAAAGATAATGCTCAGGGATATATAACATCCTCATGTTGAAATGTTTTCAACAGGAAACTCTCAAAGCATTTTATGTGTTCATAGCTGCACCCTTCATTTGTAATTTGCTTTATTTAAGTTGCTTTTAGGTATTTCCAAATGAAATGGGAACAATTTCATTCCACCTGGCTGTTCTTCCCTAACTTACAACCATTAACAAGAAGAAAAACTTCAGTTAATTCTGTCATGCAAGCAGAGTCTATCATATTATGTGGCCTTCAGGATTCAGATTAAAAGCTTTTTCTTTATAGATCTATTTGCCAATGATACATTTTCTGAGGCTCTTATTTTCCAGGTTGTAGCACCCATAGCTAGTAAACTGCCTCACCCCTAAAACAGAGATTCATCATCACTGTCTTGGATACTTTGGAAAAAATCCCAATCCTCCTTCTGTTTAGGATTAAAATTTAATCACTGAGTATCAGTTTTTTGCCTAACAATGCAAGCTTAGTATTACCGGAAGGAAAAAAAAAAAAACCACAAAAACAAATTGCAAAGAGATAATCTATTGTAGACTGTTGATCATCTGGGGAACTGAAGTATAGTACTTGATAATTAGCATAAGTGTAATATTTCAATTGTTCATAGTACTTCCATCTTATTACAGCCTACCTAGTAACATCAAATGTCTTCTGAGAAAAAAAAAAATTATGAAAGTAAGAATTTCCACCTTTTTTTCTAAAAATACATAAGTACTTCCTGATGGCACAGGTAACATGGAATTTCCTTTCATCTGAAGTCTCACTAGCTTTTGCTGTAAAAAATTCAGATTCTTTGGTTTATAAACACATAAAATACTTTGTCCAGATGTCTGCTCAAGCCAATCTTCCTGCAGTTTATTTGAATTCGCCCAACTCTTACTATCCAGGAAATGAAACATTTGACACAGATTTGATCTGCACTTGAATGAGACTATGATGGCAATTAATTAAAAAAAAAAAAATTTAAAGTCACAAGTCCCCAAAATCCCAGACTTTCCTGCCAATGAGTGAGGAAGAAAACTGGCTTAAGACTGGAAGGCAAGAAGGCCTACATCTCCAGAGTCAGCAGCAGCTACCAAACAGACACAGAAACGTTGACTTCATCAGTTCTGCTATGAGAAAAACATCTGCCCAAGTCAAACTTGATACATTTATTCACTTTGGCAACATACACATTGATACACACTGGGAAAGGAAAATCTGAAACAAAACACACAAAAGGGCAACATCTTCAGCTGGTGAAAACTGATGCAGCTCAGCTGAAGAGAGAACTGCACTGATTCGAACCATCTGAGGATCCTAGCTTGTAAAATTTAACCTGCATAGATTTTTTTTCTTTTTCACTTTGGCAATACTTATAGTTATGCCAGTAAGGCACAAGAGCTAGCCCACATTAGGTATCTTAAGGTGATTGTGTTTGGGAGGAGTCACTGATCAAACTGGCCACACTGTAAACTGGTGAACCTCCTTAAGTCAACAGGAGTTGCACCTATTTGCAACAATGCCAAGCTTGATCCACATGTTACATTACTGAGGACACACTATGGGATCCAGAAGCTAAAACAGCTAATTTTGAATGAGAGTAAAGAGGCTAGAGCATCAGGTTAAAAGAAAATCAGGACAAAGGTCTTGGATGGCATAGGGTACAAAGACGGTAAGAGTGACTGTAGAGACCCCAGAGCACAGTGCTCTCCTCCACTTGTTCACAGCGTTTGTCTTCCCCATTTAGCAGTTACTGAGCTGCCAACAGGTCACTGAAAATCAGTAGTTTCAATCATGCACATCATTATGTGTGTAAAACAATCACATTCAGGATTCTACAAAACCCTGGCCTTATTTTTTTTCCAGTGAAATAATTTAGGTAATAAATATTCTCCACCCTGGAGCTGTATAAAACTTCTATAAAAATAGAAACAACATTCTTGGTTACAGCACGTTGCACTTGGAGCAGCTGCTCCCAACTACTTTTGTTTGTTTTATTTTTTTTTTCTCTCCTTTTTAAAGTATATTGTTTATTTTTAAAAATTCCCATTATCACCCTGGAGGTCTTCAAACTCCACCACTCTTTTCTCAGAAAACCAGGACACATCTTTCCCATTGTGCAGAATTCAAGTGTACATGGTTCACTTAAGTGTATGTTCACGTTTTTAGTGAGAGTCAAATAATTACCACAACACAGTACCACATGCCAGCCTAACTGGGAAATTTGGCAGTCTGGCCTTTGAACCTTTGCCACCACAAAATGATTTGGATAACACTGATGTATTTACCTGTCTGTCATTAATACAGACAGACTGGCATCAACTAAAGGATCTTCAATTTAAGAATGGAAAGAGCTCTTCTTGGATACTACAGGCCAGGCCTTGCACTTCTGAGGTTTGAGATCCCAGGGGACCCAGTCCCTGGGAATGCACAACGTTCCCACCACCGCCCAGGTGTGTGGATTCTGAGCATGATCTCTGGTTTGATGGGCTTAGTGCTCCTCCTGCTGGAGAAGAGGCCCAGTCCAGAATCAGGCCCACCCAGTTAGCAGCTGGCTCCCAGACTGCCGTGTTAGTTGGTGCCCTGGGAAACAGCATCACAAACCAGGAATACAAAGGAAACAAGGATGAGGAGAAAAATATGAGGTAAATGTAGCTTCTGTTAAAGACGCACAGAAACTGCAAACGTCCTCTTGTGACAGAGGTGGATTTTGGTGGTTGTAAAGTGGGACTCTTGATTTCTTGAAACAACTCAGGCCAGAGTGCCAAAAGTCCTTTGAGCCCCCTAAAACCAGTGTATAACAAAGGCCCTCAGCAATGCATTAGCAGTGCCACAAGTGTGCAGAAGTGTGTGTTCATTGAAGGGGCATGCTCAATTTCCCCTTGAAAGAGAAGATAACAGGTAGTACCAAAAGGCAGAAGACTGAATGACTCAATGCTCTGCTCTGGTTCCACAGCTCCTGTTTCAGCCTGTTTTGTACTGCTACACACCATCTTAAAGGAAAACTGCAGTATAAAGGAATACCTAAATCCAGACCAAGTCACTGCAAACACTGTGTTTTGATTTAAAAAAAAAAAAAAAAAAAAGACAACAGGAAGTTATCTTTGCATCAGAGCTAAGACTGAGAAATCAAATCCTATGAGAACTTGTATGAAACAGGAGCCTCAAGAGCTGTGTCAGGGTAACTCTGGGTTTTGTATCTCAATTTAACAGTCATTTTGATAGAGAGACAAACAGCACTTACATACTGCTTATCAGAATGAATTTAAAGTAATGCTCTGCAAAATGGACACTATTCCATAGAAATGAGGAAGGTGGTGATCTCTTCTTTAGAAGAGAAGAAAAACTGTAAAAAAAAAAAATTCTGCAGGTTACCAAGGATCATGTTTCTTGTTTCCAGCCCCAGATCTATTCAACCAGATTAAGCTGCCTCTTTCAACCCTACTACAAAACCAAGATAAAGTACATAGGATAAGTTTTCTTAAATGTGGAGAAATTCACTGCATCTCATTAATAGTCAGCTGTAAATGGATAGTGAGGTTTTCTGGGCAGGGACATTATCTAATGATTTTATAAAGTGCTGTGTACATTCACAGTGCTATAGAAACACTACTTCATATAAAGCAAAAAAACAAAAAAAACAAAACAAACCAAACAAACAAAAAAAAACAACAAAAAAAAAACCAACAAAAAAACACCCACTGCAGTTTTCCTTTGGCTTGTTAATATGTTCACCCTCCCATCCTGTGTACTGCTGTAGAGATGATTCACTAAATCCCCACCATGGCATACAGTTAAGGAAACTTCAAAGCGCGAATGGGGTATGACAAAGGCTATGTGGAGTCACTTCTTTGCTCACCCAAATTTGGATGGACTTGGTTCTCCTTCCCCATCCTTGTTTTCATCAGCTGTTCTGTGTTATTTCTGCTTTCCCTTCTCTCCCCCACGGTGGTGTGGTGTTAGTTCTGCTTCTCCTCCTCTCTACCCCAAGGCAGCGTGATGTCACCTTCTGTTGCTCCCTTTATCCTTCCCTCCCCACCCCAAGGAGCTGGCATTGGTCCTTTGCAACACACACTGGTTACAAACACAGCAAACTTCAAATATGAGAAAAAAAAAACAAAACCAAAAAGAAAACAAAACAAACCCCTCAGTGATATGGCGCCTAAACTCCAAAGTAAAACACCGGAAACAAAAGCACAAACTTGTCTTCCATCCGAAGGAGGATTCTCAACAGAGGCTGCAGTCAAGTCTTCAGGGGAAGATATGCCAGACAGAAGGCATGGATCAGCTTCCAGGACTGTAAAAACACAGCCTTAGCGCTTCAAATCACTAAGTGCGCTCCTCTCCAACTTACCAGAAGATCCTTCTCACTCCAGTCCTGGAGGGGAGGGCACTCAGTATGGCTTGCTGTCATTCTTGGAGCGCTTCAACTGCACTTTCAGGCGCTTCATGCCAATCTGAAAGCCGTTCATTGACTGAATGGCTGCCTGTGCAGAGACAGGATTGTCATAACTTACAAAACCTGGAGAAAGGAAAACACATCATTACACCATGCCAAAGCTGTCCACAACAGCTCCTCACAACTGGAAGTGCAGGTACTCACAAAGTAAGAGAGGCTTGCATGAAAGGCCATTTTCAGAAGCTCACAACTGTCCTAGACTGTCCATTAAAACTCCTTACTAAGCATTGCTTTCTGACACATGCAGCTTTTGTCAGAAGAAGGTCAGGAGATGAAAATAACACTTTCTAATCTTCCAACAAAAATGAGTACTGCTGTTTGTTTCATAAAAACTTGTACCTGGGGGAAAACTAAACCTGGAAAACATTAATCTATATATTAAAGCTCATTAGAGATACATAAAAGACTGAAATAATCCTCTTAGTATTATGGGGAGAGATTTGTTTGGAGCAAAGAAGGTGAGGTACCACTGCTGTGTTTAAGCTTCTCTGAGATAAAAAGTTGTGTATCATTCCAGAGAAAGAGCCCTCCCCTACAACTAACTTCTCATAGATTTGGAAGGAACCCATTTTAAATAGCTCCAGTCAGAGGCTGGTGTCACTACCCAAAGAGATCATTCCATACGTGGGCATCGCAGTCCAATGCTGGGCACTATTTTTGTGTTCTCACAAAGCATCAGACCGTCCATATCTTTTGTCTCGGATACTAAAAAGTACAGGATATCATGTAGGCACAAATCTATCAAAAACATTGAGAAAGGTTCATCTCTCCTATTCCATCACAAGAAATCTCCGTCTATCAAAAGTCAGGAATGCTTACAGCACTACAACAATGCTACAACTACTTGCACTGGCTTTCAAAGTGAGCAAAATAAACCCATCAACTTTTCACCCCACACATGCAGCCTTCTGCTACACAAGCTACACATGCAGCCTTCTGCTACACAAGAGCATCCTCTGCTCTCAGACTTTAGCATCTAATTGAAAATAATCTATTTGGGTAGTAATGGTAGCATGACAGGCTGATGTACAGTTTTAGGACACACTTCCAACTCCCATCTAAATAAGCAATAAGCAGATAAAAATTAGAAAAAAAGATGCAAGCAAAAAGTGAGGTAAATCATTTTACTATTACAAAGGTTTTGAGATTAGAAGGAAGCTTTAAAAATTGCTTTTCAGAGAATTTACAGAGCATCAGAGTCAAATGCTCCTGTACTGTATGGTAGCCATGATAATCATATATAAAAATGTTCCTATAGATAACGTAATAAGCAGTATATACAGCAATATAAACAATTAGTGAAAAGACAGAAAAGATGAAGAGGAGGAACTATATCATGATTACAGCCTGCCAATAGCACATTAGCTACAGGTACAACAAGGCATCAAGAAAAGCAAAAAAAGGTCACAACGAACATCAGGAAAGTTTGGAGTGATTTACCTGTCTTTTAAGCATATAGAGAAAGAGTCACTACTTTATTTAAAAGTTAGAGTAGACAACATACTGAAAAAGAGATTACTTTTCTAAGTAATAAGTCACTTTTCTACAGGTAATGAATAGACCTCCACATACCAAAACACTTGCTGAGATTGGTCTGCTTGTCAATGAAAACCTTGGCAGAGACGACATTTCCAAATGGCATGAACATCTGCAGCAGATCCTGATCCCCAAATTCCTGGGGGAGATGGTAGATGAACAGATTGGCTCCTTCTGGACCTTCAAAATACAAGTAGGAATATAAATTCAGAAAGAGTATGGATCACACAGGCCACTTCACAAAAGGAGATGAAAGAGCCATTCAAGCCAAATTTTTCACATAAAAGAACCAAACTACTATTTGCACTTCTGCGGAACACATGATTCCAGAATAAATCAGCATGATCCTTTGCTGGGACAAATCATTCAAATAATTATAGCACTTTCTCACAATTTTTGTTGGTAATTGCCACACTGTGCCAAAACAGGTTCACAGATCTTCACTGTAACAAAAGCTGAATAGTAAGTTTGATCCCCAGATGATGACTAAATGAAAAATGGCTACACAAAACATCTGGCCCAAAGAAACTAAGCAAATCTCAATACATCATCCTACCTTCTGCTGAAAACTTAATGCCTGCATTCTTCATTATTTTATAATACATGTTAAACTGCTTCTGAATAGCAAGAGATTAGCATTGAAAATCTGTATAAAAACACACTTTGGACAGCCTGTAACGGAAGCCTCACAAGTTTTCCTTTTTTATCTTCAGTAACTCTAGGACTTTAAAATATGTTGTCACATGCTATCTTTGCAGATAAGGCAGCTACAAGGGCTAAGTTTGTCCTTTCCAAAATCCATCTCTCAAGCTCTTTCTACAACTTTCTGGTTACCTTCTTTCTGACTTCCTGCTGCACCAATACTCTGCTGTGTTAAGAGACTCTGGTTGTAGAGCGTGGGCAATGCAGCAGCAGCATATTGCTGGATTCCAGAGTAAGCCTGCGTAAGGGCTTCCATTGTGCTACCTGTCCCATTTGAGAGCCCACCACTGCCAAGTCCTCCATTTAAGGCTGCCATTCCTGTATAAGAAAGAGGAGATAAAGATGACAATACTGCCATCACGTCAGATCAAATACTCTGCAGTATTACTAAAAGTAGGAAGCAGGAAAACAGGCCCACAGAACTAGCCCAATTTGAGGAATGACCATCAGCTATTCCCTCAGCCCACCACAATACACACAACTTACCTGCTAAAGAGCTAACACTGAGGCCTGCTGTAGCCCCTGCCAGCGTCTGCAGTGCTCCAAGAGAAGCCATTGGATTCACAGAGGAGCTGCTACTGGAGCTAGGTGAGGAACCTGCTATTAAAATAAGATAATTAAACTTCAAGCAGTGCATTTTGGTCCTGGTAATTCGACTTCTTCAGTAAGCAGAAAAGGCTAGTAAGGAACAGATCGAGGCAACACAGCCTACTTTATATAAAAATAAAAAACCAAAACCACAAACCCACACAGCATGATTGATCATACTGCTTGTATCTTTTGATCCCTTCCCACACTGCTGAAAAATTTCTACTTCCTATCACATACACTCTTTGTGGCAATAATAATTTCATCAGGTGCAAGACACCTAAGATTTAAACACAGATGTTAGCTGAACTTTGTACCTTTGTACTCACTTCCAGCTGTGAGTAAAGTGAGCGAGAATCACTTGCTACATATTAAGATCTCTCCTTGAAACATCACACAAGGTGAAAGAGACCTGAAAGAGAGATACTGGGGACTTAAAGCAAGCTCCAGTGGAACTGAACATATGGTTTTCCCATAGTGCCAGAACAGGAAGAGCAGATGCTCAGATTATTCTGACACACAATTTTTCACTAAAAATCCCACTGCAGTAGCTGGGGCTTGGGCCAAGGAAAGTCTTGGAATGTATACCCAAAACAGTCCATCCTTTGTTGACTGTGCCACTAATATCTCCAACCATGTTTCTTCAGTAAGAGAGGTATACAGATACAGTGCCTAGCACACTGACAGTGGATATGGCTCGCCAGCCTCTAGAACAGGCAGAGTTAACTCTACAGAAACAGACATCAAAACCACAAGAAAAATTTGACAAAATGGTATATCAAAAGAAAAGGAAGTTCCAATTCAAGTCATCTACAGAGATTATGGACATAATAAAATAAGAACAGTATTTTAATGATTATATTGCAATGATTATTTAACGATGAAGGTAAATCAGAACAGCAAAAGTACTTCTACCAATTAAAAGATACTGAAGATTGGTGCTTTAGAAATGTCTTGTAATCTGCTTTCAAGAGGACTTTGTCTGAGCGCACTGATAACAGAAGAACTGGAATTCAGGGATTTTCAGTTTACTTCATGATTTTGTTATTCTCAGTTACTCATCCAGGCAAACTTTTACAAGAATTGCTAGTATCTCTCAAGCAGATTCTCAGATGCTACATATTCACCACTGCACATACATGGCACAAAGTGCCTACCGGAGTTAAGATACAGTAACTATTTAAATGGAACATACCAAACTTGCTTAATTACACTGAGCAAAAGTTGTACTCAATTAAGGCAACTGTACCTAATGAAAGCTGCAAAGAACCCAGGGAGCTGCACTTCCTAACACTGTTCACTACTGACAGAGGACAAACCTCCTGTAGGAAAAGTTCCAGACAAACTCTCTGAATAAATCAGAGATTGAAAGACTGTATTTTAAGTTGCCCCTCTGTAGAAAAGGAGACACTTCCCATTCTACTATCAGTAGCATATTAAATGTTGGAAAAAAACCCAGAGACCCTGAAGTTCATATTAAAACAAACCAACCAACCAACCAAAAACCCTTGGCTGAATAAAAGCCAGAGCTGCTCGATTTTAGAATAGACTAAACCTCCAACTGTTATGGCTCATCTGCATAACTCAAAAAGATGCTACATTTAACAAAGGAGAACACCATTAGAAAATCAAAACAAACCCAACCAAACCAAACAAAAAAACCCAAAACCATAATAAAAGAGTAGTGGTATGAGAGCAAAGTAAAAGAGAGAATGGCTGTCTCCCCTGCTTTAAAAGGGTTGTGACTTCTTAAATAAAATCATTTAAAACAATGCAAAAAGCTGAACACAGTTACTGCAGGTTAGCTGACTTTATCAGGAATCCCTTTAGGCAAAACAAGAAATGTTTTAGTACTGAAACACCAACGCAATTTATCACTGGTTTATTTTGTTTATCATATAGGATTGACTGTACTGAGTCAGTATCTCATTCCTGAAGATGACTCAAGACAGATAAATGACAGCAGAGCAGAAACACAGGGCAATTACAAAGGCATACTTCTTGGCCCATAGGTACCAAGGCAGCAATTTGTGAATCTAAGATTTTTTTTTTGGCCAAGGGCAATGTCTTTGTATTAAAGCAACTATTTTAATTCATCAATTTTAATTGTTCGACTCTGTTATGTCATAAGGAATGAGTTCTGCCATTTGAATCATGCCCTATGCAAAGACAGAATTCTTTTAGTTATGAACTGTCAGCTAGCAACTCCACCTTACATCCTATAATTCTTGTCTTGAAATATCTAACAACTGGCCTTTTCTTATTCATTTTCATCACAATACTCATTTACTTGTAGGCTTCAGTGATATCCTCCTCTCATCTCAGTCTTCTATGAGGAGCAACAAGAGAGTCTGAATAATAAGGAAGAAGTTCCACAGCTCTAATCATCCTTTCTCTTCTGGCTTGTGTGTTATTTTAGATCAGGAAACAGTACACGACAATGGGGATGGAAAACCAATAAATGTTCTTTATTCCACCCTTAGAGCTTAATATTGCTTCTGTGCAGTTTTGGTGAGTTGTTGAGGTTTTGTGCTTCCTGACAAGGTTGTTTAGATGTATCTGTGAGTTATATCTAGTTTAAAAGACTCTAAGAGAACTAACGGAAAATACTTGAAAATAGAGAACAAATAGAGAAAGGCTGGTGGGAGATGTGGTGGTTGGAGGCTGCCTGGGGTCCAGTGATCATGAAATTCTAGAGTTTTCAATATACGGTGAAACCAGAAGGGGCACTGACAAAACCTCCACACTCGACTTCTGAAAGGCAGACTTTGGCTTATTTAAGGGACTAACTTGAAAAATTCCTTGGGAAACAGCCCTTAAAAACAAAGGAGTCCAGGCAGGCTGGACCTACTTCAAGAAAGAACTCTTGAAGGCACAGGAACAGACTGTCCCAATGTGCCGGAAGATGAGCCGACGAGGGAGACAGCTGGACTGGATGGGCAAGGAGCTTCTAAAGGAATTAAGGGGGAAAAAGAGGGTGTATCACCTTTGGAAAAAAGGGGAGCTATCCCAGGAAGAGTTTAAGGATGTTGCTGGGTCTTGTAGGAAAAAAATTAAAAGCAAAAGCCCATTTAGAACTTAGACTGGCCACTGCTATAAAGAAGAATGAAAAATGTTTCTATAAATATATTAATAGCAAAAGAAGGGGCAAGGACAACCTCTACTCCTTATTAGATGCAGAGGGGAATATACTAACAAAAGATGAGGAAAAGGCAGAAGTACTTAACACCTTCTTTGCCTCAATCTTCA
>WBNM01008275.1:45544-99257 GCA_013399055.1 Ramphastos sulfuratus
GAGGGTAGGAGAGCTATGCAGAGGGACCTGGACAGGCTGGATGGGTGGGCAGAGGCCAATGGGATGAGATTTAACAAGGCTAAGTGCTGGATTCTACACTTTGGCCACAACAACCCCAAGCAGCACTACAGGCTGGGGACAGAGTGGCTGAAGAGCAGCCAGGCAGCAAGGGACCTGGGGCTACTGGTAGATAGTAGGCTGAACATGAGCCAGCAGCGTGCCCAGGTGGTCAGGAAAGCCAATGGCATCCTGACCTGTATCAGGAACAGTGTGGCCAGCAGGACAAGGGAGGTTATTCTTCCCCTGTATTCAGGACTGGTCAGGCCACACCTTGAATACTGTGTCCAGTTCTGGGCCCCTCAATTTGAGAGAGATGTTGAGGGACTGGAACGTGTCCAGAGAAGGGTGACAAACCTGGTGAGGGGCCTGGAGCACAGCCCTATGAGGACAGGCTGAGGGAGCTGGGGTTGTTTAGCCTGGAGAAGAGGAGGCTCAGGGGTGACCTCATTGCTGTCTACAACTACCTGAAAGGAGGTTGTAGCCAGGTGGGGGTCGGTCTCTTCTCCCAGGCAACCAGCAAAAGGAACAAGGGGACACAGTCTCAAGTTGTGCCAGGGGAGGTATAGGCTGGATATTAAGAGGAAGTTCTTGACAGAGAGAGTGATTGCCATTGCAATGGGCTGCCCAGGGAGGTGGTGGAGTCACCATCCCTGGAGGTGTTCAAGAAAAGACTGGATGGGGCGCTTAGTGCCATGGTCTAGTTGATTGGATAGGGCTAAGTGATAGTTTGGACTGGACGATCTTGGAGGTCTCTTCCAACCTGGTTGATTCTATGAAAAGGTTTCAGAAAATTTGAATATGTAGCAATGAATAGGTAGGAAAGATAAAACTCAAACAAGACATCAACTACCAACTTATGGACGTAGGTAAACTGAGGGAACAGTAAGTCTGTTCCAATTTAGTCATCTAGGACCCAAGCAATGAGCTAAAGAGCACTAAAATTCAGGCAATGAATCTGACTGAATTGTGCCAGGTTTAGTTCCACTAAAAGCAGAAAGACTAGGGTGTCTCTGAAAACAATTCTGCTGGATACATGGAAACGGATATCAGCTTTTGCAGTCCCTCCATTTTGCCCTGGAGCAGACAATTCTTGTTGAAGTCCAAGCTGAAAAGATAGTAGACAACACTTCAATCTTGAAATACTTCTTTAGTATTTTTCCTGAATGTTACTTTTACAGGCTAGCAGTTTAAATCAGTTTGTCTCTGTACCATGGACTACCCTACCCATAGGTGGACACAGCAGCAGTTTTGTTTGGTTCCAAAGAGTAGCTGCTTTATTGCAGGATTGAAGGTTTTGCTCCATCCTATTCTACAACAAAATACACAACACTGCATGGAATTATCTAAATTAAATAACCTGAGGTGAGCAGGAAGACAATATAACAATACCTAACACCTCTTGAGTTCAGCCACTTTGATAAGGAACCTATCCATAGTCCACAGACTCTAAACTGTGTGGACTTTGAATTCCCCAAACAGAGAAGATACTAGTGTAGGTGAAGGAAAATATCAAAAAGGTAACTACACATCATGATTGTCTGGATTTCCCCATGAATGATGCAGTTTGAGGACAGCCTGGGAGAGATGCCCAAACAAGCATCAGGTGAACATTTGGATGACAGATGGACAGAAGTCAAGCCGGTAGTCATCTTATCTGCAGTTAGGTTTAAGAGTTTATCACAGTAGATGTCACCGTATGTCCCACAGACAAGGAAGGTGTTTACTACCACCTGGTACCAAAGGGCTATAAAATGAGTTTTTCTTTCATATCCAGTTGGAGTTCTCCCTGTTACAACTTGTGTCCATTGCCCTTGTCCTTTTACTGTACACTTCTGAGCAGAGGCTGCCTCTGCCTTTTCTAGCATGTCTGGCATTTGAACTTCACAGTCTGCTAGTCACTCTCTCCACCTCAACAAATAGGACAAATTTGCTTCATCCAGTAGATGAAAGCCAACAAGGAAATCTTAGTTCTAAATGCCAGTCACAGCAAAGTATAACCTGACAGTTTCAGCACTTCTCTGTATGAGGAAATACTTTTTAGCCTCAACTCTTTGTTGTTTTATTAATTACAGAACAGGATACCATAGCTGGGAGTCAGGATAAATTGAGATTTTAATCTGTAAGGATTGCAGATCACCACAGTTATTCTGTAAAAAAGTCCCATCCAGCATCAGAATACTCTTTGAACTGAATTATTTCCTGGGGATTTCTCTAAGTAGAAAACTGTGCAAAGCACCCATGGTTTAACTCCTGATCATGTGACCTGATCATCAGGTTTTCTAAATAGCTTTTCCTTGTAATCTCTTTGTAATCTTGTCAGTTCAGCAACTTGGTTCTCCTAAGAAATACAAAAAAGCTACCTGTGGAAAGCTTAAAATATCCCACAAACTCCTTTGGTCTCTTACAAGCACAGGTGACAATGTCAGCTTTGTGGGATAGATTTTGAAACTGGATAAGCAACCTGTCTTTTTATGAAAAGAAAAACAAACAAACAAAAACCAAAATAAAGCCAACAAACAAAACCAACCCCAAACCAAACAAAAACAGCACCACCAGCAACAGAAAACTGAACCCATACATCACACCGGAAAACTGACATCCTGAAATTAGAGGGTCCCCCTTTCTTTGTCAGGATTTAGAAATAACCAAAATTAAAATAGAAAGAGTTAACCGAGTAGGATACTGATCCTCACTGTTGGCAAAAACTGAGCCATTTTTTTCTGATGTAAGCACAATTTAGTTTATTTTTATTTTTTTCTTCTCTTGCTTGTTGCATTTAATGATCACATTTAACAACAGGGCAGCAAAAGAACGCTATTTGAACATTCTGAGCTCTCTGGATAATGTACATGACCTAAAGCAAAAAAAGAACAAAACTAAAACAAATCACACAAAAGAAAAACAGAAGACCAAATCATACACTCAGTTCTAGACAACTGCTTTCCAATCAATGTGCTAGGGGTCTGTTTATTTTGCTTCTACAAGGTAGTTCTAGTATCCTTGTTTTGTTAATGCCAGAGGAATATGAGCTGTACTGTTCTAGAGCACAGAATATACTACTTCACGTTTAAAGCATTTTCTATCTCCCTGGCCAGAAGACCAGAATACATCTGCCACAGTACCTGCATCACAGATAAGCCAAATGTGAGAAGACTATAATAATGTGACTGGAAAAAGGTCACTTATCTTTCTGCTTCCTGATGATCTTAAAAATTCTTTATACTCTAAATTAATCTGACCATTTGGAAAGGGAGACAGAAGGTAAAAAAGCCTTTGATGGTGCAAAGATATCTACCCTGGACTAATAAAACTTAAAAGAATCAATACGAAAATGACAAAAAGGGACAGACAAAGCAGGTGACATCCTGAGGCAACCCCACGTCACAATGCAGGGCAGCATGGGCAGTCTCTTACCTGAGCTGGTGAGCACACTCAGGGGACTGCTGGAGGATGTGAGCGCAGCGGTACCACTGGGTGTATTCTGAGCTGCGCTGGCCGCGGCTGCTAATGCAGCCAGATTCTGTAACTGCATCGCATTCAGTCCTGCAACAGAGTGAACAATGCAGAGTTTCTCCTGTAACAGCTACCACCAACCAAGCCTCACAGGTTCAGTGACACCAGCACATCACAATGGAGTACTACTCCTGGGAAGGAGCTTAGAAACAACAGGGTTAACACTAGCTACTGATCTTTTTTACACTGTGAATCTTGTTATAACTAAAAAAAGAGTTTTCCTTTGCTCAGATAGATGGGTGAAAGATCAGGTGAACATGATCTGAGATGTAGATTCTGGAGTGCAGAAGTCTTCAGGAAGTGTTCTCTCCAGTCACAAAAGCGTGGCAGCTTCAACTGAGAGTTAAACCAACATCTGACAGCAAATCTGAAAACTAGATAACTGTCTGGATCCCAGGCCAATAACCTCATCTTCTGTCATGTCCCTTTGCTCTCTTTGTAAGAGATCAGCTATAACTTGAGAAGGCCCCAAACTCACATCTTTAGCCCACCATTACCTGAGTATCAGCATATTTCGTTTGGCCCCCTTGACAGCCAAGAAGCAACAGTCCGTTGTAAGAAAACTCTAAGTGGCAACACCTCCTGACCATATGATCAGCCAGGCTGGTCAGTGGGTCAGACAGGAGAGGTAAGGAGAATGGGAAACATCAGGCATGTTGTGGATAAGCAGCCAGGAACACTGCAGGGGAAGGGAGGTACTCCTCCCACCTTAATGACCTTGACTGGTTAATTTACTCATCTGACTCACAAAAATTTTGAACAAAACCATTGGGTCAGTCCTGACACTGTAGTCTGCCCCCCTTTTAATGCCATGCATATGATCTCCTGAATTCTTTATTTAGCCATGCAGTGGAAGGCTAGCTCCGTTCTGCCTCTCTTCCCTTTTCCCTCGCTTTCCTTTTATGATTCTATCTTGGCTTATTCTAATAAGTCCTTCTCATCTCACTTCAGACAATCCTCGGTAATTCTTTGCAAAATAAAACCAAAATTAAGCTAATCGCCATTCATATAACAACAGCAAAATGTCCTAGGTGGGTGTGGCAGCTCATCTTTTGGATGCTCAGTAAATACATGGTGACAAAGCACACCGCGCAAATAACTAAAATCTCAGTTTTGTAACTTCAGTATGTAAACAGGGCACATAAGAACATAAGTGACAATGTAGAATAAGCCACTTTTCTAAAATCCTTCCACAATCCTCAGCATAGGTTGTTGGGGTTTTTTAATCTCTTTTAGTTGTTTTATTTGTGATAGGGTCTGTTTCCCTAACCACAGCTAGTGCCTGAAACAAAATGATTCAACCTTTACTTAGATTCTTGAGGTGCCGCTGTAACATAAAAACATGAAGCTAAAACTGAAAAGTTGTATTTGTTGTTTTTATTATGCTACAGAGGGTTAACAGTGCAAGTGCAGGAGCCGGTGAAGAACAGCGCAGCCTGCTTCCTTTCTGAAGCAGTTTGGTATGGGCACACTGTACCTCTCCCCTTGTCATTGCATTGTTTTCCCATCTGCTTTCAAACAAGGTCAATATTAAGTTTTGCCTGCAAAGTCTGATGCAGTTTGGAATCTAATTACCTGCTTAATTTTTCCTTTTATGAATTTCAAGAAATGAGATCAGCTGAGATATTAACAGGACTTTAAAACCAAAATTTTCTGTGAAGAATCACAGACGTGGAATAATTAATTCAAAACACCATTTAATATGCTATTTATACTTCTGAGCTGTCAACTTTTAAGGTGGTTTGTAAATACTGCAGACAGAATAGCCCTGGAGACTTAGTAGGCCACCTCAGCTAATTAGTCCCTGCTCCAGACCTAATTGCAGTAACAATTAACATGAACTGCTATACTGCTTTTCTGCTTAAAACAAAAAATCTGAACTGAAACACATGCATTGGTGCTTAGTTCAAAACACAATGCTACATATATGCATCTGTTTGGATGAAAACATTCACATGGAGGGACTCATCTTTCTGGATCCAAAAGGGAAGACAGTCTTAAGTGCCAGAGGTAGGGGAGATTGTCAGCATATACAATTTACCTGGAGGACAGCAGTTACTTAAGATTAACAAGGAATACCCACGCTTCTAGCAGAAGATTTCTGTCATTCCAAATAAATGGGGAAACTCAGGTTTACTTATTTCAAATGAAGTTAATGTGTCTACAACCTTTTGGCAACGTTCTCTACCCTCTTCCTCCTTTTTTTAAGCACTGAATTTGTCTTCTGGTGGAAAAAAAAAAAACTCACCTCCCATTGGGTGGAGGTTGCTCAATGTGTTCAGGTTCCCAGATGATGCAGCTGCTGTCTGCTGAAGGAGCTGTAAATAAAGCTAGACATTACACCAAAAAACAAAACGAGAGTGAGAGTGAGGGCTGGCTCTGCTTTGGGAAGAAAATGCATCACACCACAGCCAGAGTGCCGTCACAAAGGGAATGCCCACTGCCCATGCACCACATTGCAGCGAAGCATAAGAGAATTCCCCTCACACCCTACAGCCAGAGCACCACCAGAGTGCAAATTCACACTGCAGCCAAAGCAACAGCACAACCCTTCCCTCACTCAATATCAGTGGTGAGGGAGGTTTATGGCCTTGTAAAATTGAATTCATTGCACAATACAAAGCAGTCAGACACTGCAGCTCCTGAAGAGATGAACCCAAATCAGAAACTCACTGCTAAGTACTGGGGTCCAAGTGTGTTGAGACCAGCCAGGTTTCCCCAAACCGAGGCAGCACTGATCTGTTGCATTTGTTGTTGGAGTTGCTGAGCAATTCGTTTCTGCTCTTTGTCCTTCTGCGTGTCTGCAAATTTTACCACAATGGGAGAAGAGCAACCCTGCAAACAGCAATTCAAACAATTACATACTGGTTGTCCCCAGCACTCACAAAAGTACTGCACTGAGACCCAGTCACTGGAAACACTTACCCCCTCTCCCCACATATGTATTCAAACAGCACAGTTCATCAAAGGTTCAAAATCTCATTTGATTTTAATGCTACTTGGTATTTTAGTATTTTCTCTACAGATGTGGTCTCTATCTCAAGCTCTAAGAACAGGAGCACAACAAACACAAAGATCCAGGAGTGGTATTTGCAAAGAAACACACACTGCACTTATGCTTCTCTCTGCTCTCTAGTCCTTTGAACTCCACAGTAACTGCCTGACAAACTACATCATCTCCTGACACCCACTAACTCGTTTTACCTCCATGGTTTGTGCTTGGTGCATTGCTTTGATTGCTGTTTGTGCCATGGCTCTTGTTGTAAAAGTCACAAATGCACAACCTGGGGAAAGAACAAAAAGGAATCAAGTAATCTGCTAAATCTGCAATTACTGGGATGAATTAAGAAATGAAAATGCCCAGGGGGATGGGGTGTAGGAATCACAGAAAGAGCTGAAATGCCACCTTGACTTGCAAAAGGCAACAAGACAGCATCTAGCGGAGAACCCTGAAGCGTCGGGAAGGCTTCCTGCTTACCTCGGCTCAGGCCATCTGGGCCCCGTAATATCCTGCACTCTTCTATCTGCCCAAAGGGGGAGAACATCACTCGGATATCATTTTCATTGCACTTCTTGGATATCATCCCAATAAACAACTTCCTATCTTCTACTGCTAAGAAATCGAAAGATAAGAGTATTACCAGCAAATATGCAACTACTAGATCTTATTTTGTCAAGTTCTCTCCGTCAAATGCAGTTATTTCCCTTGTATTTAGGGCAGTGGTTTGTCAAAACCAGATTCCAAATAATGGAATCCCTTCAGCTTAAAAGCATACATATGAGGTACCTCAATGAACCTGAAGGATGCTTATTTTATGATGTTTTATGTTTAGATTTTGCTGCCTCTCCCTTGCAAGCCTGTGAACTGCAACAATGTAAGAAAAGATAGTAATGTATCACATTGAGCACTTCCCTGTGTCCTACATGTGGTTCCTGGTTACCGAGAGAAGACTCGAAGGTATTTTACTGGACTATTCTCATCCTCTGCTTTTTCTATCTTCAGACTACAAACAGACCTAAATGTATCTAAGCAAGCGAGATGCAGAAAGCTTCTTTCTAGCCTCTATCATGTCAGCCACTTAAATTTAGAGCTGCCTAACTCCTCATGCTCCTGTCTCAATCAGTGGACACAACAGCAGCTGTTAGAACAGTTTTAGTCCTGTTTTAGATTCATCCATTCTGATCTGTACCAAAAGCATGAAAACTAAACCTTAGATCAGAACAATGTGTGCTACTGCATCTTGCCTCTAAATGCTGATACTACCAGATACATAAGAGCTGAAGATCACCAGTGTGTTGACTCTTTGATTACTAATGCCAATTAAAGGTCACTTACGGGGGTGGGGTAAATTCACATAGAAAACAGAAACTTTTGCCTATTTAAGGATGCTAATCACCTCCAAAATTCTTTCTTTTAAACGATGAAGCAGATTCTGCAGAATACAATTTGGAAATATAAACCAGTCTGCAAACACAACATCCAGCACAATATAAAATATTGTATGATGTAGCACAATTTGACGCTTCAGCAGAGAAAGTCTTCTCCTATTTAGTGCCACATGGAGAGGAAATCCACTTATTTGCTGAGTATTCTATGGTGTTAAGAGGAAAATTCCAAATTATTCCAGCAGATGTGACTTAAACTGATTCTTCATGTTTTACCCAGTTCACTTTCAAGCTCTTAGAGCAGGAAGTGGCTTTCAAATCCTTTCTGGAGTCCAATTTAGTTCAAGAGATCCAGAACTCCTTTTATAAATGTCAAGTTAAAATACTTCAAGTGATGCTTTGTCTTTTGTATTTTTACCCATACCTTTTAGCACAAGCTATGTAACAGCCTTGTAACTGTCACCCTAAAATTCCACTGACTACTTTTTCATCTTTCCATTATTTTCCCAGGATATTCATGTATGTGTGTACAATTCAAAACTGGTTTCAGTATAGAGAACCTGTTCTAATCTCCTCCCAACAATACTATGAAAGAGTTCTCCTTAAAGATTGTCTAGTTGCCCCAACCCCTCTGCTGTGGGCAGGGACACCTTCCACGGTGTCCTTCAAGGCCCCATCCAACCTGGCCTTGAACATCCCCAGGGATGGGCCATCCATAACCTACCTGGACCAGTGTGTTCCAGTGTCTCACCACTTTCACAGTGAAGAATTATTCCTTACGTCTGATCTAAATCTAGCCTCTTTCAGTTGAGAGCCACTGCCTTTTGTCCTATTGTAAAAAAGTTCCTCTCCAGCTTTCTTGTAGGTCCCCTTTAAGTGGTAAAAGGCCACGATGAGGTCTCCTCAATGCCTTCTCTTGTCCAGGATGAATAGTCCCAACTCTCTCAGCCTGCCCTCACACAAGAGGTGCTCCAGCCCTCAGACCATCTTCATGGCTCTGCTATGGACTAGCTGCTGCTTACAGTGGGGATCCCAGAGCTGGACCCAGTACTGCGCCTGGGATCTCAGGAGAGCCGAGTACAGGCTGTCAACCTGTTCATGCTGCTTTGGATGCAGCCCAGCATACAATTGGCTTTCTGAGCTGCAGATGCACATTGCTGGGTCATATTGAGCTTCTTATCAACCAATATCCCCAAGTCTTTTCCATAGGGCTCCTCTCAATCTGCTCACTGTCCAGCCTAGATCTGTGTTTAGGAATGCCCTGACCCAGGTGCCAGACCTTGCACTTGGCCTTGTCAGCCTTCACACAGGCCCACCTCTCTAGTCTATTAAGGTCCCTCTGGATAACATCCCTTCCCTCTGTGGTATCAACCACAAACTGCTGTCATCCATAAACTTGCTGAGGCTGCACTCAATCCCACTGTTAGTGTTCCCAACAAAGATTTAAACCACCTTAGTACAAAAAAGAACTCACTGGATGTTTCCCCAATTGACAACACGGTTCTACCACAAGCAGCAGCGGTGGGAGACAATGAGTCATGGAATTTAGAGACATCACTTACAATGCATACTATACTGAAAACACACCTTTTTTTGTGTTTTTTGTTTGACTGTTGGTTTTGTTTGTTGGATTTTTCTTTAAAAACATCAGGTGTCAATTCAAGACGACTTCATCAGAAACTGTTCAACTAAAAGGAAAATCCTCAAGCTTCCCTATTAGCACAAACAATACCAAACTCAGATATTACTAAAGCTTACCATTACTCTTTTCACTGTCCGCTGGTTTCATCTGGATAGGATGGTGCATCTGAAACATAAGATTATTTGATCCTAGATGCATTCATTTTACGCTACAAGAAATACATGCCCACAGGAATTGTAGAAGAAAGAAATGATAGCCTAAACTGCCTCTACAGAAGTGCTTGCATTTCTAGAAAGAAAAGCTTTCCTAATGGTATCATCGTTCCTCCTTACAGAGTATTACAGGAGCCGTGCCCACCCACCTCACTACTATAGTCTTCCAAATGCTCCAAAATTCCCTTGAGATCTGCTATCACACAAATCTTCTAACACGGTTTTGTATTTTTTTTAGTTCCTTTAAAAAATTATTTGAGGACAAAATGACATAGGTTTGTATCTTGGTGGTGCCAGAGCTCAGAAAAACAGGAGTTTCAATAAAGCATGCATCTTCTCTTACCCCTGGGAGGATTTTCATGTTGTGAAGAGCATTCTGTGCTTCTAGTGCAGCTTTACGGGTATAAAACGTAACAAAACAGCACCCTGCAATGAAACAAAATGTTAGTGGAGAAAGAACACCCTGAATCCTCACAGGCTGTACAGACATTGACAAGTCCCACTTCTAGCCATAAGGTGCAAAACACCTGACAAGTAGAAGATGTTAGATGCTGAAATGGGCGGGTACTACTGATGGCAATTATTTAAAAAAAGATTTCTAAGTGTAATAAAATAGGATCTATTCAGAACTGACCCAATACCACCAATACTCAAAACAAATTTTATATACATCTGCCAAATCATTGTTGGCTCCTTCCACTATCAAACTTGACAATTATTTGCTAGTACCAAAACCATGCCTAGTTTCACAGGAAATAAGATGCTGCATCTAACTAAACTGCAGACTCAGGTACAGCATTTTGTTAGGATCTGATGTATGGAAATTACTAAGAACTCAATTTCATATTTTATCTGAAACTGTGCCACATCCAGCAACACTGATCACTTCATAATGTCACATTGATGCTCTGGAGCAACATGGTATTAATTCGATGTTCTGCTTTGCAATTATAATCCATTCTCTTCAAGCATCCCCATTGCTTCAGGGCTCTAAAGAAAAACTGGTGATTTTCCTCAGCTCAGCAAATGATGAGATGAGAGCCCATTATAATTAAACACAGAGACTTACAGAGCCTAAGCTTGTGTGCATGCTTGGTCACACAGAGCTCCAGAAACACTTGTACAGGCAAACAGCTAAGACTGTAACTATGTGAAACTGCTAAGACCCCAGACATTGCACAGGAAGTACAGAAGTCTCTCACCTTTGCTTTGAGGAGGGTTTTGGCTCCTGTCCCTCAAGACATTGATTTCATAGACAGCACCATACTGTTCAAAAAGTTCTCTTAGATCCTTCTCACACCAGCTCCGTGGGACCTGACCCACAAACATCTTGATGGCATCTAGATCAGGTTGGTCTGGGTGATCCAGTGTGCCATTCATTTTCTTTGAGCTACGAAAAACAAGAAGGAATTCCTGGTTTATTTCTTTCCACATATTCTAGATGCAGCACACTTACAGCAAGATAATAAAAATATTCTACAAATATAGAAATGTAAATTATTAAAATATGAGAGACTCCTGTGTATTCACAGTCCTGCATAGCAGAGAATACTCAGAAGCATCATCAACAAGCACTCTACACAACTGTTTAAAATCTCTCTTAACATTTGTTCTTATAATGTAGTCAACATCTGGGATTGTTGAGATAACTGCAAACTATCATTAGTTCAACCCTGTACATTTTACAGAAAATGAAACCAGAACAGGAAGGGACCTAAACTCAGTCTGTCCACAGGAACGATCTCCTGGTAAAGGTGAGGACAACATTTTTTTTTTGGTTGTTCTAAAATGTGACTATCTGGAACTGTTTCCTAGGGCAAACACCCATTTTAAAACTGAAAAATAAAATTTAAATTTTTTAAAAATTGGTACAAGTGAACAGATGGCAAGTTTCACCCAAGGTTTACAAGGCAATGTTTTTTTGTGAAACCAGGGAGCTTTCAGTCTTGCTATCAGTAACCACAGCTTGGTATACCACAACAGGTGTCTCTGTAGAAGACTGACAGTAACAAGTATTGTTGTTACAGCAATTAATAGGTTAAAATTGCTGACTAGGTCCTGCATAATCTAGAAAGAACACAGGGAGTAATGGAACGGTAACTACACAACAATTCCTTGCATCCTCAAGCTCTCTGTTGAAGAATATAGGTGGTCTTCTTCCAGAGCAGTCAGCTCTCTTCATCTCTGCTTTTCTTTAAAGATCTATTTTTAACAGCTTGTTAGCTGTGCATTGCACAGTAAAGAGTGTTCTTCTTACTCTGTATCTGCAATCACGTTCTCTCTTGAATAGAATCTAAAGGTTTAAAAAAAAAGTATTTCCAAACCAGGTAACATTTAGTAAAATTTTCCCCTCAGACTATTCAGAACCTAAGGAAAAACTGATGTTAGGAATGCTAATAATTTTATAGCTACATGAACAGACCTCAAAAACAACAAAGCTTCTTCCTAGAAGGGAAGAGAACCATCATAAATCCTTTCATTCCCCTGTACCTTTCCACTCGGAAAGGGTCAGCACGTCTCCAAATAACCAAGGCAAGCAATAGCTTTTGCGAAATCCCAAACTACCTTTTTTCATTAAGTGTCTCTCCATTCCAGTTCAGAACAAATGGAAATTACTTATTCTCTTCCAGGAATAATTTTCAGCTCTGCCTTCTACACTATGGGTAGCTTCAAGAGCATAGCATGGCACAAACTGGGCAACTCTTAACATCACCTCAATGGTATACAAGCAATCTGTCATTCCTAACTAAAATGTTTAGTCTGGAATCATTAGCAAGGAAGAACAGAAACTGTTCTCACAATAGTTTTATAATTTAATATTTTATATCAGCACCTGTAGCACATTATAAACAGTATTGCCAAACAGCTTTATTCCTCCTTAGCCTCACCCCTAAGATTATCAGATTGTTTCTCCTGCTATCCAGAATCTATCATGAGTTGTTAATGTCCACTAGGATTTCTTCGAGAAAACAAACTGCAGCTCTCTAATCTCTTTTGTCCACTTTCAAGGATGGTTCACTCGACAGCAGAGGCTTTGGAGACAGCAATTCCAGCTGTCTAGTTATCCTTTCAGATATAAAGACACAGACAAAATACTTACACAGGGCTAGCATTCAAGGAGCAGTGATCCACCATCATCTCTGGGAGGAAATCCAACTTGAACGCAGCCATCACCTCCGTTTGTGAAAAACCACTAACACTAAATCAGTGTATTGCCTAACCCCTAAACAACACCACTTCCAAAAGTCCTGCAGGTCTTAACACTCAACCACACAAAAAACACCCAAACCACAGAAACAGAAGCTCAGGGAGACCAGCAATAGACACCACAGAAACAGGCTGGACTGGGAAAGGGACATGGAATCCCAGATTAAAAAGGGGATGTGACCATGTGAAGGGAGGCTCAGCTTAATACACAATGAAAACGCTGATGCACTGGGCTTGTTTTGTGCAATTTTCCCTGGCAAAGCAGTACTGAGAGCACTGTCAGATAAACAGTGTGTCAGATCCATGAAGATAGCAATGGGTAACAGAGCAGAAAGAATACAAACTCTAGTCTTTCCATCCCCAACTAACTCCTTGCCTCCCAAAATGGCAGTCCAAGGCCCCAAGGTTCAGACAGACACTTCCCACATCACCAATATTAAGGTGTAAAGTCATGAGGTTCCTTCACCATAAACATTTTCAGTGGCTGATTTTATTCTTTTTCAACTTGCGTACTACTTTTGACACTCTTAACTTCTTGGAAGAAAAATGCCAAGCAAAATGTTTCTCTGAACCAGACAAAAGCTAAAGAGATTTGATTACTCAAAAATCCCCTAACTACCAGAGAACATCAAAACCTACTCTTTTCGTAGGAGTAAAACATACACTGTTCTGGAAACAGTACTTTGTCTATCATGCATCTATAAATCCATAGATATACAGAGTCTGTAGGTAAAGAGGAGAATAGTTGAGAATACCTATCAGAACACCGTAGCCGCTTCATCATTAGAACAGGAATAACATGTTGATTAAGGAACTGTGAGATATATTTATACAATACAAACTTCATATTAAGTCTCCAATACCCAAACTGATGTGGAGATAACCTTGTTAATATGGGATGCATTGGGAGACGCAGAAATACTTGATTGCAGAGAATGAGTGCTGCAGAGACAGCTGGGTGTGCCTGAGTACTCCACAGCGGATGGTTAATTCAAGTCCACTGTGAATCCAGGTAAGCCTTACGTAAATGGTCAATGCAACAAAAAAATAAATTCTGAGAGCATCAAGGAACATGTCCTAGGGCAGATGTGGTCACTTTTCTTGCCTGTCAAGGACTGCAACATGTACCTGCAGTTATTTAAACTGGCCAGGATATGCAGCTTGCTTTACTCTTGCACAGCATTTCCAATCTGCCTACAGTGAGGTTAGTTAAAGGGTTATTAAAGGTAGTTAAGCCTCATAATATGAAGAGATATGCACATTACTGCAAAATAAGAGGACATTAATTTAGCGCACATCAGATATTCAATAGTAACTACTTCATGCATCTACCTCAAATGTTACATTTGAGCAGCCTACTTCACTACACTTTTCTAAAGTGACCCCACACAGAGAAACACTTCAGATTTAAGTGAATGGAACCTCAGAAGATATGGTGAGGTTCTTGCCACTGTTTGCATCAATCTACAGACCAACACTGTAAATTCTGGTCTTACCCACAGAGACCAGAATTCATTCCTTCTGGTCTTTCAGTCACCCTAGTATCTTAAAGCAGCCAGTAAAATGCCTGCTCACTGCAGGTCTGATAAAGGACGATGCTGGCAACAGATACTCTATAAAACAGGTTTTAAAAGTGTTACCAAGATTGATCAGTTCACTGAAGAAAATTGCTACATCAGTATGACTTGATCCCATCCCCACCCTTCCTTTTCCATCTCTCTCAAAAACCCAAGTCCTATCTGCTTGTTTCCTAATGGCAAAAGCGCAACAAGTTACAGACACCATCACACTGTTGCACTCCAGGTTAAATTCAGCCTACTGGCTTTCATAATTAGAACATCAGTCTTCTGCAGCTAACCTGATACTGACTAGCTTTTCATTCTTGACATAGGACTAATTTCTCCTGTGATGCGCTCACCACATTTAATGAACAATGTTACAAATATTTAATGCACTATTTTGTACAGTTTGAGGGAAAGGAAGAATCAGTACTGAAATGGTTAATAAGTGTCTGACAATCTGTTAGTCTAGACTAAATACCTGGGGGTACCATACTTCTGCAGCAATGATGGCAATTTCAGTGACAACGCTCTAGTGTACAAAGAGGTTTGGTTTAACATTATTTAGTTGAAGGGCATCAAGCTAGTGAAATTGAAAGACTTACAGACTTCGCGTCTCAAAATATCAGAAAGTGTAGAAAAAGATGGTATTTTGCTACTGTACAGAAATAAGAAGAATTATGTGAGGAAGTAGTATTTCTTTGCAATTACGAAAAACAAAGTCATCCTGGCCATTGTTCATAGTAAGAAGGAAAAATAAGAGAGCTAAACACACTTATGTTTTGCTCAGATATCAAATTCCTGCTGGCTTCCAGATCCATAGAATCATAGAATGGTAAGGTTGGAAGGGACCTCAAGGATCATCTAGTTCCAACTCCCTGCCATAGGCAGGGACACCTCTCACTAGCACAGGTCACTCAAGGCCTCGTCCAACCTGGCCTTGAACACCTCCAGGGAGGGAGCAGCCACAACCTCCCTGGGCAACCTGTGCCAGTGTCTCACCACCCTCACTGGAAAGAACTTCCTCCTAACATCCAGTCTAAATCTCCCCTCTGCCAGTTCAAACCCATTGCCCCTAGTCCTGTCATTGCAAGACCTTGTAAATAGTCCCTCCCCAGCCTTCCTGCAGGCCCCCTTCGGATACTGGAAGGCTACTATAAGGTGTCCTGGAAGCCTTCTCTTCTCCAGGCTGAGAAGCCCCAACTCTCTCAGCCTGTCCTCACAGCAGAGCTGCTGCAGCCCTCTGAGCATCTTTGTGGCCCTTCTCTGGGCTTGCTCCAACAGTTTCATGTCCTTCCTGTGCTGGGGGCTCCANTTCCTTATCCAGCAGTGGTCCACCCATCCAGTCCATGTTTTTCCAGCTTTGTGACCAGGATGTCATGTGGGACAGAGCCTTACTCAGGTCCAGATAGATGCCATCAGTTGCCCTTCCCTTGTCCACTGTCGCTGTGACTTCATCATAAAAAGCCACCAAATTTGTCAGGCAAGATCTGCCCTTGGTGAAGCCATTGCTGGTTACCACCAATCACCTCTGCTTTGTTCTCCATTTGCCTTAGCAGAGCTTTCAGTGGGATCTGCTCCATGATCTTGCCAGGCACAGAGGTGAGACTGACTGCTCTGTAGTTCCCAGGGTCATCCTTTTTTCCCCTTCTTGAAGATGGGTGTTATGTTTGCCCTTCTCCAGTCAGCAGGAACTTCACCACTCTGCCATGACCTTTCAAATATGATGGACAGTGGTTTAGCAGCCACTCTTTGACTGTTTCTATTCAAAGGGTAATAGAAACAATGACTGAAATTCCAAGCTCTGTGGACTGTAGCTACACATTTAAACGTACCGCTACTCTGACAACATGAACATTAAAAAACTTCTAATGCTATATATTAAATCGCACTTTTTTATGCCTCTGAAGCTCTAGATTATGCTGCAGAACAATATAACCCATATGCTTCTCAGAGATTTCAAAGTATAAATGCTAGAAATTTTGCTTTTATTTCTAAGTTTACAGAATTACATCATATCCTGGGGTGCAAAACCTAAAAGAAAACAAAATCCACAACAAAACAAAAACCTACAAACCATAAAGCTTCTGTTGTATTTTCTTTCCTAAGAAAGTCTTGTTCATTTCAATGAGCAATTGCTCATTAAAAGTTGAAGATAATATCATCTTCTATTTCATAGTCTAAACCTGGGACAACACATACAAATGTGAAGCTGTGGAACTACTGGCATGGCAAGAGCCAACTAAGGGAAAGGTTGCAGGCTACAGGGAAATCAGACAGCGTGAGGCTTCGAAGGCAACAGGTCCTAGAATAAACTTCCCCTTGTACTATCTGTGCATATCCAGATCCCTTCAACCTTGCTGAATCGCAGTTTTGAATGGACACCCCTGTATGCATCAAAATACAGCAACTACTTGTCAGTATATTGTTGTTTGATTGTTTATCGTGTAAGCACGTGGTCAGAATGCTTTCTCCTATAGTGAAATTCAAACTGTCTGCCCATGCCTTGCTGGGTACAAGAAGTCACTTACCTAGTTGTCAAAACACCAGTTTTCTTCCTCTGCCAATCTCTGTGACAGCTATGCACCACAGGTACACACAAAATTTCTCAGCACCCTATGGCAGTGAGGAACAAGCTAGCTGATAGCCTCCAAAGCTCTCTGGTCTGAGAGTACTCAAATATTTCTGCATTATTCTGAGGTATATTGCAGCTACTATCTCCAGAATATTTTTTTTGTTGTTTGTTGCGGTGTTTTTTTGTTTTCAACACAAAGGCAGAAATTTTAAAAAGCTTCAAATATCACAGTTGCCAATAGTGTCACTTACAAAGTGACAGACAACTTTGGTTGCCATTTACCTGGATTTTTCCCAAGGCAGCCAGTATCTACCCACTCAGTTTTCAAGGAGGGCACCTGCACAGCATTAGGGTTACAGTTTACTGTGTTAGCACAGAGAAATAAAGGAAGATACCCATGTAAGTAAAATAAACTATCTTCCTAGAAACTCCACCTTTGCTTTGGTGTTTAAATTATCTTCCTGTTAAATTATCTCCTTATACCTGTTCCACAAACACTTCCATTAATCTTTATAGAAACAGAACAAAGGAGGTATTTGAATTGTCATAAGACATTTTCTTTTGCTAGTTTTAGACTTTGATTTTGTGCAGTTCCCAGTTGAGACCTGCAGAACAGTGATCTGAAACATACATTAAATGTCTGTCTTTCCCAGTTACATTTTATCTTGCTATTTCCTTAGTTGTTTTCAGACTAAGGGAATGGAGATGGGAACAAAAATCAGCATTATCAGCTACTTCTTGATACTAGTGATTTGAAAAGAAACAAACACAAGCAAACAACAAACCAACCAAAACCCACAACAAATTAGAACTTTCTGTGACATGAAAGACAGCAGAAGCCTGGCTGAGAAGATACTACATGAAATACATTATCTACTTACTTGTTTTGTATCTAAACAAATGACAAAATGATCAATTTGGAGCAATTAATGTGTGACAATCTTTTAGAGCATCCTTACTTTGCAGAACAGATGACAACAAGTTTTAACACAGGCTCTCTAGAACAATTAATTTGGGCAAGTCATAGAGTGTGAGTAATCATCACACATTTATCCCTCTTTGCAAGACATTTTACCATTAATAATTGATATGACCAAGAAGCACTGCTGTATGAATCCCAGGGCGATCGCTTTTAAAGCATTTTTTAAAGATCCCCTTATTCAAGAGGGCACAGAAATACTAAAAATAACAACAAACTCAAAAGATTTAATCTTTTATCTGTAGTTGTAGGTTGGTTTTTTCCCCCCCTCTGGTAAATAGATGCAAAAATCTGATTTTCAGCTGCTTGCTTAAGCTCTACAGGAAGGTAGGCAAAAGAAAATGTTAGCTGAAAATTACTGGGTTTTCAAACATCTGCCAACATTCCAGCAGACACAGTCTGGCAAGTACTTCTGAGTTTTCATAATCACAGTGCTAGAACACAACAATGCTTTTATTTTGTGAGAGACAAACTATGGAAATCTTAAGTACCTAAGGAAGATCTGAAAGACCCACAGACACTTATGGCAACGTAGACAGAAAAGAATTCTTGGGTTTAAACTAGAAGAGGGGAGATTTAGACTGGATGTAAGGAAGAAGTTCTTTACAGTGAGGGTGGTGAGACACTGAAACAGGTTGCCCAGGGAGGTTGTGGCTGCTCCCTCCCTGGAGGTGTTCAAGGCCTGGTTGGAGGAGGCCTTGAGTGACCTGTACTAGTGAGAGGTGTCCCTGCCTATGGCAGGGGGTTGGAACTAGATATCCCTTCCAACCTTACCATTCTATGATTCTATGAAAGTAGGAAAAGTGGGTTGGTCACAACAATGGTAAAAGAAAATAAAGGCAGCAATATGACGCAGAACAGGAGACAAGGCAGGTAATGAGTGTGAGGACATGTATTTCTACCCTGTGAAAGAACAGAGAAGGAGACAGGATGGAACATTTAAGGCAGCCACAAGGCTTGAGAGTTCCATTCCCTTTTTGTTTTACTGACTGAATTCAGAACATGAGACAAAAAGTATGGATGATAAATCACACTTGCACTTCAACACTTACATCTTTGGTAGAACAAAGTAACTAAGTTCCATTTCATGATTTATTTTCAGCAACCTGATGATTACTTTGCTACTAAAATAATCTGGTTTTTTTGCTCCTTAGGTAATCCAAATCTATTGATTCTGAACCCGTGTTTTGTAATAGGTAGGATCTCAGGGGTTTGAAAAACCAGGTCTAACCACAGATTAGTCTGTCTCAGTCAAGACAAACTCTTCAGACAAAACCACAAATATAATGACCAGTATTTTCTATTTCCTATCTTCTGTAGGTCCAGTTGGAGAAACAGAGGAGCAAGAAGGGCAAAGTACACAGCGGTTGTAGTTTAGGAAAGCAGCTGAGTGTTCTGTAACACCTGCAAAGCCTGGAGACCAACGTCCTCAAACTGGTACTTCCAAACACAGAGGTCAGTCACCAATTCTCTGAAAAGCACTTGAAAATGCAGGTGTTCTTGGATTTCTTAGTCCAGCTTTAGCTCTTTCCACCCTTGAGAAGTAACATGGAGAGACAGGGTATCCTGCACTTTAGAGCACTTTGGTTTTCTTTCTGATATAGACATGAATAAAACCTTTCTAAGGTATTAATGAAAACTATAGTAAATGTCTGACCATAGTATAAAACAAGTGTTTTCTTGGGACAATATCAAAACTCAGCTCTCCTTGGCTGTCTACAGACTAAAGCGCACATTAAATACTTCCACCATAGCAGAAGTGATTCATCAGAAGAGTAACAATCCACCAAGAGAACCGAGCATAACCAAAAGACACAGGATTGCTTAGCTGGAAACTGCATAGGAGAGGAAGGAGAGGAACTGTTTCAGCTGTCTCATGGAATTACACCTTTATTGGACTTCAGGCATTAGAAAAACTGCACCAGAAGATCCTTGCACACCAGGCTGTGTTCCTGTTCTGCTGCAGAGTCAGATTTGTCTCAGCTCCCACTAATACTGACCTTTAGAGTTTTGTGTACTACTTCAGATCTGTTCTGGTCAAGGGACTGCTGTGAAGGCACACATTTCCACTCCTTAGTAAGTTATGTTTCTGAAGTTATTAAATTATAGATGGCACTAAAGAAGTCCATTGACTCATATTCACAGTCCTATGTTGCTGACACCCCCAGACCCCTTTACACTACTAAGGCAGAAAACTGGGAAGAGTTTAGGGTTCAGGGAACATTGCTCACTGCAATGGAAAATTACTACTTTCATCACTTCAAAGTAA
The DNA here is from genome assembly GCA_013399055.1 of Ramphastos sulfuratus. Lineage (NCBI taxonomy): Eukaryota > Metazoa > Chordata > Aves > Piciformes > Ramphastidae > Ramphastos > Ramphastos sulfuratus. Next base: position 65,947 of record WBNM01008275.1, read on the forward strand.
AAACAGCTACTCTCTTGAGTCTCTGAAAGGAAGCCCCAATATGCAACTGAGAGATAGAAATTGGTTTATACCTGCAGCTACACACCTCCGTCTAGCTGTTCCAGTCTTCACTCTAAAAGATAAAGAAAAAAGCAGACATTGAGTACTACCCAGTTAAAAAAAAAAACAAAACCAAAAAAACAGACAATAACCATCATTACAACATTTATTCCATCTTGTCCAATACTGAGGATGTGGAAGCAAAGCATCTTTCCAAGAACAGAAGTAATCAGTTAACAGAAGTTAACAGAACCATCTTTAGACTCAAAAAATAAGCTCCACATGTCAAAGGCTGCAAAAGAAAGGATGGCAAGGACAATGTGGCTAAACACAGAAGCCCTGTAGTACTAACATTTAGTATACTTATTCTGCTTGTCCAGCTTTTTTGTCTCTCATGACAGAAGATAGCAGAAGCAGAGTTACCAACAGCAGTACCCACAATCCTGAACTCCTACACTACCTTCTTTTGGCATCCATAGCACTAAGAGATGACAATGAACCAGCAGATGTGAATTGTAATACTAAACAGTTCAGACAGAAATGCATGAAAAAGCTCTGAATTAGGGAGCACAAAGAACTAACAATGCAAGGAAACAAAAAAAAAGTTATTACTACATCTTGAGCAAATCACCAACAAGGCACCATACAGACTTTCTATGCTAGTACCTTTTAAGTAGAGGATGCTCATCAGAGATTCAACATTCTCTTCCTGCAGCTTCAGTAACTAAACCACTACTCAAGATAGCACATATTTAAATATATACTTCAGATTTTTTAATTCCTTATTTTTTTAATAATTTATTCTGCCTCCTCCTAGGATATTTTGCAGAACCACATTCCAGACAGTCCAGCAGTATTTTACAGAAACTCCACATCCATCTACTGATCTGTAGGTACCAAACCAAAACCTGTATCCATCTGCAAGGAAAAGAATTACTCAAGGCTATTTCAGTTTCCACACTTCCACTATTTCAGTCTTCTTCATAACCTCTATTCTATGCTCTTCAGGAAGCGTGGATAAGTGATCCATATCCTCTTCTAACTTGTCTTGTAACAGATATGTGGTTAGTTATCACATGCAGTCATGCCCTCTTTTCCAGAGGGAGAGCTCTGGAGAAATTTTTACTGCTTTTTTGTTGTAATTTTCAACTCTTTCAATCTCTTTCTAATTTGTTCAATTAATTTAACACAATACTATGTATGCCCTCTAAAAGGAACACAAAATCCTAAATGTAAAAGTCGTAAAAGTCTTTTTTTTTTTTTAATAATACCAGTTAGAAATTGGAAAAAAAAAAAAAAACCCAAAAAAACCCAATCCATGAATCCTGAGAAACGTCACTCAGTTCTCTGAAATGTGTATATTCAAAATCACATATTTATCTTTTCTAGGATATTACTGAAACTGCTGTTCAGGAAACACTTTACATACCATTTTTTGTTCCGTTTCATGGTAACATTATGAAGGTCCTACTAGTGATTCAAGCACATATATTACCTGAGGACACCTTCTTCCACCTTACCCACACTGCTTTGATGTTTGGGGTTTTTTGTTTTGGTTTGGTTTTTTTTTTGGTAGGTTTTTTTTTTTTTTTTTTACGTTTAATTAAAGAATATTTGTTTATGGCTAAAAAAGAAGGTCTCAAATCTCTGCTAGCAGATCTGGCTCCAAAAAAATCATGTAACAAATTTTTTTGCCTTCCTCCTTCTAAACCCAATCTTTGGCAGATATTTAAACCCCATGGAAGCTGTCATAAATACTAAGTTATATTTCTGTGATAGCCAGCTTTCAGAAAAAAATTGCACTGCACAGCTCACTGCTCATGTAAATGATTACCAGTAAGCAACATGTTAATGTTAAAAGGAAAAGCTTTCCTTCATACCCGTAACTATGTAGCACTCTAGAGAATTAATTAAAAAACTTCAAAGGAACAGCTAACATAGCCAGAGGAACCCAAAATTCTTGGACACCTTTGGGAAAAAATACACACATCACTGAATCAAAGGCAAAACTAGACAATAAAAACTTTTTAAAAGCAAGCAGCAGATCTGACAAACACCTGCAGAAAGCCTGGGAGAATGCTCTTAAATCATTAATCTTTCTCAAACCAAAATTGTTTTGATATGGTTGATTTAAGTGCATTCTGAAGATAAGTACACCAAATATTTTCTCGATTTGTAGATCAGACAATCCTGACTCAAAAGCCAAACAATCTGACAGCTGTGTTTCTTCTCAGAAGAAATCAGGACTTGGCTACCTCTGATAAAGGTAACATACAGCCAGCACACTGATAGCAATTTGTGCAGCACTGCAACTTCTGTACTGAACCAACATGACAGTGAGCTTCTGTGCAAACGGTAGGCTGACCCCAGCCCAGCATCAGATATGAACCAATTTCATAGCTGTGTGAGCATTGGTTCTTAGTAAGGACAGCAAAACAATTAACAAGTTTGAAGTACGACACCTTGCCAAGGCTTTTCCAAATGACATTTATCCTCAAGTGCCTCAAATGAAGTCCTGCATCTGAGTACAAATGTCACTTTCAGCTTCTGTCCAGTACTGGGAGAACCATGACACCACTTGAAAATTCCATGTAGACAAATAAAGGTTTAACACTTAGATTTAATACTTTTCCCTGTCAGATCCAAGAGTGTTAACATCCACCCTCATTGACAAACAGTTGTAACTTCTGCTGTGCAATATAATATAAATAGAACTGCAGCTGGTAATGAAAACAAGTGGCTCTAGCCACAAAGTACTAGACAATGGATATAAGCTCAATAAATCTAGACAGACTGCTTTGACACTTGGTTGCAGACCTTCAGTCTCACCAGGCCCATATATAAAAGAACACAGGGTCACTTAATGGATTCTGATCAATGACATTACTGTCACAGTCAGAACTTCTCTAGACCACTTAGTTCTGGTTTCTCATTACACTTTCCAGGAACTAACGTTTGTGGAAAGTCAAGATTGCAACTGACAATTAAAGAGGCCAACAGATAGACCACATCGCTAACCTCAGATACATCCTGGCATCAACAGTCTCTCATATAAATACTGCCTGGACTCACTGCAGATTTATGTACTTTTAAAGTACCAATACGGTAAATACTAAAAACTTGGAAATATAAAAATAGCTATTTTCCTGGAGGAAGGGCAGATAGCAGTGCACCACAGAGTGAAGGAGCAAGGGTGCTAGATTAAGTCAGATGATGAATATAGAGGCCCATATAAACCGAAGCTTGTTACTTGACAGCTCAGGCCACAATCCACAGAAAGCATGTCACTGTCTAGGAAATGTTCCTTATGAGACAGCAAGACAGACATAGTGAGAACTCCTCTAGCACTAAACTCTCACCAAGGAAGCAGCCACACTTTTTTACCTCAGAAATGTCCTTTGTCTGCTGCAACCTTTACACCACCCAAACCTCTTAGCACCAGAAGCCACCTGCTTAACTTAGTGCAAGAACTCCTGGTCACTGCACCTGCTCACTTTATCTCTGCAGAGCAATAAAAACTGTTCTTCTCAGTACTGCCAGCACAAGTGCTTCTATCCACACCGCTGAGCAGACAAGCCATGCAGTTAGTAATGAGACTAGTTGAATTATGCACAATAGTATGTTTGACTATGAGAATGCAATTTTATTCAACTCCGTATATAACAGGAAAATCAAGATGAAGAAAAGAGGTGCACATTTTGTGAGCACTGCAGATTAAAAAAAAAAAAAAGAGGAAAAAACTTTTCAAATGCTGTGCTTCAAGTTACTGTAACCAGAACATCATAAAATACTTAAGACTTGGGATGCAGACCACATCTGCAATGTCTGTTCCATTCCCAGTCAGCAATTACAGCTTAAACATTCATAAGATCAATCATTAGTCTTACAACCCATAATAAAAGTCTCAAGATACACACCAAGAATGTAAAAACAATCCTGTGGCCTACTATTGAAAACACGAGACCTGGGCTCCAAGGATGAGTTCCATTACTAACTGTGGAACTGAACAGCATTGGACAAGTCACTTTATGGTCCCAAGAGATTCCATTTGTACAGCATGATTATCCCATTTGTTTTCTTTGTAAAAAGGTGTTTTGAGGACTCATGACAAAATATCGAATGCAAATCAGAGAGTATTATCACATTATTACAGCTGCTTCTCAGCTGAAAATCTAGTATCCAACTTCACATAAAAAACTTTCCACAAAACATTTGTCTGTTAATAAAAGCCAAAGAATCTCACCAAGCAGAGATTTAAGCTTGCTATATCCTTCCAAGTTGTTCATTAGGGGACTCTCAAAGTATCCCAAGACCTGCAAATACAAGCAGGTGTACACCAGCATAACATTTTATTTACTTTCCAAAATACTCAGAAAACACGTTCATGCTTTGCTTTATGGATGCTGTACATGCCACAGGAAGACTTAACAAAGGGAGCACAAAGTTCTATGTGTTCTCTTAGGTAAGACATTGAGGTGTAGCAAGGAGAAACTATATTCTCAGTTTAACCACTAAGTCTACTTCTAGAAGCAACAGCACTAGTCAAACTTGAACAACTTCATCCATCTCAGCCACAAGACTCAAATAGTGACACTTTCACTTACCTACCATTAAGGGAAGGTAAAAACAACTCAGTGGGAAAATCATCCTCATGCAGTGTTTAGATGGACAGAGTTTACATAGCTGTGTTAGAAAAGGTCTTTTATACCAATGTACTTACACACTTCTCTCTTTTCATTGCACAAAATCCAAACAATGAAGATAGATGTATTGCAGGTCTGTCCACAAGGATCCTTACATACAGTCACTATCCTGTACCACTAGGCCTAACACACCAAAAGATGATATGGTGCATCTATTTCCATCATTTACTCCCAGTTTCAGAGAGAAAATAACGTTGGTGTCTCAAGTTTGGAAGATCAGAATCAAGCTGGGTACAAAATTCTGAGTCATCTTGAAAGTCTGTATTTGAAAATTGTATAAAAATTTTTATTTCATGCCGAAGTACAGCTAAGCTTTACCTTCAGGTTGTTGACAGCTCGCATTTGGCTTACATTAGACAAATACTTGCTATGAACTCTACCATGCAGAATCTGCTATAGCCATGCCTGAAAACCAAATAGTAAAAATACGTTCGATTTGATCTTTTATTTGGTTTTGGGGCTTTTTTGTGCATTTCTTTTGTTTGTTTGTTTTTGTTGTTGTTTTTTGGGGGGTTTTTTGTTGGTTTTTTTTGTTTGTTTGGGTTTTCTTCATTGGTTTCTTTCTCATTTTGTCTTTGTCTAATAGGCACAGAGTCAAAGCTCTGCAGAAGTAAATAGATGAGGAATGAATACTGATTCAAGTCACTTTCAACAGCAAATAATTTTTACTAACACTTCAAGAGATTCAATAGTGGGTAAGTAGAGCTGAAGCTTTAAAAAATACTTTGTACTACTTTTTCATCAGAGGCAAACACTGTGGGAACATCAGCATAGAAATGCCCTGAGTTTTGTTCAAAAACCCAAATGAACTAAAATCTGCAAAGCAGTGAAGCTCTCATTTGTCATCATTTGTGAATACCTGTTTTTCTTTTTTGTAGTGTCTACTCATCTTCAGTATCTTCATATACTATCTGAAGAATACAAACCACTGCAATTAATACAGGAAAAAAAATACCCAGAAACTGAAACCCAAAACTGCATTAGTTTACAACCTAGTCCTTACTGAAAACACATCAATGCCTAAACACATGCAGCATTCAGAGCATTATTTTTGTCTGAACACTATTCACAAGTGCAATCCCACACTTAAGATGAACTTTACCCTGTCCAAAGAAGCCTAATTTTCACTCTTAGTTACAAATAACTGAACATGACCAATAGAATATATTTCCTACTAGTATTTGCAGCCTTTTACTCCACAAACTATCCTTATGGCCCGTTTTGTGATCCTGAAACACCCATTCCAGGCTGTTTGCCTGTGGTGATTAATGCTTGCTGACTCTTGTGTCAGCACAGCTTTGCCTGCTCCTCTCTTCCGCAGGCCTCAGAAACCCTCCCTGCAGCACAAGGCTGGATCTGTCACTCGATCTTAGATGTTAGCTGGGTGGTGGTAGAAAGTGGTGTCACGACTGTCAATGCACTTCGCCAAAAAAACGGAGAGACCCAGTGCTTGCTTGTAGTTTCATACATGTATTTTCAGACATTTTTCACTTCTCCATCAATTCTTTCCATTCATTTTTCCTGGAAGGTACAGCCTGACATCAGCTGGTTTCCACTGCTAGAGGAGGAGACTCCAGAAACTTCACAACAAAAAGAAGTGCTATAAATACAATTTTGGCTGTGTGAGGGCTCAGGATAGACATGAAACCTTCTTGTATATCTTGCTGTATTCTCAGGCTTTCTATACCTTGTATTTAGATTCTTAAGGCACCTCATACCTCCTGAATTAAAATCTCAGAAGTAATAACTATCCATGTGGCACATTATTTTCTCTCTGTCCTCATACCAGAAAAGTTCGCCAGTTTCTTGCCTAACAAAAAGCAGGGTTCCCTTTACAGCAGCACCAGACACAGCATGTGTCAAACACTGCATTCATTAAAAAGCATGTGATGACAACATTTAGTACGTCCTTGCCTAGAACCAAGTGGTATGTGCCAAAGCAAGTAACACATGCAAACAATTCTTTCTTCTTTTTTTTTTTTTTTTTTTTTTTTTTTTTTTTTTTTTTNTGCTATGGTACTAGAGAGGGCTGGATATAAGCTCTCAGTAAAGACTAGATACAAACAGGGCAGAAACACAAAGAAATAGACCATGATATTCCTACTGCAGATACAGTTTAAAGGTGATACTCTTGACAAAAGAATACAGCACAACTCTTTTCTCACCAGTTATCCATCCCCACCTCCTCACAGTCTGAGAAAGGAGAAGATCCAGATGGGATCTAGCTCACCAACAACAGGAAAATAACGGTTTTAACCTGGGACATGTTGCCTGATTCAATTCAACACACAACCAGACAGGTGTTCTTGGAAGCAAAAAGGGGAAACACACTGAGGATGGAACAAGCCTCTTCCAGAGCAATGGCATATGCTCATTCAAATTACTCATGAAACTACATCAGAATTAGGTGCCAAATTTCATATAATTATCTACTGATTCTTTTCAAATGCCTCAAGTGGTACATTAGGCTTCCACTACTTCTGTTAAGAACATACTATACTTTTACGAAGCATATGAATGCTCTTCCATATAATGACCTTTGCTGTCCCAATTCTTTGTCAGTGGACTGACTCCAACACCTAAAGCCACATCACCCCCTATCCTTTGCTAAATTATATGATCCAGCTTTTTAAAATCATAAGCAAAGCTTTTTCAACTTCCACTTCTCACTTGTGCTTCCTGGAGTTTAATATCTGTAATAAACTTATAACCACTGATAAAAAGCCAACTAACTTCAAATGATGATTTTGAATTCTAGTGTTCATCTTCCCGCAAACCCACTCTTAAGCTAACTTTGTTATTCAACTGCATGGTTATGACATCTGAAAAAAAACAAAACAAAACAAAAAAAACCACCACCCAAACAATATTTTTGTAAAGAACAAAAGCGGTAAAGTAAGAAGAAAGCAAAGAACTACCCCTTCGTGTGGAATTTCAGGATTCTAAAAGGATGTCAGATAAAAGGTAATTGCTCACTTGTCTCCAATCTCACTAAAAACTTTTCTGCAAATGGAATAACAACCCAGTCAGTGCAGAATGGATCACTGGGTATTTCCCCTTAAACTCACAGTATACATGGCAAGTATGCTTTCCTGTCCTTATACATCTCAAGCATTACATTTTACTGCATCAATCACTTGAACCCCTGTAAACAGGCAGAGCATTAAGGCAACCTGTTTTTGCACTGCAGAGCAATCGGTGCCAGACAAATTTACCATATATGCAGCTCAAAGCATCTGCCTTACAAGAAACACAACAGAGAGCTTAGTTCAGCTCTGAACAATGTCATTTTCTTACACATTGCCTTTAGGAAGATTCAATGTGCCACTCTACAGCCTGGCTGTATCTTTCATCTACTCAATGCCCTTGGTGAACATATGTCATGCTAAATGAGTAGAACACTGAAGAAAAATCTTCACAGAATGGACAAATGGTAATTTTAAAATATGAAACAGTGCACTTCCAGAGCCTTTCTTGCTGCAAGACTACAAGCAAAAATTAAACATGCTACCAGAAAACACTTTAAGTAGAGGAATTGTACAACCCTCATCACCAGCATCAAACAGTACTGAGATTTACTTTTACTTGGTATTGCAAACTCAGAGACTGTTTAGATTGTGGTTTTGTCATTTTGCCCTGGCCAATATAAATTAAAGCACGTAAACTGGGGAGCTGGCAAGCAGAAAAGAGAAAAGGCAGAGGGCTTTAAGATGACCCTGGAATTTGGAAACATATCTGGGCACTTCAGACAACAAGCTTGATGTCCCAGAGGCTGTATATTCACAATGAACTCCTTAAGTTTTCCAGAAGATAGAACAGCTCCTGTAGTGTGTCCATGTTAAATAAAGAATGATCAGAAAACAGCCACACAACAATGCTGCTTGAGTTCTAGAACGAGATGGCCACCTGTCACAGTTCCCTGTCTGCAGACAGTGCAATTTTGACAGTTGAGTAGTCAAGATCCCCGAGTCTGTCTCTAAAATTTGCTTCTTCTGAATCTGAGATAATCGTCTCAGGAGGAAATACACTGAAGACACAGCTGTGGTAAGAAAGAAAAATAATTCAGGCTGAGTATATGGACCACAGTCTTCAAGAATGACTTCAGACAGATGCTGTCTTCTGTTTCACAAGTGAAGCAAAGTCTTCTTCACTCGAATTCCAGAAACTAAAGGCCAAAAATATTACAAAGGCAGCAGAATTTGTAAACAGACAGTATCCTCTAGAAGACAGGAAATATACCCTATAACCTATTTTCTTCCTTTTTTCTCCCTCTCAAAAATGTTATTGTCAGTGTTAATGGTGGATCCAGTTGCTGCCACTATTTTGGGCACCTTTTGGCCACTCAAAGAACATCCTACCAACAGTTTACTCCAGTGTCAACAGCTAACAGAGTTTTGGCACTATTTACGCACCTGATCTACTACTAAGAAAAACAATTGTGAATAGTCATTCCAGTGTGTGTAGGGCCTTAAGATAAAGTTCACACAAACACACAGCCAGGGAAGTCCTAGCCACAAGTTTCCTAACAAGGTTATTTCCTACAACCCCATCCTTCAGCTCCAGTTTCTTATTCAAAACAAGGCTGGCCAGGGTCTTGCTCCTCTTAATCCCATTTGCCCATAACTAGTAAAGACAGCATTCAGTTCTTCCAAGACAGGATCTAGCTTTCATTAATCTTCATGGGAAACAGCAACAACAGATCTTTTATGGAAAGGTACAGGCTCTGGCTAATCACTCCTCAAAGCAAGCACATTAAAATCCTCATCCCAGAAGACAGCAGGTCTTTCAGAGGTTGAAACTGTGTTTTTCTAATGCCACTTGCACCTGCTACATACTGTCCTGCAAGACAACTGTCTGTACCCCTCCACTCCGGATCCTGGGACTCCCAATCTGGAGCAATTGCATTTCACATAGGGAAAAAAAAAAAAAAAAAAAAGAAAAAGAAAAGAAAAGGTACAAACAGATCACGTTTCACTTGGCACACCAGTCCTCCCCTGAGATGCAGAGACAGACAGATGGACACAACAACAGAGACTAAGTTCTAGCTCTCAATTCTACTCAGCAAATGCTGAGGGCACATCGGACTGGCCCCACTGCCTAGCTAGCTGGCCTGCTGCTGCTGCTGTACAAATATAGAAAGCAGAAAGTGGAACAACAGTTTCAGCAGAAGAGATTCTGCTCAGCTCTGGAGAGGGAGGAGCAGGGAGCTGAACCAGACGAATTGCTTTACCCATACATGGCCTCTGAAAGAGACCACTGCTAAGACAAGTTCCTGTGCACAGGATCGCACTCGTTCACTGTCACTCTGTTCAGGGGGAGAAAAGAATTGAAGCGCACACACTTAAAGGAGTTATTGTCCTGAAATGAGTTCTGAGTCCATTTTGCTTGAGTTCACCTTACTAATGCAGAAACTCGCAGCACAATTCATCGAACAGAATCTGGGTAGCAGCTCGGACATCTGATAAACTTCACTCCTCTGGGGAATCCTCACATTCACCAGCACTTCCAGAGCTACTGAACTGGCCAGGCCCCCTCTGCTGCTTTTGGATGCAAACACCCACATACCAAGCTCTTGGTTTGACCCTCCCACAACCCCTACCAAATTGAATTACAGCAATCTTTTAAAATCCTTTTCCCTTTTAAAGTGTTTTCCTATACCACTAAGCATGCCCTTTCCCACTGGTTGCTACAAACTATGGTGACCTGTCATATCAAATCTGTTTTCCCAGTAGTCCTTTTTGCCAGGGTTTAAACACAAACTAAACCTTTTACTATGCATTCTTCTTAAATAGAAGAAATATAATCCACTTCTACACAGCACCCCCTCCGTTCACATATCCTTTCATGTTTTGGCATGAAAAGAGAGCGACATTTGGCTATCTGAAAGTCCAAATCCCTAGGTATTCAAAGAAAAAGAAGAGCCATAGCTGCTGATTTTTTTAGTGCACAGATATGACAGTTTGCAAACTCAAAAGCAGTTTCATTTGCATAAAAAAGCATAATTTTTCTTAAAAAAGACTTAGTACCCTATGCTGCTGCCTATTTCTTACACTTGGTGTATCCCACATGTATCTGGTGATAAAAAACTGTCTTCCAGAAGTTGCACAAAAGGTCTCTGATACAGATAGGTGGAAGCTGCAACTCTCAGCTTTATCGGGAATGACATAACTGATTCAGAACTTGGAGAAGTGCACTAGTCAGGTAGTTCTGTTAATGTAACTTGCAAGTAGATATAGAAGTGCTGGTATTTAAATCCATATTTTCCATATCTCTTGAGTGAGATAATGGTTTAGGCTTCCTGCAAATTCAGGAAGACACCAGCATACCCAGGAGGACATCACTGGAATTAGCTGCATATCTAAGCATATTATGAATTATTTTTCTCACAAAAAAGGATGAGGAATGTGTGTCCTAGTCCTGTTCCCCTGGAATAAGTTCTGAAATGTCGATTAAACCTAGTCTTGAATTAAATTTGAAATACTTTTAAATGCAAAGAAGTTTTAGAGCAAATTCTGCATCGGAGAATCAGTGTCACAGCAGCTTCCACATCGTGAAATACAGACAGTACCACCTATAGCCAGTCTCTGACAGTGATCACATTCTGGCACTGAACACAGTCCTAACTTTAATACTGGTGGCTTTATTCCATAAATATCATGTATCTTTTCCTAAGTCACCAAGCAATGATCATGGCTTTCTGAGCAGTCAAAAGTGCTATTCATAACTTTCATTGCATCTTATGTCACCTACGACCATGTAAGAAATCTTCACACTTTTGCTTGTAAACTGTGATAGATGTCATACAGTCATAACACAATGATGGGCAAGACCAAGAAACCCAGAAGAAATATAGTTCTTCTCTATGCTGATCTGTCATCAAGTATATGGTTTTTAATTTAGAAATTTAAATGGAAAACAGGAATATTTGGAAGGCAAATAAGGATGTGGCACAGGTAAGTTGGCAAAAAGCTTTTGAGATGGTGCTCTGCTTAGGAATCTAAGACTACAAGTGAGAGGAAAATTAATTTTACACTGTGTTGTGCCTACAGGAAATGCAAGAGCCAGATGTGATAAGCAAAATATATCCTTCTCCTAAAAGTCCTTTTCTGAAGGACCATTATTTAAAGGACCAAGTTCCAACTTGCGAGATTTTGCAAAGCCCTTAAGATGTCTGGTGCTCATCCTGCAAATTTCTACATACAGTAAGTTACAATACATTAAGAAAGATGCTATCATTTTGTGTTTGTGGACTTGGACATTGTCTGCTAATTATTTCATTTGAATAACAGACTTTAACCAATTCTTCTGCTTTGAACAAAACAGACACAAATGTTCCCTTTCCAATCTGAAGGATTTGTGGATAGTGTGCATGTGTGGGAATATCTTTTGAACTGCATAGTTTGAGGCAAAAACAGTATAGAGTATTCACAGATTTAGACAAAACAACTGAATTCTAAATGATGAGATGTTTGAAGAACAATAATTTTACTTTGACAATTAAATACTAAAATCCAATGGCTAAGAACTATATGGTTTTTTTTTGTGAAAGGTGCAGTATGAAAGAGACTGCAGGTAGAATCAAAAGCTACCAGAACAATTTTGATGGAGCTGAGAAACTCAAATTAATTTCAAGTAAGAGGAATGTGAGTCATCACAGAACTCCAGAGTTCTTGTGACAGTGGGGAGAGAATTCAGTTCTTAGAGAACATACAGTATGCTGCCATTAAAAAAAAAGAAACTGTCTGCAAAGGAAAGCCTGCCAGATATCATACCAGTGTGATAATGGATACTCAACGAGCACTCATCCTCTTATCCACATGCTCATTCAAGATGTCCTTGAGGTGTGCTGCTGAAAAGGACAGAGTCCAAAGTGTCTGCTCATTTACATGAATTCAGCAATAACTAAGCCAGTTATTTCAAGTTGTATTTACAAGCAGTTTAGTTAAACCAATGTTAAAATGCCAGAGAGACATGGTTTATATAAATCTTAGTCTACCTGGAACTTTACCACCAGAAGCCAAACTTTTAAATCAGCTATGCTGAATCAGTAGAATCATTACCAAAACTTGCAGTTTGTCAACATGCCGACAGCACCCTACCTCTGGCAGAGCAACCAGTAAACCAGCACATTTTTTTCTAAAAACAAAACAGAAAATAGACCACGGCACACTGAGAATACTAAATATAGACATATGCACACATGGCACAGACGAGACAGTTTATAGCACATGCTTTCACACACACAGACCAGTACCACAAACTATCACCCAAACTGAAATTCTGTGCCAGGAGTTGCAAACCACTGAAGATTTCTGTGGAGCTGTCTAGATGCTCACAGCACTGTTCACCCTGAATTCAGCTGGTAGCAGTGCCTTTTTTTTTTTTAAATGCAAAGAACTAAGATGGCTAGAAGTTTTATGTAACTCAGAATGTCAGAAAGAAGACTTTCTTCACCTGAGACGATGGATCTGCCATTGATGTCGAACAAACAAGCCTGCTGTCTATCACAGTTCATACTTGTGAGCTATGCATCCCCACAACAAAGTGTTGGGGCCTAATTGGCACTAAAACTTAAAAGCAGTTTATGTTTCTTCCCTTGTTCTATCCAAGTTTCCTGCTTTGACCTAACATCTATTTTCGGTTTAGGTGCTTGAATCTTGCATCAGGTGTGCAGAAGATGATGTTCAGATGATATGTGGGAAATGTCCTCTTGAAAATGTGAATGCAAAAGCTCTTTTTTCACTATTATGTCCCAAACACAAAGCATCTTGGCAGGACAATCTAAAATAAGTGTAGACAGCAACAGCAGAAAAGGTGGCATCTTGGGGTTTTTTTTTACATAACGGGCATCTCTAATGGCAGGAGGAAGGGCAATAAAATGACTGGTTACTTTTTACAATCAAGATACTCTCTCTCACCTTAAGAAATCTTGTGGCAGCATCACAACTCAAGATAGTGCTGTGATACTTCAGGAGAAACACCTATGAGAGGGCCTAAAGAACTCTACTCGATTCACAACTCCCATTTTAGTAAACCCAGAAGCATTTTACTTTTGCTTTGATTTACAGTGTTTCTTTGTGGTTTTTTTTCTCATCTGGCAAATATCTGATCAATGGATTAAAATTATACTTGTTTGCCTGAAGGCAGTTAGCAAGGCAGAAAATAACTCCGCACATCTTGGGGAATAATAAACTAAAGAAGTAATACTAAATGTGCTTAGACTGAAATAAAACATTTATGACATTCATGGCAAGACTGAAAAATAAGAGTGCAGAAATATAAACCTGAGTCTGCTAGACTACTGCTGCTGTTTCAGTGGCAAAACTCACGTTATGGCTTGAAAAAGTGGACTGCCTGATGGACACTGTGCTAAACAACAGGCTCAAAACCAAGGAGAATTTGTGTATCACTTCCCATCTAACCTAAAAAAAAAAAAAAAAAAAAAAAAAAAAAAAAAAANAAAAAGAAAAGAATAAATTAGAGCAGGCCTCTGGAGAGATTTGCAGCAGAAGGTCCAGAAGAAACATGGTAACTGATAATCAATAAATACATTTCAGAGATGCAAGAACTACTTATAGAAAAACATGCTTCCAACAAAGTTTATTACTAAGTTCAGGTAGATGATGGATTTTAAGTAGTATTTTACTTAAACATGTAGACTTACATCAAGTTAAGAATCACATAAACAGCTGTCTTTTACGAAATGCAACTAATTCAACATATTCTGCAGTAATTTCAAAAGGAAGTCACACAATAATATATAAATATTTTTGTATCTCCAAGAACCGTAATTTGTTTCATCAAATGATTCTTCAATTGATGTAAAGGTCACCTGAAAATTATGGATTTACTACTAGTGAGATATTATTGAATATCTATGGTATCGCCACTTCTCTTGCTTTTCCCTTTAGAGAAGCAGTGTCAGGCAGTGTGTCTTCAGAAGTCCTTCCTTTAGCAGATGAAATCAAGATGGGTAAATTCTTGTAATTACTATCAACCATATACCTTAAAAACAAAACTACCTAACATATAAATAGTATTTTAATGTTAATGGTTTCATGACAGTCACTTTTCCACCATCTACTTTTCCACACACTGTGCTCCTTCTTTCTTTCGCATGGGCACACGATTTCCTAAGCCTGCATCCATTATTTTGTTTCACACAGAAAAAAGAAAGATACCTAAGGCCAAGCATGTAACTAAAGAGGTAGGATCGGGGACTGAATTTTTGTCTAATGTAAAAATAGAAGCTTTGACAGGGAAAAGGAAAAGCAGAGCCATCCAAGAGTGATGATTCAGAAACGATAAATGCACTCAACAAAACAGCATATACCTTCTCAGAATAAATACCAGCAATAATTTTGACAGTGAGCTCAGGATGAAAGAACAGTAAGCAGCTTCAAAAACCCCAACAAAACATTTAAAAAAAGCCCTAAAGTGCACACAACAAAAATCCTTTGCATTGTTGTTTTAAAATCTCTATTTAGAGATTTTATGTGTACATACATCTGCACTCATGTTCCTGAGCATATATGAGAATTGTGCTCCTGCCCTGGGGACTCTCCATCAGCAGGAATGCAACTGAAGGTATTAAGTTTCAGGATGCAAGCTGCACCCACTTTAACATTTCCTATCTCCACGTGAAGATGTAAGCAGTATTTTTAAATACCTTCCACAGCAGTTGTATTTCCAACAAAGCTATCACTAAGACCTGGGTCCAGACAGGACCCTAGGAATTGTCTCACATTATGCAGAGCTCCCAAAAACATAGATATGGGGAAGAAAAAGTGATTGGTTTACTGCGGATAGATTTTACTGCACTGACCTGATATTGCCTATCTGCTGAACTAATCTACAGAAAAGCAAAAGAAAAAAAACAAAAGGTATCAGGAGATAATTTAGCAATTACTGTGATCATCAGTATGAAGAGTAAGCCTAGGACGGACACACAGAGAAAAAAGCAAACAATAAAATACAAGGTACTCAGGAAGTCCAAGCTCTTGTAGACCAGAAGCAATTTTCACCAAACATTCTAAATCAAGTGAGCTCCCAGTGAAACATGCCCAACGACCGCACACAAGCAGCACATACAAGAAATTGCGACATGAGAAAAATGCTCCCCAACAACTTCTGACAGAAGAGAATGCCTGTGCCTTAGAGCTGAGAACGTCTGGGCCACGGTTCCTCAGGAATTTAAAGGAGTGAAAGTTCCATGCTTTATTATGAACGCTGCCTCTCAATCTCCTACTCATAAAGAGCTCTATAAAAAATCTCAAGCGGTTATCAATCTTTACTGCTTCTTCAGGTGTTTATCACTCATTTTACGTTCAGTCCCTCATAGTTTTTACACTTCTCTACTTCATTTCAGCAGTGCCCGTCACGCGTTCTCACACTTGGAAACTGCGGATCCTCACAGTGCTAACTCCCGGTTCCCCGCCTTGTGCTTGCCGTACACCCGGTTCATCTCCAGCTCTTGTACATCAGCGAACGCTTCACTACCCCGCACGACAGACCGCTACCGCATCCCACCGACACGTACCCGCTATCAGATTCCGGGAACGAACTCCTGGGGCGCCCCGCAGTGCCTCATCCGCCCAGCCCGGCAGGCCAACGGCGGGCGCAGCCTGGAGGACCCGTTCCCGCCCAAGGGTCGCCACGGGCCCGCCGCAGCCCCTCACACCCCAACAGTGACACAGCCCCGGGCCACGCTCGCATCCGCAGCGCCCCCGCCCCGCCCCGCGGCTCGGCCGCGCCCACTGTCAGCGCTCGGGGCAGATATAACAAACGGCGGCCTCCACTTTCAGGCCCCGTAGGGGGCTCCCAGCGGGGTAGCCACCGCCCTGAGGCAGTGCGTAGAACGGAACGGCGGCGCGGCGGCTTCACTGTAGGCCCCAGCTTCTCCACACGACGGCAGGAGACATGCCCGCCACAGAAGCTGCCGCCACAGCCCGGCATGGGTGGCCGCACGGCGGGAGTCCAGGGAAACAGAGGGAAGAAAAGAGCCGTTACCTGCGCGAGGTGGATCGCAGTCCCCACGGGCTGGGCTCGGCTCGGCGCCGTGCCGTCCCTGCCCGTCCCGAGCTCCTCCTGGCGGCGGCCACCGCCCTCACCTGCCCCCAGGATCCACCCGCGCCCGCTCTGCTCCCTGCGCCGCCTCGGGCCGGCTCTCAAGATGGCGGCATTTCCGGAAGAGACCATGGAGGGCTCTGGCGGAGGGGCTGAGGCTGCGCCCCGCCCTCCACGGCAGGCCCCGCTGTGCCGGGCCCAACAGACACTGCACCGCTCCAGCCACCGCAGCGGTGGCAGTGAGCTCACCCGCGTCCCCCGCTCCTGCCCCCAGCCCGCCGCAGAGCCTCCCCCGTCTGCTTAAGCTGAGTGCGCTCGTCCGCGGCATTCACCTGCCCCTCCAGGCGCGACGCGGCCAGCAATGGGGGTGGTGGAGATGCTAGGCGCCGGAGCGGCGCGGCTGCTCTTTTACCCGACGCTGCTGTATACGGCGGTACGGGCGCAGCTGCCCGGTTCCAAACGGCCCTGGTTCCACCGCATCGACAGCACTGTGCTGCTGGGTGCGCTGCCGCTGAGGGGACGCAGCCGCGAGGTAAGGCGCGGGCCAGGGCGGGCCGCGTTGGGACGGCCGGCGATGCCTGACCGTGCCCGTGTCTGTACCCGCAGCTGGTGGCGGAGCAGAATGTGGGCGCCGTGGTCACTCTCAACGAGGAGTACGAGACCCGGTTCCTCTGCTGCTCCGTCCAGGTGAGTTCGGGAGCTGGCCGGCACCCCTAAGAAGGGTATGTCTGTCACAACTTGGGGGAGGCTTTAGCCACTCCCTGCCGCCATCCAGGCAGCCATCTCCCAAGTCCTCTGACAGCAAAGACGCGGCTTCTTGTTTCAAAAGCGACTTTTAAAACCACTGGATAGACCAGCAAAACTTGAGGATGCAAGTGAGGTGCTAGAGCTGCAGTGGCAGGAAAGGAGCATTGCCCTCCCCACACACCACTGTGCAAATACAAGAATGTCTCTTGCGTTTGATAAGTTCCATCTCCCCTCCTTTTCCTTTAGATGAAGCACCTCATCTTTTCAGCTCCCTTTCACTTCTTTCCGATAGCCGGCACTAAAGTGTTCATACACCTGATTTCAAGGCTTCACATTCGACCTCTGCTTACAACTCCACTGGACTTAACTGCCTCAACAGGTTTTGGGTTTTCTTTCAAAAAAAAAAAAAAAAAAAAAAACAAACAAAAAAACGGAGTTAACTGATGGAATCTACTATGTCTGTTTTAGGAATGGGAGGCAATGGGAGTGGAGCAACTGCGTCTCAGCACCGTGGATCTAACTGGAGTTCCCACTTTGGAAAACCTTCACAAGGGTGTTGAATTCATACTGCAACACCGTGCATGTGGTAACAGTGTCTATGTGCACTGCAAGGCAGGGCGCTCCCGCAGTGCCACCGTAGTGGCAGCTTATTTAATTCAGGTGAGAAGGTTCTGTGCCCAACGGGGTTTTATTTTCATACAGGCTGGGTGAATGCAGCCAACCTTTACAGTTTACTTTGGCTCAAGAGGCCTGAGCATGTAAGAGGTGTGTTGATAGCCCATGATTTTATGGAGTTTGGACTGGAGAGCTATTGTAAGGAGAGGTAGGTAGCCAGACCCCTTAACAGCCATTACTGGTATGTAAGAGTGGTAAACACAAGGTAACAAACAAATGGAACTTGCTGTTTGCTGAACTGCTGTCCAAGCTTTTTCTGATAACCTAGCTTTTGCACACCACCTTCACTGTGCTTATGATGCTGTCAAGAGAATTGAAGCTGCCATTTTAAGTGGTCTTCTCATTCACCTGTCTCTGCCAGCTCTCTTATGAGCATAGGCATTGGCAAAGATGTTCTGGTCTTACAGGAATGAGCAGCTGTTGTTGCAACAAAGTGTTGAGATGCATGATGTGGTAGTATTTATATCTGGTTCTGGCACATCAGTCAGTCTTCTGGAAGCTGCTCAGTTTCCAGGCCCATTAATATAGCAAGTTCTCAACTGGGTTTGAATAATTCTGCCTGTATCAAGTCATCCTATGGAGAAACAGATTGAGATGGGAGTAACAAAACACTTGTGAGAGTAGGTTCACTGAGGAGATAAACATCCATTTTTTTTGTTGTTCAGATTTTCTCCTTGGCTAACTGCAATCGCCAGCTTTTTGAAGTTTCTCAATAAATACCATTCAGGATCGGGGAGACTTGACTTGGTGTTACAAGTTCCTTGACAGACCCAGATGGGTAAACCAGTGCTAAGAACAAAACCCCACACGTAGTTTACTCCATTGTTGTTACTAAGTCCTCCCTGGAAAATTTACCCTTAGTGCTGAAAATAAAATTTTCTTCACCAAACACAAATGCAACTAGTAACATTTTTAGAACAACTGAAAAAAGTGAGCTGCACTTATGCACTGGTGTGGTGGGACTAGGACAGGAAACTATCCACATGTTGGAAGCATGAGTGAGACAGAATGGAGGTGCCAGGCAGCAACCACTCCTCTTCAACTGAGGGACTCCTTCAGGAACTTGTGTTGACATTCACGCCCCTCCAGAAGGAACGTTGAAATAAACAAGAGGGTGCAAAGCAGCAAGTTCTATAGGAATTCTGATGTGGCCTGTAGCCTCCAGGAAGGCCTCATTAACTAGTGCAGAGGTAGAATGGATTTTCACCTGCAGGGTTTCTGCCCTTTCAGCTGCACAGATGGAGCCCTCAGGAAGCAATAGAGGCTATTGCCAAGATCCGTCCCCACATCCTCATTCGGCACAAGCAAGTTCAGGTCCTGGAGACATTTCACAGGAATGTGATCGCTGGGATAACTGCACAGTGTCAGTAAGAACTGTCAAAATCTCTGTCCTGGCTGATTTGAAAATGACATGTCTTAGTGATCTAATAAAAGCTTAAGTGTTGTACTTTTTGACCATCAATAAAGGTGTTTTTATACAGTAAATTGGAGACTGAGCTGTTTCATTAAAGCTTTCTTTCCTTACAGCTAATTTCTTGGATCTCTTGCATCCCCATGGTTCTTTTATCCCACACAATCAGTACTGAACCACTATCCACAGGAAACTTTGTATTATTTTCAGCAAAGGGAAAGAAAACTTTGTCTCAACAGAGACTTTATTCAGATTCTTATCCAAAGAATTACAGTGCCAACAGAGAAGGGTAGGAGGAAGTGGTCTTAATTGCATCTTTCACCAACACTAGATTATGATTACAGGTGGGGATTCCCTGTGCAGTAAAGGAAGCCAATGCTCATAAAAACAGTCCCTCTTTATAGTAGGTCACGGCAGAACAAGGAGCAACTGCCCTCTCCTCTAGAAGTGATGAATAATGCAACCTACTAGAGGTCTTGGGTTCAGCTCTGGAATCTGTCTGCTGCAAGTATTTCTGGCAGTCCCTCCTCCAGTAGGGACATGGGAATGTTTAAATGGGGACTTCCCTGGAGGACACAGTGCACATCTAAATCTGTAACTGACACAAGAGCAACACACAACCTCCCAGGCAGTTAAAACTAGCAGTCTGGGCCAAGGAGGATGTTGTCCATATGCCATAGGTTTTGTTACTGGTGGACTGTTCTCAGGCTAAAAGAGCTATTTGCTGCAGTATGGGCCTCAAATACAAGCAGCCTATCATCAGGGGATCAAAGTAGTAGCATTTAGTCCATCTGTAGTCTTAAGATGCAGTTCAACTTTAATAGTGCTATGTAAAAGAAGAGGCCCAAGGCCTCAAAGCCTGTATGTCCTCTGCACAGGTACTGAGAAGAGGGTCTTTACCAGACATTCTGAGCTCATAGTAATCAGGACAGGAGGGAGGTGGGTGTGTCCGCACTGCACTGCAGAACACCCTTGCTGCCCTTTCTATCCCTGGACCTGTTTTTCCCCTTAGGCCAGGACAAACTGCAGGTTAGTAAGCAGCACTTTGATGCCACTTGTGACTGTTACAACAGAGGTGGCTGGGTTAAGTTTAAAAGTGTTTGCATCACCCTTTTTGTAGCGGTCACGAAAGACGTAGATGCTTCCGTTGCAGCTGGCAATTTTCCAGAAGGAGGGCACTGAGCTCCAGGCATCCGGCAGGCACAGGCGGGTGAAGCTATCCAGCAGGGGATTGTAGCACAGCAGCGAGTCCCCCTCAGCCACAATGAACACCACATCCTTGTGCACAGCAGCATGCATGCGCCCCGCAAAAGGCAGCATGTACGGCTTCACATGGCATTTCTCCGTGTTGGTATCATAGCACTGAATTAGCCGGGAGGGCTTGGTGAAGAAGTCCAAGTCATTTTCCTCCCCACCCAGTAGGTAAATGACACCATTAAGGTTTACACCTGCAGCTCCAGAGACTGCCACTTCCAACTGGCTAGTCTCTGTCCAGACATTGTCTCGTACTCTGTAATAGATGACAGCATTAGAGAGTGTGTCCTGCAGAGTCTTCCCCCCCAGTGAATATATTGCATCCTTGCTTGGCACAGACACAAGGGTGTGCTGGAGCCGGTCCCTGGGCAGAGGGGCACACCATTCCCAGTCTATAGTTGCATTGTTGCACTTCCACATGCGTCGTGGAATAGAGCCACCAACGACATACAGGTCACTACCATGCTTGCAGGCTGCTGTGATCTGGTGGCACAGGCTGTTCTGGCCACTCACACTTAAGGAGTCATCATCAGCACAATGCAGCGAGACAGCGAGTGAATGGGTACGTGACGACTCTTTTCCAATCAGGTAGATGTGAACATTTTCTCCAATCACCTGAGAGAAAGGAGGAGTGTGTCAGCAGAACTGGACCTGTTTACACGACCATCAGTAGTGCCTAAGATGCCTGAGGTGTTTGATCTGCTTCCCAAGTCCTGCCACCCTACAGTGTTAAGGACTCTGTTTCAAGCCTTTTCAAGACACCACTCATATCTGACATAGTGACATCACTGGAAACCAAGTGCCTGTGGTTTAGATAAGGGCTGGTGACATCACTGATGGAGAAAAGTTATTTCAAGGGGAAAGCGAAACTTAGATTTCTGAGTTGTCTCCTGGTAACTGAGCATCTGGTGAAATAAGCTATTTGTAGCATTGCTCTCATCACTGGTGCAAGCAGCCTCAGGTTAAATTAAAAAAAAGCTGTCCATGGGGTTGCTGTTTACAACAATAAAAATATTCCTCACACTAGCATCATGAATTGGAATGGCATTTGTGTTTTGTGACTTCCGAGTCACATCTGTGAGCAGAATACCCTGCTCTGGGAAGTGTGAAACCAGCAAGTGCTACACCAACCCCAGAACAGAAGGTCTTTTGATACCTTCAGACTCGACCGCAGTGTCTCAGAAAAGCCTGCTCGCTCCTCCTTGTTGAAGTTGATCCAAGTTTCTATGGCAACTGCTGGATTCTGAGAGCATGGGACGCCATCTGCGGTTTGAGGACAGAAAGGCATTTATGGTAACTAGACAAAGGTGCACCTACTTGGGAACATCCTTTTCCTGTGACTCCCTCCCCCTGCTCCCACCACAAACCCTTTCTAGAGAGGAAAAAAAGACAGAAAGGTTTATAGATTTTGGTAGGCAGGATGAGCACTGCCATCCCAGACACCTACATGAAATTAGTTTGGATATATAGCAGAGGACGGACCTGCCAGATCTGAAGAACTTTGGACAAATTTCAACAAAAGAACCATGTCCTAGAGAAAAAAGGGCAGGAAAGAATCATCACAAAGTATGCAGATTCTAAGAGTATTTTCTTATTTAAGCATTTAGGCAAAACAACTATTCTCTTATTTGAGGCTCTCAACAGCTGCCTTTCCTTCTGGCTGGCCCTAGAAACCTATCTGCAGAATTTTCCTTCCCTGAGTACTGTCAGACAGCTGACCCTCAAGAAAGAACATCTGGTGTGGTCGCTATTCTCTTAACTTTTGGAAATCCCCAGTGAGATACTATAGCTTTCTTTTGCAGTGTGACAGCAGAAAACAATAAAACGCTTCACATTTCACTTTATTTTAAGCCATAATTGGAAGTTGTGGTGATGCCACAAACTATTGCATCATTGCCACTCACACATTACCTAGCAGAATTTAGATACTTCCTGTCTCAAAGTCAGTGATTATGGCTGTATTTATCAAGAGGCTTCCCTGTGAAGACACTCTGATTTTGCTCTCATGACAAACCCTGAATTCAGTGATGCTGAAGGCGTCAGACAAATTCTAACACTTCTCTCTGTAGCAGAAGGGAGGAGAGAAATTGTGGAACAAAGGCAAGTGTTTCAACTTGTGTTTAATATTAAAAGGGATTTCCATAAGCTATCCAGCACAGGAAGTGGTTAAATGGAAGAACTTTGCTTTTGTTGCCCTCTAGGAACCATTTCAAAAGGTAAGCTTAATAAATTACTATTTCATTAAATTAATTTTAATCCTTATCACTAATCTTTGGTAACTAGACAAAGAGGCAGGAATTGCAAAAGAAAATTACTTTCCCTACCAGCAGTGGGATTTTATTTCAGACTTTAATCCATTTTATGAGCTAAGTTTTGGCATGAATATTAAGTAATGCAATTCTATATATGGAAACAGATGGTGCGTGGGGAAAAAAGAGTTTTATTGATCAATTATTTTGACTTAGGGCTACAAACACTAAAGGTCATAGTCCTAAAACTATGGCTACTATGTGGAATCCCTAGGAAGTTAAGGGTGATTGACCTCTATGGCTCTATTTGATGGTTTTTAATGAACTCGCAACTTAGTCTGAAAAAAAGTATACTTTGAGCTACCAGTACCTATCTTCAACAGCTTTTAAAATTGATTTTGATTAATTTCTGCTTTTTTAATTTATTTTGATCAATTTCTTGAGGTGCACTGAAGATAACACAATGTAGTATCTGCAAAGACTCAGATGTGTAACATGAGCTGTAAAGGCTATTGTAAGCATTCCAGATTTGTCAGTGTTCCAAAGAAGCCAGTCATGTAACAGCATGTAAAGTGCATGACACAAAGTATAGTTATTTACTAACAATTACTAATTACACAATTATTAATTAAAGCAAGAAAGGGGGAGTCTCTCTGCAACTAAGCCCAGCGTATTTGAACACAGGATCTGCTCCTTCATTCTTGCCTCCCCCAGCAATGACACATCAACGCGCAAAATTGAGCTGTGCTTGCTGCTTCACAGAGAAGCTGGCAAGTGCTGGCTGCACCTACCAGAGCCACAGAGGATCTTTAAGGACTGGTGGCAGCTGGACTAAGCTGTTGATGTGTTGACACATCCATCACAACAGTGAGTGATGGCATTCATTACTGTGGGAGGTTATTACCTTTACAAGAAAGATCCTTACCCAAGATGTACCTCCAGGTCAGTCAGCTGAGTGCCTAGCCTAGATAATCCTAGCAATTATACACTACTGTTAATAACACTAAAGTAGTCTAAAAATACAGCTTGGGCTCAAGCCTTCTTACACAGGCTGAGCTGCTGCATTACTACATTAAATGATTACAAACTAAAGGACAAAAAAAGACTTTCATAAAGCTTCTTTGATTTAATGTAAGGAAAATCACAACACATTGTTGAAATTTACTAACTTAATGTTTGAGAAAATGCTAATACTTCTGAACTGTTGACTGACAAACTGCTGGCAATGAGCAGCATCCTCTATGTCCCTTTTCTACAGCTTAGATACTCGATGACCAGTAACAATTAATGGATTTATTTCTGATCAAGTTATTCAGAATGCTTTGTTCTGCTTATCTTAGCCTCTGAATAGACAGTGATTATGAAAGCTTGGATCTTTCCATCTATTTAGTTCAATCCCTGAAGGTCTCTTTTCTGCATCTGCATCCTGACTAGTCCCCAGAGCTCCTTACCTGTAAGGATGTCTGTCAGCAGGCGGAGAGGCAGGTGTAAGAACTCCTCTGTGTCCTGCAGCTGAGACAAATGTGACTTTGCACAGTGTTTGGCAGCTGTGTAGAGCTCCATGTCACTGTGCTGATCTGCCAACCACATGACCTGCAGACAGTTCCTAACCTGCACTGTACGGGCCAGAAAACGGGAACACTCTTCAAACAGGGCAGTGAGCTGGTACATGTCTGCCACTTCATAGGTTTCCTGCAACTCCTCTGCCCTCAGCTTTACAGTCCCATGGTAAATGTAGTCCACAAGGAGCTGAAAGACACTCTCGCTCACATCCTGCAGCTCAATCACCCGGTTGTGGGCCTCCTTTAGGTTGGAAGTGAACATAGAACGGAAGAAGCAGCTCTGAGCTGAGAGGACCAAACGGTGCAGCTGGAATTCTTTGCCTTCCACTGAGATTGTAACATCAGCAAAGAGTTCATCCTCCAAGCACAGTTTCATAATGCCCTGAGCCACACGGCCTGAGTGGGAGCGGTCAGTGAAGGTGTAGTTCACAAAGTAGTTCTCTTCTGCAGAGGAGCCTCCAGTCTCTTCTGAGGAGTCCATGGTGCTGCACAGATCAGACCTCCAGCAATCTGTAAAATCACAGTAATTACATGGCTTTCTCTCCACTAACCGATTATGCAGTACTGCAGGGTACAGGGGAAAATCAAACACATTGGTGAGAGGCCAGCATATTTTAGACTGAACATAAATAGCGCAGCCAGAAACTTCTGCTTGAGCACTAGAATCTCAAACAACAAATGAGAAGTTGGCATAATAAAAATTATAATATATACCAGACTTCCGGTACAGCGAGCATCACATCCCAGCAGAACTGGGAGACAAGCATACAGCTTCACCACTCACTTCACTGACACAAAGCAATGCAGCAATATTCATTCAAGTGGAAAGTCCAGCAACTGTCTGAGGAGGTTCACAAAGGTGAAAGAATGTGGCAGCACCACAGTTGGGTGTCCTGGTTTCAGCTGAGACAGAGTTAATGTTTGTTCTAGTAGCTGTTTCAGTGCCTCGTTGAATTTTGTGTGAGAATAATGTTGATAATTCACTGATGTTTACTTGTGGCTAAGCAGTGTTTATGCCAAGTTAGCAGTTTCAGTTTCTTGTGCTCTACCTGCAGGAGGTAAACAAGAGGGAGGGAGCATGGCCGGGATAGCTGACCCAAAGTGGCCAAAGGGATATTCCATACCACAGGACGTCAAGGCCAATATGTAAACTGGAAAGAGTTGGCTGAGGTAGGTGGATTGTTGTGGGTGAGCAATTGCATTGTGGACCACTTATGCTTTCTTAGGTTTTCTCTCTCTCTTTTTCCTATATTCAGGATAATCACTATTATTATTGTTATTTTTAGTTATTACACTGTTCTTATCTCAGTTCATGAGTTTTGTTCGTTGCACAGGCTGGGTTCATTACCATCTGAACCCAACATGATGAATCTGTGCAATATTATCAGGTAAGGCAAACTTGTTTTTACCAAAACAATGCATGACAAGTCTGCCAGACCTAACCACCAGCCCTCCAGGCTAATCAAATGAGATAACTGATGGTTATACTCTGGTCGTTTATGTGCCAGACGCCTTGAGTATGCCAAATAACCTGTCAGATATTGTTAGCCTTTGCTTCCCCACTAGCAAGGAGCACTCTTAGTACCTCTTAGTAAGTACCAGAAGTTATTTGCAAAATTCCAAGCAGTTTGTGGGTAGAAAAAGCTTCTGAACCTGAGAGCGCTTTTTAAAATGGCTCTTGACAGCACCAGGAGCAAACAGATGCTTACCTGCATTCACTATAAACTTATTTTTACGCCTTCGTTATCAGCCATAGTGACTCACGACACGGATTCCTTCAGTTAATAGTACAACGTTTCCCAAAGACAGTGCTTTTCTCCAGGAGATTCAGTTACTCGTCTGTCCCTTATTCTGTCAAATGCAAATTTTCTTTACAGCTCTGCTTGAGACAAGAAGGCTCCTAAGTTCTCTGCTCTAATTCAGTTCACAGGAAACAGCACCTAGACAAGTCTGTCTCATCCCTCATGGCAGCCTACCTTAATTATACTCTTATTGTGATTTTATACTACTAGTGATCTGTCTGGGAAGTATCTGTACTTCTGTACAAGAGACTGGGGAACTGCAATTAGCACGGAACACATTACCAAGTACAAGCCTATCCTGCAAATAGTTCCCACTTCAGCACTTTACAGTACTCAGAAGCTGCAGCCCAAAAGGCTGAGAAGCTCAAGTACAGCACCAGAAGATGAATGGATGGACAGACACACTACTCTAACCCCTCGCTACAGCCGGGCCAACTGCCCCCACTGCCTTGCACAACTTCCAGAGGACCGATGCCAGGGTTCTGAAAGAAGTGCCAAGAGCAACTAAAGACTAATGGAAATCTCACATCACACACAACGCTCCCCTTTGCACCCACGGCATCTCCGCTACAAAGAAAGACCGTAAGTGGCCCATCACGCAAAATTTTACACCCCACTTACAGTCTACGTAAGCCGAGGACGCCTAGCACACCGCTGCTTCTTTCCCGTCTCCTGATAGGGTGACAGCACCAAGCAACCCACCGGCACAACCGCCAGCGCCTGCCCGCTCCGGGGGCTGGGGAAAGCCGAAGAAAGCCCGTCCTCGGTAAAGCACAGACCGCTATTAGGGCCACACAAACGCCACGAAACCCGTTAGAGAGGGGCCTCGACCCCTAGGGCTACTGCAGCTCAGGGCTCTGCCGAGTCCCCTCCCGCCCTTCGCACCATCACAGAGCTCACCGCCTCCGCGAGGGACCCGGGACACCAGAGCTCCCCTAGCCCAGTACAGCCTCTCCGCACCCACCTGCGCCGCCTCCCTTCATGCCGCCGCCCGGAGCCTCCCGCCGCCTCCCCGTGTGCCCCAGCAGCTCCTCCGCGTTCCTCACCCTGCGCCAGGTACCCGCCGCTTCCGGCCGCCAACCCGGAAGCATCCCCAGGAAAGCTCTGGCGCGCTTCCGTCCCCCGAAGGAAGTGTGGCGGCGGTGATTTCCGCTTCCGGTCCATGCCCTTGCCCGCCCGGAGCCTGGGGGGATGTTGGCTGCGGCAGCGCGGGGACTGGTGCGGGCTGCGCTGCGAGGTGAGGGTGGCGGGGCCGGAAGGCCGCGGCAGGGCTTGACCAGTCCGCGGGCGGGGCCGGAGGTTGGCGGTGAGTGAGACCTGTCTGTTTTTCTCTGCAGCTGGTGCAGGCCTGACGACGGCGCAGGCCCAGGTCCGGCTGGCAGCGAGCTCCGCCACCGAGACTCGCCGTGAGTGATCGGGGCTAGCGACGGGAGCAGGGTGGGAACGGGCATAGTCGGCAGTTGGAGCCAGTGGGTTGGGAAGGCAGTGGAGGAGCCAGAGGCGATCTCTGGTGTCGTCGTTAGTGTCCTCGTCGATGTCCTTGGTGTCCCTACCAGCGGTCCTGGCGTCTCTGGTATCCCTCCCAGTGGCCCTTTAGTGGCCTGGTGGCTCTGGTAGCTCCTGGCCCGGACCCAGGCTGTCCGGCTGCCCTCGGGGCGTTTCTGTGCCTATGCCTTGTCAGCGAGTGTCGGCAAATGGCAGGTACGGGTCAGACACAGATCCGTGTTCCTGTGCCAAAGAGCAGCTCCACTGGTAGCCACTTGTGCTTGCCCTGGATTGCCGTCTGCAGCCTTCCTTGTAGGTCTGCTCGCACACTCTGCCGGTTCTGGACAACAGCTTCATTGCCCTGATCTTTGAGGAGTGTTTGTAATCATAACAGGAAAAAAAATGAAAGCCAAGATGAGATCCCAGGTTGTTTGAATGATGAGGGGGTTGTTGAGGTGCTGGCACATCAAACAAACCCAGGATTGTCTAGATCCTTTATGGACCCAGGGTGAGTGTCATGAGCAGGATGTCAGCTCAGATTTTTCTGCCATCTCTGCCTCTCTCTGTCTTGCTATTTCTTCTTCATCATCCTGTTGGACTGTCCCTCCAGCTGTATTCACAGCATACACAAAAAAAATCTGCCTAGCACTGACACACGCTCCCATTCTTATCCAAGTCTGTAGTTCCGTGCTCTGTGTACCACAGCACATGTATGTTGCTGTAGTCTAGTCTCTGTTAAGAGCATTAAATACATTCCAGTGTGCAAATATGTTGTGTTTAGCTTCAGCTTTACAAACTCTGCAGGTCATTGGAAGCCAAAGCAGCCTGACTTCTGTCAGAGATCCTGAGAGACAGACAGACAGATTGATGAAAGGGATTTTTAAGTCAGGAATGAGAGTTGCTGATCTTTCTATATTCCCAGCCATAATCTTAGGAACTTTGTTCTTGTCCTTAGCTACTGTCAGGCTCAAAAATGAAGTAGAACAGAAGCAGCTGTCTGCTTTTGGGGAGTATGTGGCTGAGATTCTGCCCAAATACATCCAGCAAGTACAGGTAGGTGCTGTCTGAGAAGTTGTTCTTGCGGGGGGAACAAGACCCACTGAACACACCACTTGTTTGTCAGCTGTTTCCAAAGTTGTTCTGGGGAAGAAAGATTGTCAGAACTACATGAAAATCACTACTATTATTGAGCCCCTTTATCTGATGCCATTATGTGTTTACTGTACCACATGCTGTCTTTAGATGTTCTGCTGAATTCAGTGCAATGCTCAGTCAGGCTGGTGTTGTTCTGAGGAAACCACTGTTTTCATCAGGTAACCTGTTTCAATGAACTGGAACTGCTGATCCATCCAGATGGGATCATTCCAGTTCTGACCTTCCTTCGAGACCACACTAATGCCCAGTTCAAATCCTTGGCTGACTTGACTGCTGTGGATGTCCCCTCCCGGCAGTATCGCTTTGAGGTAAGAGCTGGTGGTTGGCACAGGGCTTGCAGAGCGTCATGAGTGCTGATGGCTGTGGGAGCTTTTACAGCTCTGACCACAGGTTTTGCTTCCTGACAGTGAAGAGAAAATCCGTTCTGAAATGCTGGGTTTTGTTTAATTTTTGACCATGGAAGCAGTAGCAGGTCTGATACTTCCATGGGTTCTTAGTCTGGCTTTCTTTTCATGCTCTGCTGAAAGTCTCTTTTTTTTTTTCTTTTCTTTTTTTTTTTCCGGTTTGGTTTGGTTTCAGCAGTGTCTAGAAATTTCTTTCTGACCAGATGTGAGTTGGTGCTCTTCCATTTTCCATGTGTGGTCAACACAACTGATCTTGTATTCTTTAAATCCCATCAATCTTCATAACAATTTCCCTCTTCTAAAAACAAAAAATGTTTAGTTGCTTTAAAAACATTCTCTGAAAGTTGGGACAAAATAGGAGATGAGCCAGATGTTCAGAACGCTCTCAAAAAGTTTCAGACGCTGATTTCAGTGAATGTTGGATATGCTGTTCCCTTAGATACTTTTGAGCTTCTCACCATAGAGCCTTTCAGCTGCACATCAAGAAAGAAAGATATGTCTCTGGGCAAACCACAGGCTCAGCATATTCCCACTTACTGTGAGAAAGCCTTCCCCACAGTAGTGTTGCTAATGTTATTGTAGTTTAGATTTGGAAGATCTGTCTAAGACAGTGGCAGAAGATAGCTGGGGCTGATATACTGTATGAGGCTGACCATGGCATGTCTTCTTATATCTAGTCTGGGCAAACTGTTTTTTGGGTGAGAGGAGTGAACCGGGAGATGTTTAGTTCCCAGTGAGGAACAAGAATAATGGAAAGTGATTGATTTATTTTCCCCTTTGGTTTATCTTGTGATATTAAATCACTTACCCCCAGCTGCTCAGAGAGCAAGGGGTGGCATGTTTGCCATCTCTATCAGATGTCTGTTGTTTCCTTTGCTGAAAATTAAGTGTATTTATTCTTAGCTTTCTGGATACTGACAGTAGTTCATTGCCATTTTCTTTGTGACAGATCATTGAATGACTTTTGTCAAATGTCTCCATTCCTTCAGTATTCTCTTTTATCAGTATTTAGAATCCTTCAGCTCTTCTCCATCAATCATGCTTTCTATATGTCACATCATCTCTGTTACACTTCTAAGGACCAAAGTGATAAGCTGCTGGAACCTGAGTTATAATGGTGTCTCTAAATGCCCAGCTCTCAAGTGCTGAAAAAGGACATTCGAAACCATCTTCAGGTGCCCTTGCTTAGCCACTGTTGTACAGAGAGACCCACTAGTGCCACACAAGACCAATGCCTTGCTTTGTTCTGCTTCAGATTGTGTACAATCTCCTGTCTCTGCGGTTCAACAGCCGGATCCGTGTGAAGACATACACCGACGAGCTGACACCCCTTGACTCAGCTGTGTCTGTGCACAAGGCAGCCAACTGGTATGAGAGGGAGGTGAGTTACAGTCTCTCTGGGAGCAGGTGGGCATGGGCTGTGTTTTCCTGATTAAATTGATTCCTGTGGCTCTGAGGAAGAATGAAAGAAGTGTTTCCCTGGCTGCCTTTTCAGAATAGGAGATTTGCTTTTAAGTGAGTTCCTGCCTCAGTTTTTCTGGCACTGCACAGAGCCAGGAACCTAAGTGAAATTTTATGGACATAGTACATGAAGGGGTTTGGGTTTTCCTAATTGAATTCAACTCATTTGCCTCTCTTTTAGGTCTGGGACATGTATGGTGTTTTCTTTGCCAACCACCCTGATCTAAGGCGAATCCTCACAGACTATGGGTTTGAGGGCCATCCTTTCCGGAAGGACTTTCCACTCTCTGGTTATGTGGAGGTAGGAAATATGCTCATGTATAAAGCTATCAAATCTCTCCAGTGCTCTTGTCTGAGTTTTGGTACAGAGGTGTGACTGCTTTACAATACTTTGCCTGAAAGGTGCTAACAATGTTTCACCTGTGTGTATTCCAGAGGAGTTGCTTAGATCTCCTGCATTTGTAGTCGTCACAAAGTACCATCTATAATAAGGCAGCCTAAGACCAGAGACATTGAGAAAGTGTCATGTTCTGTATATTAGAGACATTTGTCAGTCAGAGAAAGCGCTTCTGCTTCTGAGTGTTATGTTAGGAAGCACAACCAAATCCAAACAAATTGCTAAAGGTTCATGAGAGCAGGCCCCAGCAATGCCAGGTGGATGAGCCAGCTTATTCCAGTGACTTGGGGGAAACTCTTTTGTCATATGACAAACTAAACGTGTAATTTCATGTGGACCTTATATGGGTTATAGGCTGGGCACTCCTAATTCAGGGTGATTAGGACACTTGAGGTACCTAGCAGCAAAGAGAAGGGTTTTCCTGTAGAGTCCAAAGGTCTTGGTGGCGTCTGATGAATAATGAGGAGAACCAAAGCTGTGACAGAGGCATAAGAAGTGGGATTGCCTGTACAAGAGGGTGATCTGGGTCATTGCTTTGTACAGCAGGGGTTCTATGAGGATGGTGTGAAAATAGCCGGTCCATGTCCTTTGCACTCTCCTAGGTGCGGTATGATGACGAGGTGAAACGGGTAGTGGCAGAACCTGTGGAGCTATCCCAGGAATTCCGCAAGTTTGATCTGAACAGTCCTTGGGAAGCATTTCCTGCCTATCGCCCAGCGCCAGAAACCCTGAAAATAGAAGCTGGAGCCAAGAAAGAAGATGCAAAATAGCTACAGAATGGAGCAGATGCACAGTACTGTCCTTTCTGTTCTAGCACAGTATTTATAATAATAAACATTGATAAGATATTCTTGCCTGTTGTTGTTATGGATAATGGTGGTTTTGATGCACAGCACATGGTGAGGAGTGCTAATTCTAACTGGTAGGTGTTTATACTCTTGAGTTGCAAGACACTGGATTTGTCTTTTTGGTTTGCAAATTGACTGGAGTACAGGCATTCCCTGTAGCTCAGGTGCTTTCTGCACGCTATTTCTGCATGGAGTACTCAAGACTGTCCTGAAGTAGCTGTGCAGCTGAAACCATGGGACAGCAGGATCTGAGCTCTGAGATGGATGTAGGGTGACCATCATCTTACAGCAAACAGGCAAAGCTCTTTTGAACAGTTAGAATACAGTTGTTAGGACAGACAACATGTACCTGGGTCCAGACCAAAATCACTGGAAATCCTTGTATTATTTCCTTGGGAACTGGATTAGTGCCTGTTCTCCTGGCAAAAGGGGGAGTTGCAGGTAATCTCTCACATTCCCTCATGCTGGCTTTCCCTCACAATCAGTCCAGCATCTTCAGACTGTTTTTCCCTGCAGTCAAAAGTATCTTTCCTTGTCCCTGTGGCAGGGCACACCCAAGTCCCTGCCCCACCTGAGGTTTGAATGGGGCGCGAAACTTGTTTTGCTCCCCCTCCCTCTCTGGCTCCAGGAGTTTGGAATGTGAAAGAAGTAGGCGCCAAGTACCTTACCCCACCCCCCTCCGCGCGGGCTTGAACAGGGTAGAGCAAATCGCCCCAGCATATCTATATGGCAACGGGCCACATTATCTAGTCGGACTTTGAGAGGGACTTTGGCTGGGACTTGGACGCGGACCTGGACTCGGACCGTCAATCAGTCCTTGAGGGGCATCTGGAAGAACGGCAACGAGAAAGTGCACAGTCCCTGCTTTCAGCCCGCCGCATCCTGCCTGCCTGCTGCAGGGACCTGCCTCTGCCGTAAACCGACGCCGTTCGTGGGTACACTGCCAAGCAGCCTGAACTTTGCCCTGTGCTGCCCCACGATCTGCCCCATGATCTTCGCCTGTGGAAGCCGTGTCTGCGGTCATTTTTGACTGGCGGGTTTACTAGCATTGGA
>WBNM01008277.1:0-15953 GCA_013399055.1 Ramphastos sulfuratus
TAGTTAATTGAAAGGTGTTAGGTAGTATGTTGAACTTGATGATCTCAAAGGTCTTTTCCAACCTGCTTAATTCTGTGATTCTGTGACTTGGACTGAAGGTAAAGTTTGCCCTCCAAGCAGTAAGCATATTGTTACACAACAATTTCTCCAGTAACAGAGTGGTCGCTCAGGAACAAGCAGCTAGCTGTGTTCATGAAAATCTGATACAAAAATAGTGAACCTCTTCAAATAGAGGAGAATGCAGACCTCACAGGGAGTAATAATGCTACTATTTAATGTCATAACTGATTCCTAAATAAGCATTATAATAGAATATTAGCATTAAATATAGTTATAATAATGTTTCAGGTCTTCTGGGAGTCCCACTGTATTTTATAGGCTCATTTTCTCAGTTGCAGCTGCAATGCAGTGGATGGAACACTACAGCTTTCTGCATACAGAAAGATACTTTCAGCAGAATACCATGTGAAAGAAAGGTTAAAAATAATAACAATAATTAAAAAAAAAATAAGGCAAGCCACCAATCACATTGGAATATATCAAGGAAATATGGAGAGGAGAGAGAAGGGAATAAAATATACTTTTTAATTTCTAAATAGTAAGATGTAGTTTCATTTCTCCTCTACAAGACAGCAGTATGTCAGCATGACATGCAAGTTTTGTGTCAGCATACTAACCAGGTGATGTGGGTTTGGGAGTTACCCGCCCCCCCCCACTTTGTAAAATGACCCAGGCTAAAACTCAGCCGGCTGGAAGTTTAGATGAAGCTCTATTTACAGCTCAGCACAATATACAAGCAGATATATACACTATATACAGGAATATTTACAGAAATATACAAGGTAAAGGTAATACAGAAACACAACACCCCTCCCAGAAATCAGAGACCCCAGGAGGGGCTCCCAACCNGAAAGACCTTGGAGTGCTAGTGGATAGCAAATTCTGCACAAGACAGCAATGTGCCTTTGTGGCCAAGAGAGCCAATGGCATCCTGGGTTGCATCAAGAAAAATGTGTCCAGCAGGTCTAGGGAGGTTCTTCTCCCCCTCTACTCTGCCCTGGTGAGACCACACCTGGAATACTGTGTCCAGTTTTGTGCTCCCCAGTTCAAGAGATATGGGGGTCTGTTGAGGAAAGTCCAATGGGGAGCCATGAGGATGAGGAGGGGACTTGAGCATCTCTTCTATGGAGAGAGACTGAGAGACCTGGGGCTGTTTAATCTGGAGAAGACTAAGAGGTGATCTGATCAATGTCTATAAATGTCTGAGAGGTGGGTGTCAAGTGGATGGGGCCAATCTCTTTTTGGTTGTGTACAGTAGTAAGACAAGGAACAATGGGTGCAAACTGGAACATAAAACATGAGGAGAAATTTCTCCTCAACATGAGGAGAAACTTCTTTACAGTGAGGGTGACAGAGCACTGAAACAGGCTGCCCAGAGAGATTGTGGAGTCTCCTTCTCTGGAGGCTTTCAAAACCTGCCAAGATGCATTCCTGTTCAGACTACCCTAGGGGATCCTCCTTGGCAGGGGGTTTGGGCTCAATAATCTCTGGAGGTCCCTTCCAACTTCTAACAGTTTGTGATTCTGTGAAATGGAAACAGACAGAAGGAAACTGGAGAAGGGGGATTTTGGCACAATGTTCATCTATGAAAAAGCTTGGGAGAGTGGTGCATATTGGAAAGTACCTTTCCAGGACAGCATGGATGCAACACAAGAAGAGGGACACTAATGCCTGGAGGGAGTGTTGAAGGGGGTAACTTGTCAAGAAGGTTGAGAACACAGAGGAATAAAGCACAATGCTGTATACAAGAGACAAGCTGTTAGCATTTGAGTCTAGCACTTGGCAAGAAGACCTGCTAGAGCTTGAGAACAGGAGGGAATGTCATGCCTCAAGCAAAGAAGTTTATAAGAAAGGGTGTGACTGTGGGGAATGTCCCCTAACAGAAAAATGAGAGCTACCATTTGTGTCCATGCACAGCATGGTTTGATGAGGAGACCACTGTCAACATGAGAGAAACTCAGCTTTGTGGGACAAAGAGGTAACCCAGTTTTGTCACTGGCTGAGACTCTGTCACTTGTGTGATGAGTGATCAATGACAGACCACAACACTGAGCCACTGAAAACCCAAGAAGCAGAACAATGCCACACTGAAGAGCAGAGATACATGCAGTCCCAAAGCTGAGGCATCTTTTCTCCCTCAAGCTCCCAAGGCTGCATGCAAGACTAAGGGGAAGACTTAAGGGTTGCTCTGAAAACCTGTGAGATGACTGTGCTGTCTGTGTCAGATGCAGCAAGTTAGCCTGAGTTGAACAGGTCTTTACTGGCCATCATTAAATGTCTTTCCAGGGAAAAAAAAAAAAAAAAAAAAAAAAAGAGAGAGAGAGAGAGAGAAAGAGAAAGATGATGCAACTCTCATGCTGAATCAAAATTTAATGTCACTCCTCTTACCTGCCATTTCAAGCTTATTTTAGCAATGGTCCAAAGAAGAGAGGAATCATAAAGTGCCAAGTGCTGTAATCTCAATACAGCTCATGAAATTGACAGCCATTTACATTTTTTCTTTATAGATTTTTATCAGATTTCTGTTGCATAGAAATGCTTCTGTATCATTTACTATCATAGAAGTAGCACTAGGAGCAATGTTTGTGTTACAATAGCCCCTGAAAACTCCAGCGGGGACTGGGCTGTGTGTTACATACTAAATCTTGTTGCACCTGAATTCATTCACTCATTGATTCCTCTACATCAGAATGCTTAATAATGAGGAAAGGAGTTATTCTGCAATTAGAACTCCTATAGTGAGTAACTCTAGTTTTCAACACCACTTCCTGTTCATTTATTGTTTGCATAGAATTACATTGCTTTTTCACTGCATCCCAAAAACAGGTAGGATTCTCTCACCACGCATAATCAAATCAGCATAGAAAAAGTTTTGGGGTTTGTTGGTTACATTTTTTTCCTGTGTGAAAGCTCTTTCCCTAAGTGGTGAATGAAAAATTTCTTCTATTTAAACAGCACTTCTAATTTCTTTCCTGTGCATATGATACACTACTTTATCTTGATAGCCTAACATGGGAACTGCCACAGGAATACTTTATTCTATTCCCTTTGGCAAGTCATTGCCTTTGAATATTACCTTATTTCCCCATGGAAGGGTGGCTAGGTATGATGCATCCCCAAAACAACAAATCTGTAACAAAACATTATTTCATACAGGATCTCTATGCAGGTTATTTTTCTGTGGGAAGCCAGGCTGTGGCATATAAGCCTGTTAGGCTCTCACAGAGGATTAGCATGGCTGTCACACTGTGTTGGAAAGATTGCTGAACTATGTCAACGTGAACACTACATCAGTCCTCCTGCCTCCTAAATTGCCACATAATCAATATTCTTCCCAGTCCTTTCTTCCTTTTCTGATGGCCATTTAAAGCAGCACTGTCTGCTCAGCTAAGATTTCTGCTGCTTACCTTTGGCACCTTTAACAAGGTACATCAGGATGGTTCTCTCTCTATCTTCCTGTATCTACGTGTGGTGAATGTGTGAGTAGCACATTTTTTCTGTGTCTTCCATCAGCATTTGTGGTTGAAGAAAAGAAAAGAATGAGGCAGGGTAAAATGAGACTTCACAGATCTGTAATGAGTACAGGAGTGTTCAAAAAAGGGAGAAGAATCTCTGCCATTTCATTTCATTTCTCTTGCTGCTCTGAAGAGGCAGCACAGGTGAATGATGTTGGAGGGCAACTGCCCATCCAAGTGAGTCTACATGTAGGAATTCCTTATATGATAAAGATGTCCTTTGAAATAGTTATCAAACATAATGAAACTGAAGACAGGATGGGCATCAATTAGCAAAGGGATGAAAAGGTGAGGAGGAATGAGTATTAAGGACAGAGAACAACACAGAGAAGCAAAGAACAGGTCTTAAGTGAGGCTCCACAAAGCAGCAAAGCTGACTGAGTTTATGAGGTGTTCGTTTTGAAAACAAACTTAGTTAAACTGAAAAATTTGGAAGGAAGATGTATTCAAGATTGGGCATGCCTCAGAAAACTTACGAGTGCCATTAATGATAATTAAATAACTCTTAGGCTGAAAAGAGTGGGTTCAGTGTCCTGTTGAGCCCAATGAATTGGTTTGGACAAAGAAAGGCAACACCTGAGAATGAACCAGACTATAGGAACAGCTTGGTGAATATCAGTTCTCTTATTGAAGAACTGCTTAGGGAAATCTAACACGTTCATGTAGAGTGTTTGTAGATGGAACAAACCCAGCATGCTATTAGTTTATGATCTTCCTGGAAATACTTTGCATTTAATTTTAGGAATAGATCATATTTGAGCAATGCTGAACAGTGAGTATGTGAAATCATCGTGTTCATCTTTTCCTATGTCAAAAAAACCAAAACCAACAACCCACACACACACAAAACCCAAAACCAACACCAAAAAACAGATGGAAAGTGCAGAACCCAAGAGGCATATTACTTAAGTGCAACAGGCAGATGTTGCTCACTATGCCAGCTCCAGGAGAGGCAGAGGGATGGAAACTAAAGAGGTTCTTACAGTGAAATTGGCCAAAGGACCTATAGCAGATGAACCAAATGGATGAGTTGTATAGCTGTAAAATTTTAAAGAGGATCATGTGCTTAAATTGTATTTGAATGCCAATCCAAAAGTCAGCATGCCCTTGGCCGTACCTTGCAGAGGGATTTGTTTCTGAAAACACCTTTAATCCCTAGTGAGTTTGATTTGATTTTGAGTTCAATATAAAGGGTCTTAGGATCATAAAAATTACTTAGACCATTGAATAAATTTAGAATTTTCTGCCCTGCCTCATCTGGATAGGGTTTTGTGTATCTTTTGTTTCACTGGTCTGTAGGTGGTAGGTAAACTTTCTGGCACCGTTAATTAAATGACTTTCTCTAATCCTACAGGTGTGCATTTGCAGAGCAAGTGAAGTATCTCTGCATGTGCTATGTGCTAATAGTGATTTTTTTCGGGTTTGGTTTTTTTTTTTTTTTTTTTAGGTTTCTCTCTGTATAACCATAGCTGTCTTTATTACAAATCTTTTTTAACAGCAAGAGTCTGAAGGAAGTCTGACTGGACAACACCTTGTCTTGTTAGATGTTTATGAATATGTTTGGTTGCCATGACAAGTGCTCCAAAGCCACATGCAATGCTGAGCAATCAGAGCACAAATCACAGAAGGCACTGCAGAATAAAATGAGGGAAGTGTTTCTTGATCTTCAGTGTCTTTCCAAAGCAGCCTATCCACACTTTGCCTGTTTTCTCCATCCTCTTAAGATTTCTTCATCTGACCACTGTGGAACAAGACTGGAAAACGTTTAGTGTGTAGTACAGAATGAGCCAATATAAATTTAAGTTAACACATAAAACCAGGCATGCTGTCCTTTCTCTCCCCACAACCTCCTCCTTTTACCATTTTTTTTCCCTTTCCGGTACTGCTGGAGGAAGACTATTTTTTGTTCAACTGAGACACTCTTTGGCTCTTTCCCATTTCCAAGTACTGAGTGCATCTCTTCTACTAGTCAGTCGAGTCAATTTGTACAGACAGTTAAGCACTTACTTGTGTTCTAAGAAATTTTACAAAGAGACTGAAGACCAATTTACATATTCATATTCTCAATAAAGACAAGGTTTTTATATCAATAGAATCTGGAGGGAAAGTCCAGTAGTTTAATTTAGAATGAAGGTGGCCCATGACATTAAATGAAGATAACTCAAGGAAAATAGCCTTTGCAGGAGGAAAAGTTAAGTATACAGTAGGAATCCTTCACAGCATTTGTATGTAAAAGGAAAGGTGGCATCTACAAAGCAAAATATATCAAAAAACCAACAAATGTCAGGTCTATAGAGTTCAAACATTCCAAAACTTGCAGTCTGAAGTGGCAGTTGCTGCTCACAAGGTAATTCAAGAGCAGAATATCATATGGTGCTAACTGTTGGGACTGAAGCGCTTTGGTAGCAATGTGTGTGGGAAGCCCGCACAGAGGCTGCTTGCAATGTGCCTAACGACCAAAATTGGTTTGCATCACACTCAGCCACAAATTGAAAATATATGCAATATTTATTCTAGTATAGTTTTTGGCATAGTTTACACCTCTAACACTTTGAACAATTTAAGCAAGCCTGGGGATCTTATCGAGGGCAGTAAATTAGAACATTTTGTTTGTAGAAAAAGGATTTGCTGTACTCCACTGCAGAAGCCAAGCCAAAGTTGAACTATGTCCTTTAAAAAAAAAACCCAAAAAACAAAACAGAATAAAAGCTTCTTACAAGATAAACCATCTCCACCAAGAAAACAGTTAAATAATGACCTTATTGATAGCAGCTGAACAAACTTGCCATAGAGAATGTGTCATTTTCAATGCATTTGGACTAAGGCTTTTTCCTCCCTCATTTTATTACATTATATAAATATATTTCTATAATGTATACAGACCCTTGCTGGCATTTGAAAAAAACAAACAGAAATCTTTGGAAACATTTTACAATCATTTCAGAAGTTTTCAGAAGTTTACTTTGACAAAATCTTGACGTACATAACAAAAAAGAAGATGTATATGGAGGAGTGGAGTATGCTCTAGGCTGTGAAAACAAGAAAGATGTTTGCATGACTAAAGCCTTCTTGCAATTTGGGTGGACATTGCCACTTGAAACTATTTGACAGCAAGCACTGTAAGCTACATAAATCATCAGGAGACTGTTAAAACACAAAAATTAAGTTCAACCTACTAAGTTTACTGGGGCCCTTTGGCACCATCACAGAAGCAGCTTTTTTCCCCCTCTACTATTTGCCCAAGGTGTTGTCTATTTTCTCTCTGTTTTAATTTACGTGACCCTCATTCTTCAAGGCGTTGTTTTTTATGAAGCCCCTGTGAGATAAATAGCTTTATAATTTCATTATGAAGGAAAGCATTGTAGAGACAGGCTACTTGCTGAGATTTTACAATATGTTTTGTAAGTATATCAGCAAGTTCACTTAGCATCAACTAAATCCCAAAAGTAGTAGGTCAAACATTGCACCGTTTAGGGTAATTTAAGCAAAAAACCCTATTTTTTTTTTCCAGGAATGCATGAAACTTTCCCATTTAAAACCTTGTTTGACAAAATCTGCTACAATTTTGTGGTACAGA
The DNA here is from genome assembly GCA_013399055.1 of Ramphastos sulfuratus. NCBI lineage: Eukaryota > Metazoa > Chordata > Aves > Piciformes > Ramphastidae > Ramphastos > Ramphastos sulfuratus. The sequence continues at coordinate 7,153 of WBNM01008277.1, forward strand.
AACCAAACATACACACACCCCACCCCAAACAAACAAATAAAGAAACAAAAAAAAAAAAAGGGACACCCCCCCCCCCATAATCAGCAACAACAAAAACAAACAAATAAACAACAAAAAGCTGAACTGAAAACCAAAAAAAACACAACCAAAAGCCATAGTTTAATCACAAGTCACCACTACTGTGGCATAAATTGATCATCTGTAATGATTCAAAGCAAAAGCTGGGCAGAGTCTTGAGTGGATCCCAAAGCAGATCAAATTGTCACCATTTGTTCCTGGCAAGGAGGCTTTCTCAAGTGGAAGCAGACATCCCACAAAAGATGCAGTCTCTAATATTTTTATCCTGACCTAAGGCTGTGTTAAGTTTATGTTCCATGAAAGGAAAAGTTAAGTAATGTAAGAGAAAAAAAAAAAAGGTTAGTATATTCTGGCTTCATGTTCCACTTAAGGAAATGCTGTCCACAGAGCTTTCTGTAAGCACCCAGCAAAAGCCTTCAATTTCTGCAAATGTTGCTCCCTCTTTTAAAGTAAGTTCGGTCAGAAAAGACAAATGAAAGTATTTCTCTCCAACAGTATGGAAAACAGGCTGAATATTGCAAATGTACTTGGAATTATCAGGCTGTATTTGTTTTATTTGGTTAAATAGCAATTCCCCATCAGGACGTCACACAACTCAAAACTGTGGTACTTCCTTCTGAAGATAGTTTACACAACTAACATTCAATCATAAGGAAGCCTAGCCAGAACGAGAAGAGAAAAATGGAGAAATCACTAGCACCAAATTAAATCTGATCTTTCTTAGCATGTTTCAAACAAGGGTACTACAGACAAAAAGAAAAAATAACTAAAACATACTTATTTAAGTTGTTCTTTTGTTACTCATTCAAAAAAAAACCCTCAAAAAAACTCTTTTATAAAACATTGTTTGTCTCCATGCTGTTGCAATGATTAAATGCCTTAACTGAAAAATAAAGTGCATAGTAAGGAGTAACAGACATCTGGAAACCATGGGAGTCAGTATCTATCGTTAAACTGACATGCTCTGAGTTTTAGAATTGTTTGAATAACTTCTTTTAAATGGTTTATTTAGACAAGACAGCAGCGGCTTGGAGAAGTACCCAAGCTGGCTTGATGTGATGTAGCTTGAGGAGCAGTGACAGTTCAGCTGTAGAACTACGAAACTCCCCACAAGATAATTTATCATAGATTCATAGAATCATAGAGTGGTTTAGGTTGGAAGGGACCTCAAGGATCATCTAGTTCCAACCCCCTGCCATAGGCAGGGACACCTCCCACTAGCACAGGTTACTCAAGGCCTCGTCCAACCTGGCCNCCCTCCCTTGCCCTTGCCACACTGCTCTTGCTGCAGCCCAGGACTCGGTTGCTGTCTGGGCTGTGTGCACACTGTAGGCTCATATTGAGTTTTTCATCACCCCAGATCTTGCTCTTTTGTTGCTTTCTTCTTTGCTGTGTTCTGTAACGATCCAGATTTTGTTTTAGTGTTCTCGTTAGTCATAATTATTCATCAAATAATTTATGCAAACACATTTCAGCTTTTGGATAACGTTTTCTGTGCTGGCTTACACGAAATATGGTATCACTCACTGAGTCACATAATTGTTTTTGTCCTCTGAGCCGATAGATGACATTGCTACATGGAAGACTCCATAAATAATGAATAACAAGACAAAATGCAACCAATGTTCAGTTGTGTAAACTCTTGAATTAGTTTTGGGACTCACAACTCTTCTTTGAATAAACAGCCAAACCTCTGAAGAGCACTACGCTATAAATAAATAACAAATACCAAATAAATGACAACAAAATACTCAGTTTCAGTGTGACTTTGTCATGCTGAATGGTAAAACTCTCTCTAGTTTGGCTGAGGTCAAGCTTTTAGTGTTATTCATAAATTATTTAGTAGCTTTTTTGGTGTGGCTCTGCCAAATTATTGACATCACGAGTCACAGGATTTTTGTAGCTTGATGATATAGCACAATGATGTTGGCTGTAGTATTTTTTACTTTTCATCAAAACTAAGAACATGCTAAGAATTCTTATTTTCTCAAAAAAAATTCAGTTGCTGTTAATTACACATAGGATTGGATCCTCTAAAAGACAAACTGAACCTGGGGCTTTGTAGGCTTGTTTGATTGCAAAAGAGTCTTTTGTCAACAACAGTGACAGAATCTGAATATAAAGAAAAATCTAACTTGAAATTAACTTTCAACACCCCAGCAAAACCTCACGAGGAATGCTCAGATGTTTTGTTATGTGTTAGAGCAGATATAGAATCATAGAAACATAGAATGGTAAGGTTGGAAGGAGACCTCAAGGATCATCTAGTTCCAACCCCCTGCCATAGGCAGGGACACCTCCCACTAGCACAGGTCACTCAAGGCCTCGTCCAACCTGGCCTTGAACACCTCCAGGGAGGGAGCAGCCACAACCTCCCTGGGCAATCTGTGCCAGTGCCTCACTACCGTCACTGGAAAGAACTTCCTCCTGACATCCAGTCTAAATCTTCCCTCTGCCAGTTTAAACCCATTGGCCCTCGTTCTGACATTGCAAGACCTTGTCAATAGTCCCTCCCCAGCCTTCCTGTAGGCCCCCTTCAGATACTGGAAGGCTACTCTAAGGTCTGCTCAAAGCCTTCTCTTCTCCAGGCTGAAGAGCCCCAACTCTCAGCCTGTCCTCATAGCAGAGCTGTTCCAGCCCTCTAAGCATCTTCGTGGCCTCCTCTGGGCCCACTCCAACACTTCCATGTCCTTCCTGTGCTGGGGGCTCCAGAACTGCACACAGGACTCCAGATGGGGTCTGACGAGAGCAGAATAAAGGGGCAGAATCCCCTCCCTTGCCCTGTTGCCCACACTGCTCTTGATGTAGCCCAGGACTCGGTTGCTGTCTGGGCTGCATGCGCACACTGCAGGCTCCTGTTGAGCTTTGCATCAACCCAGACCTCCAGGTCCTTTTCCTCAGGGCTGCTCTCCAGCCATTCGACACTCAGGATGAAGAGAGCTAAGCAGTAGTTATCAGAGACAGGAAAAAACCATTTCTTTGTTGCATTTTCAAAGGTCCCTATTTGAGCTGTAAAACCATAAGTCAAAACAAGAACCTTTCTTTTTTCTCTTTTTTTAATTATGTAAGACCAATTATCAAAGCCCTAGGCCCTAACTAACATTTAAGCAAAATCAAAATGCCAGGGCTTTCCTAACAGCAGCACGAGGCCAAGGACGGAAAAGTGTCTCATACTGAAGAGTGGAATGTCAAGTTCTGCTTTGGAGTAAAGCTCAGTCCTGCTGAATACTGTAGATGCTGACAGTTCTGCCCTTTTCCAACATGTGGTTTGGGGACAGCCAAGGTAGGACTTCCCTCCCTCTGTAGCAACAAGTACTTCATATAAAGACAGGAGTCACTGTCCTTGCTCCCCAGGACAGTGCAGGACTCCTTGCTCCCTAGCAACAGAAGCTGACTTTTGCTTATGTCTTTTACCTCCATTGAATTAGCAAAGTGTGGTAGTTCAGCACTCTAGTCTAGTTCTTAATTATAACAAAGGATAGGAAAATTCCAGGAGCATTGAGTAGAAAATAGTAAAAAGGTAAATAAAACAGAGGATTGGGTACAGAGACACAACCATATCTATAACTACATCATACCATTGGATTGCTGGATTAGGATATAATTTGCTTCACAAACTATTCTTTCCTTTTCTTCACTCCAGCTGCTGCTGGTGCTTTTGCATGGCTTAGCTGACCCTTGTTGAGACTCTTGTTATGGCTAAGTAGTAGCAGCAGTGGGGCCTTTGATTTCTCTCTTTCTCCCTTATACTCAGGAGGGTGGGGAGAGCTATTTTACTTTTCCCTTGTCCAGGAGAATCCTTATATTGCTTCTGAGTTGTGAATGTGTGTAAATATGTTTCATACATATTCATTGTATTTTATGCTTCTAGATTTTTAGCTTGCTTTTGGAAATACAGCTTCATTTTGCTTCCCAGCCCTCTGAACTAGTCTGGTGATTTATTTTGGGGGTAACTTCAACCCACCACACAAAGTTAGGAAGGCACTTTGATATCTGAAAAGCCACAGACATCCAGGTGAAAAACCAAGATGATGTGGCTAACTGATGAAGCATAACCCCCTTTAATTTCCAGTGCTCTGGCAGGAGGATGTCTAAATACTAAGGAGTGTAAACAAGATGACTAAGTAACAGACACTTTCTACAAGGTGTTCTTCACACCTGTCCACAAAGTGAAAGGTTTACAGCATAATACAAAAGGTATAGATATGTTTCTGAATGTCTGAATAAGTGGTCTTCATTAGATGGATACACAAAACTTCTTTATGCGTTGTGAGCGTGCAGGAGTTAAAACTAACCAAACTTAGAGTACCACAGAATATTCCAGAAGACTGTTTCTTTCTTTTCTCAGTGGTAAATATGGTTCATATGCTTGCATTCTCCTAGATTATGGGGAAATATCTGTAGATCTATAATGTGACACCAATGCTTATCTATATTCTAAGTTTCAGTAACAACAACTGATGTTACATGTTGCATGACAAGGCAGTGTGGTTCCTGGTGCAAACAGAAGCAATCCAGTTTGTGAGTAGCGAGCAGCAGTTAGAGTGGTGAGAGAGATGGATTCTGCCAGATCTTGATCGTGCTGGTCCTTACTAACAGATCCTATTTTCCCAGAGAACACCTTCACACCCAGGGTATGAGGTAGCTTGCTACACCTCCTGAGCTGAGTTGTGGTGCAGACAGAAGGTGAAAACAATAGGTCTAGCTGGAAATCAGGCAGTGTCAAAGCCTAACAGCAGTCTTGCAATCTGAGCACACATCTGGCAAGGGAAGAGCCCTGGGAGCATCATTTCTCCTCTAGCATGTGGAAGACCATTACAGTCATCACATGTTTTTAACTCAATTCAGTGCTGGACTGAGGCATGTTCTGAGCGCAGTCAGTAAACTGAACTCTTCAGGAAACCTGAGCAGAGAGATGCCTGTGTGGTTTCTTTGGTCTACCAGATATTTTTGTCTGAAATCCTAGGCACCTAAGACATTTTTTTCTGACTTGCTCCTCTGGACAACACCCTTAGTCATATGGTTTAGTTTTAGGTAGTTCTGCAAGGAGTGGAGAGTTGGACTTAATGATCTTTATGGGTACCTTCCAACCCAAGTTATTCTGTGTTTCTATGACTTCACATGCCTAAAATGGCACTTTAGCTCCTCAACTCATTGTCAAATCTGTCCCTAATGTCTAATTTGATGACACAACAGTATCACACATCTAAGATTACAATATTTCCAACATTTTGGCTTGAAAACAGGTCAAGAAGAAAAATTCTGTAAGAATCTTGGGAAAGGAAAAGATAGCTGCAAAATCATAGAACCATAGAATGGTTTAGGTTGGAAGGGACCTCAAAGATTCCAACCCCTGCCATAGGCAGGGACACCTCCCACTAGAACAGGTTGCTCAAGGCCTATCCAACCTACACTTGAACACCTCCAGGGAGGGAGCAGCCACAACCTCCCTAGGCAACCTGTTCCAGTGTTTCACCAAAAGTCCCTAGGCAATAAGAATAGCTTACTGATTATTTTCAAATAAGCAAGAAGATAATTCATTAGTAGTGTAAGGTAGTAACAGATATGTAAGGAAGTTATATGTAGATATGTAAGGATATATATGTAATAAATATGTAAGGAACAGCCCACAGATAAACAAAATAATTTTGGAAAGCATTTGGGAAGTTTCTGATGTTATAAGTTAAGTAGTCATTGCTTGTTAATGCAATTAATAAATGAAACTTTTAAAAAGAAATCATAAAATCATAGAAGAATTATAGAATGGTGGGGTTGGAAGGAGACCTCAAGGATCATCTAGTTCCAATCCCCTGCCATAGGCAGGGACACCTCCCACTAGCACAGGTCACTCAAGGCCTCATCCAACCTGGCCTTGAACACCTCCAGGGAGGGAGCAGCCACAACCTCCCTGGGCAACCTGTGCCAGTGCCTCACCATCCAAGTTCTGTTCTCAGTTACACTGCTGTAATGACAGGACAAGGGGCAATGGGTTTAAACTGGCAGAGGGGAGATTTAGACTGGATGTTAAGAGGAAGTAAAAAATATATTTTAAACCATATTAGGAACAGAAGATGAAGTTCAGACTATTTTGTCTGCAAAGCTTCCTCACTGGGTGAAGAATAGTGCAGGAAGAGAAACAGAGTGACAAGTATGTGAAATTAAAATATTCACATGTTAACTTGAGGCACATCTACTAGATCAGACCAGACCAAAACAATGGTAAGACCAATCCTCTTCTCTCCAGCTCTGTGGGCATCACTGCAGTGAGCCTGGCTGCTGCCAAGTCTGTGGTGCAGAAACGGCACTGGAAGATTGAAAATGTTCCCTTACTGATTTAAGCCAAAAGTGCCTCAGGAGCCACTGTGACATTCAGAGTGAAGCATCTTGCCTGTGCAGAAGTTTGGCTATACAAGCTGTGAGTCAGACCCAACCGGTTTTTACTGTTGGAGCTTGCATTTTGCCCCAGGCACCTGTGAAAAAACCTTGAAGCTCACACAGTGCAGGTCAAACTTGTAAGTCTGGAAAATCTTTTTCACCTGTCTGAACTGTTAGCAATAGTGATGATATAAATACTTTTCATTGGGGAAAATATCTGGCAAGAAATCATTTTAATGAGGGTGTTTGAAAAGAGTACTACTGTTTTTAAGGGCTTTGATCTACACCTCTTATTAGGTTGCAAAGAGAAGATGAAGTGACTGAAAAATTGTGATTGAAGAAATGTGATAAATTCCATTTGCTGTAAATTGTGGAGCCACATAATTTAAACTTTTGGTATTTTGTCAGGTAACCCAGTTTATTCCCATTTTCACTGCAGAATTCCTTAATAATTTGGGGTGGGGGTGTTTTGTCCCTTGCACTTTGGTTATGTGCGCAGTGACATATAATGAACTGGGCATAGAGAGTGCTCCAGAGTAAAACATCACAGGTTTACAGGATGTGAGGGGTTGGAAGGGACCTCCAGAGATCATTGAGCCCAACCCCACTGCCAGAGCAGGACCATATTCTAGTGCAGGTCACACAGAAAACATCCAGACAGGTCTTGAAAGTCTCCAGAGGAGGAGACTCCGCAGCTTCTCTGGGGAGCCTGTTCCAGTACTCTGTGAACCTTACAGTAAAGAAATTCCTCCTCGTGTTGAGGTGGAGCTTCCTGTGCTGTGGTTTATACCCATTGCCCCTTGTCCTATGACAGGGCACAACTGAGCAGAGGCTGTCCCCTCCTTCTTGACCCCCAGCCCTCAGATATTTATAAACATGGACTAGATCCCCTCTCAGTCTTCTCTTCACCAGACCAAAAAGCCCCAGCTCCCTCCACCTCTCCTTGTAGGGCAGTGCTCCAGCCCCTCAATCATCTTTGTAGCCCTCTTTTGAATAGATCCCTGTCCCTCCTGAACTGGGGAGCCCATTGTGATGTTCAGTGGACACCTGTCTTTCTTTAAATGTAAGCTTTGTTCTCTCCTTTTATTTGTGAACAGTTCCTCTTGTTGACGGTCTCTATGTCCTTGTTGCTTTTACCAAGCAATAAAGTTTCCAAAGAGCTGGTACTCAGCTTTATCATCTGCCCTAAGCCCTGTGTCTTCTTCAATGTCTCCAACTGTATTTGCTAAGTTCTTGTCACAGCAGACTTCAGAGCTTTCTCAGTGCTTTTGACTGCAGCAATGTAAATCTAAATTAGCTTCTCTAATGCTATGTGTAGTCTAAATTCTCACTCAAGAGCAGGCTAAACTGATGCATATGACTGTCAGGAAGACTGATAGGGTTGAAGAGATGCATCAGGTCCTGCACAGCTTCCCTTCTCACCCTATTACCTGTGCCATGAGGTCCTGGAGGGAAGTTGGCATTTGCATTCATCCTTTGCATGTAAAGCTATGTGATTTCTTTACAAATGTTGGCACATGCAGATGTGTCTTCTTGTTTGGAAGTCTGCTGGTTGGGTATGTAACTTGACTAGTATTTTTTATGTTAGATCGAACTTGGAAGGAGAGAAAAGTATTTTCTTGGGAAAAAACATTCAGTGACCTTGTCCAGTTATATCCTGTGTTAACATAAGTCTTCTTTTAGCTTTTTATACCAAAACACATGCTTTTCTGTCTGTCTCACCCCAGAGCCCAGTGACATCATTAGAATTATTCTGGATTTACAGCAGTGTAACTGAGAACAGAACTTGGATATGTATCTAGTTCATTCAATCTTTCCTTATAGCAAACTTCCAAGCTAACAAATAATCACTCTTCTTCAAATTCCATCTTGCTCATCCTCACTGCTCTATTTACTGAAGTATCCAGAACTATATTTAAAGCACAATTAATGGGGGAGGAGGGGGGAGGGAGGGGGATATCACTAACTTCAGATGCAACTGAGTGAATTCAGCTGTATGGAGTTATTTAGATATTTAAAACAAAGCAGTGTTTAAATAACCTCTGTGTATTAGATGATTTCACTTTGCATGCATGATTATTTTAAAGAAATGTTGAGTATTAGTACTGCTAAAGTTATTGGAAAATGAGGTCCTCAACAGTTCTATCTACTGGAAGCACTGGATTCAGGTACTTTGTTAAATTTTGACCCCAGTACCTAGCATGTGAAATGCAGCTAAGCATTTTTAGTAAGATCACTTTCATATCATCTGCTGATTATTTTCAATCACCTGTTCACTTGTGATTAACAGTGGCACAGGAGTCTGAAGCCAGGCTGTCCTCATTCGTGTTCAAAGCAGGTTTGGACAT
>WBNM01008288.1:0-15745 GCA_013399055.1 Ramphastos sulfuratus
AATGGCCTCAAGCTGCAACTGGCTAGATTTAGACTAGACTTTAGGAAACATTTTTCACAGCAAAAGTGGTCAGGCATTGCAATGGGCTGCCTTGCAATGGGCTGCCTAGAGAGGTGGTTGAGTCACCAACCCTGGATGTGTTTAAGGGTCGTTTGGATGTGGTGCTTGGAGATATGGCTTAGGGTGAACCTCATAGAGTAGGGTTATAGGTTGGACTTGGTGATCCTGAGGGTCTTTCCCAACCTGGATGTTTCTGTGATTCCGTGAAGTAATCGGGAGAGACCCAAGCCACATAACACACATACAGTAGCAGAGAGACAGATAACCTGGTGAGACAGACTTAAATTATTGGGGTATCGTCAAGATGCCACCTATTAACTGTGTGTGGAGCTGTCATTTCTAGGTGGAAGCTGGGAGAATTTATTTAACTTGTTACAGTAGCACTTGAGAGCCACATTCAGCCCACGTACAAGAGGTGCCTACTATCACTGTGTTGCATAGTTCTTTCTACAAACTGTACATGGAGCAAGGCTGGGGCAGTGAAAGACCAGAGTCAGGCTGAATTTCTTATCTCACCCAGCCAGAGCAGCTGTAAGATCTGCAACAGCAGAGATATCCTGGGATTGATGAGAAGGAAGGAGACTGAAGTCAGCCAAGAGCAGAGCTGGGTCCCCTTTCACTGGAACTGAGTGCACATTCAGACACATTGGCATCTCCACGTGATGTCAGTGTTGCTGGACAGTTCCCAATGACAAGCATTCATGTGTAGATGTTTGCCAGCATGAGCAGTCCTTTTTTCCCCTTCTTATTATTCCCTCTGAATTACTCCCTACAATTTTTTTTTTCTGTCTCACTCCCTCCTCTTGCTCTTGAAGTCTAAGATCACCCCAGCTCCCTCCCTTCTCTCATGGCAGGGCCAATTTCGTGTTAATTAGTGACGAATTAGCAGTGCAAATCCCATTCGAAACCCCAGACTCACTATGATGTAATCCTGTGAGAGACCTGACAAATCTTATGTTAATATCTTCCTTTTCTTCATCAAGCAATTACTTCTCACTTCATTTGTCTGCAGAGGCTGAGTCCACACCCTCAGCTCTGGTGCTGGCATGTGCAGTTCGACTTCGCCAATTAATTATTGAATGGCTTATTTCAAGCTGTTAGACTATTAAAAAAAAAAAAAAAAGCCATGCAAAAGTGTCTCCTTAATTATTAAATTTCAACATGGTGGGCATTCAGGCTCTTACAGGGAATGCTGACACAAGTCCTTCCCCTCCTCAGACTCCCTGCTATCACGGCCACAGCTGGGTCTCTTCCTGGCTGTTTTTATCATGGTGGCACTTCACCCTGCTGTGCAGAGACCACAATGAGTTCAACTCTGATCCAAAGCCTGATGAAGTCAAGGAAAAAAATTATATCATCTTCAAAGGGACTTGAGTCTTTCCTAAAGACTGATGTGCTTTTGCAACATGAATGTTCTGGGGAACTAAGACCTTTCTGATAAGAGACATTAGGAGACTAACCAGGGTAGTTGTGACCGAGGATCCTCCTCTACCAGGGTGATTCACAGAGGTTAAGGGCAGGAGAAAGGTTATCTTTGCCATTCCTTTGCCAATTTGCTGAGTTGCAGTCAGCAGCCCTTGAATTAAGCCCAGAAAATTCTAGGCTTTTTTTTGTTGATCAAAGATTTGACTCCCAACTTTAGTGCTACTAATCATACTCACACAAAGGCAAATTAATTCTTTACTCTCTGCCTAAGTTGACAAAGGGCAAGATTCAGTTCCAAACAGCCTCTTGCTCCCGTGCTCCCAAACCCAGAGACCCCAGTTCCTGGTACCTCTCCCTTGGGTACATCTCTTCCAAGAGGTGAACTTTTGGCTGGTGAATTGCTGAGCTCGCAAAGAACAAGGGTTGAAAGCAGATGTTTCGGTTTTGCCTGTCAGCTCTGCTCAACATCCCACTGGGTGGCTGTGGGCAGAGGCCTGAGTCACTCTGCATCAGCACAGAAACAGCTGACCCATCTCTGCGTGTTCACCAGCTGACTGACAGAGTGAGCTAGCTTCAAACGATGGGCTGCCCCAGGAGACTCACTGACGGTGCTGTATCCTGTCACCTCTTTTCCTGACTTCCTCTGAGGTCAGCAAGAGAGAAATATCTCCTGGCTACAAAAGCAGCCTATGTGCCTCCTTCTGAGCCCACTCTCTGGTTTCACCCCATCCCCCTGGAGCATTCAGCAGGAGGAAGCACCTCAGAGCCTTTGACCACCACGGTCTTGCATACCTACCTTACTTTAGCAACAGTGACACCTACAACACAACCTCAAATGCAGGGCAGCTGCTGGTATTTGCTCAGCCCCAGCCCAGCTGCTGGGGCTACACGATGCATCCATTTTTCATCAGCAACCAGAACTTACAAGCTCCTGCGAGGTCTGCCTGGCCCAGCTAAATTATAGTGAAGCCAACACTTGAGTTCAGAGGAAGAGCTAATATCAGGAAGGAGCTCTGGGAGTACCTCCAGCCTGGTCCTGCTGCTCTTTCCCATGCAAGCACCTGCAGTGAAGCTGGCAGCTGAGTCCTGGGCTTCCAGGACATCAGCGCCTACCACACTGCCCCGTACTGTACAACGGGATGCCAACCCCAGCTACACTGATCAAAAGCAGGCCGCAAGGAAAGCAGCAGGACTGTACATGGGAGGAAAGGGGTGAATAGGAGCCAAAATGGCCTAAGTTTCAGAAAGGACTCTCTCCCTCACAATGGATTAAATACTCCAGAGCTGTCTGCCCACTGCTAGGCAAGGAGCATGTATCACAGGCACCAGGGACTGCAGGGCATGTTTCAGCTGCAATAGCTGAGACATTGCAGAACCTTTTCTTCCATTCTAGAGCAATAAAAATGCCCCTCTGTTCCCTGCAGCTGACTTGCAAACCCCGGACCAGCATATCAGAGAGAAGTGAGCAATTAAAGAGACAAAGTGCTGAAAAATACATAACAAATACTCTGCAAATGGGTGCTGGAAGCCTGTAGAACAAAGGCAACACATGTTAATGATGAACACTATTTGGTTAATTTTTAATAGTCCGTAACAGAAATCATGGATGGGAGCAGGAAGTGAGTGTCAGGCAGGAAGCTCTTCCTTCCTTTGGAGTGCTCTCCTCATCGGAGAAGACAGCCTGCCCTTTCCCTTCCCACCTTGGAGTGTCTGACTCTGAACCAAGAAGTTTTCAAGGAATGGAACGCAGATGGGGTTTTAAGTTTTACGTGTGAGCTCCCTGCACCCAGGATTGCAGCCCAAAAGCTCTGAAAAAGACTGGCAGGGAGCAGGAAGATCTCAGCACACAATGCTTTCAGGAAGTCTAAGCTCAAAGACATTGCTGTTGAGCCAGAGATGAAGGAGTGTGTATCACAGAGCTTGCTTGGGCCCCTTGCCCCACTGCCTCGCTGCAGAAGTCCCATAGTCATGCACATGCCGAGCTATCAGAGTGAAGAAGGTGCATGCTGGCTCCTAGCTGAGTTTGTATCAGTTGTTTCTAGGTATCCCCCAGTCTTTCCTCCTCTTGAGATCATGTGAATATCAAAAAAACTGTCTCGCCCAACACAGAGACATAGGATAAAGGAGGGCAAGCAGGACAAATCAAAGCCAAAGGAACAGGGAAAGGGCTCTTGCATCTGCAGCTAACGGAAATGTCAGCTGAAATCAGCCCTGAGACTGTAAGCAGAGCAGGACATATTAACACCACTTCAGTGTGACATGGACAGATTAGCAAGAGCCCAGGGTACTACTGCAGTGGCAGCCAGCTTTGCTGCAGCCCTGCCTCTCGGGCAGCTGCTTCCCGTCTCATTCCCCACACCCACCCATGCACACCCAGCTCACTGCCATTAGGAAGCTCAATGTGATGTATCACAGTGAGGGACACTTGTGCAGGCTTCATGCTCTTCCTCAGTGCCTTTACTCACTCCTGAGACCTCCCTTGCTGACTCACTGTTCCCTGCTGCAAATGGTCCCCTTCTTTTTCTGGCCTTGCTCCTCTCTGCCCCTCCACAAGCCAGCAGCTCTGCTGGCAGACACCATCCTGCTCCCTGGGCACCAGCACACCTCCCCTCATGTATTTATAGCAAGTTACCAGAGTGTACTTCGGTCACATCCCCTAAGCTTCACAGGCAAGCCCTGCACAGACATTGCCAGAGCACCTGCAGCATGCCAGGCTGGGGAAGGAGGGACAGAGTGACCCTGAAGACATCCAGTGCCCTGCACGGGTCCCTGCCTTCTCTCTGAACTTCCCTTCATCCCTTCATCCTCCCCAACTCCATCGTTGCTGCCTTCCTCATGGTAGCTAAGAGGCTCCTAACCCTGACTCTTGTGAAGCCATTTTTTAAATGCTGTATCCCTTATATGAAAATCCCAGACGAGATGAAACAAACCAGGTTGTGGGATTTGGAGCTGAATCCCTCATCCCTTACTTACTGTCTGCTGGGAAGCAGGTAGTAGGGGGGGGGGGGCATCCTCCAGCAACATGTATAAGTCTGCCTCCCCAGGCATATTGCTTCACTTTGCTTACAGTACTACTGAAAAAGTACCACACACCTATATCCTCCCCAATGGCAAAATGTGTATAGGACAGGGACAGGCAGCTAGGCATGGGTCTGTAAGCATGGATTGAGAGTTGATTTTGACAATAGGACAGGCACATCTCAAAGAGCAACAAAACTAGGAATTATCATCAAATCACATCGTCATGTCAAGCAGGAGTACGGCATAGTCATCACACCCATCCCCAGGAGAGACAGTTCCAGACAGAGCCCTTTGCCCCTGCACGATCTGCGTGTTGGGGTGAAGTGGACACGGGCTACTCACACAGGAACTTCTGTATCCACATGGGCTGGTGAAGACTAGAGGAATCTTGTGTCAATGTACATGTTGTGCTTTGTGCAGCTCTCACCAGCAAACTAAACTTCCATTAGGCCATCCCACCTCCACAACCGGAAAAGCTGGCACTGCAAATCCCCAGCCAAATGGGCTGCAGTGGGATGGGAGAGGGAGAGGACACATCCTCAGGATGGGAGAGGGAGAGGACACATCCTCCCAGAGCTGCAGCCTGGTGAGATGCTAGAGAAGGAGTATAAGAAACTAATTTTAAAATGTAGTGTTCTGCTTGATTTCATGTCTCAACTTGTCGCTTAACAGCAATTTAGTCATCCCCTCTTGCCTTTTGCTGAGGCACTGACACTTTTTAATAAAAGTATGTAGAGGAGCTTCAGGCACTTTATTAAACGCACAGCAAGGGTGCCAGCGCCCATGTCCCTACCCCATGCTCCCCATTAGTGCAATAAGAATTTTCAGGAACACAGGAGCTGTTCCCAGCAGAGCCTCTTCCCCAGCTCCAGCTGAATGCTCCTGACCCGATTTCCCAGAGCACATGCTTGGCTTCCTCTGGAAATCACATCTTCAGCTGGCATCCAGAGGTGGGCCCTGACTAGGTGAAAGGCATTCAGAAAGTAAGCTTATATAATTACTGGAATTTCTAATATTTTTTCCCTTTTTTCCTTTTGGTCTTTTTTCTTTTCTCCCCACCCCCCTTTTTTTTTTTTTTTTTTTTTTTTTTAAGTATCCCTTAGCCACACTGCAATAGAGAAGCTGCTGGTGCTGCCATGGTTACAATCCTAGCCAGCCAATATCTGACTTTCAGACTTTTCAGCGTCTGGAGGGTGTTGGGCCCTGGGAGCCCATGTGCCATGCTGACCATCTCCCTGGGGGACAGAGCTAATTGGTACCCCCCCTCCCCAGTTGGCAGCTTCTCTGGCCACCCCTTCATCAGATCTCTGTATCCACAAACTTTCTGACTTTGAGCTCAGCACAGCCCCATTGTACCAACGCACCCAGCACATCACAATCTGAGGCAAGTTCTGCACTCAAGGGAAGTAGTATGAGTGGGTCTGACTGATGCTGAAGCTGTCTATCAAGAGACAAGCCCCAGCTCAGCATGATGTGTGTGGCCATCAGTGAGCTGGAGCTGAACAGCCAGCTTTCAGGCTTTGTGGTTAATTCTGGGGGGTCCTTATCTCTCACTCCCATGCAAATATCTCTCTTCTTCATACTTACACTGAGAGGAAAAGTCAGTCAGTGGTCAAGGTGATGCCACTGTACATCAGTTGATGTGACTCAAAGGCCTCTTCTTCCTGGTGAAGAGTTACTGCCCTTTGCCTGTAGCCATCCAGCAGCATGGCTTGGGTTTCCAGCTGGCTTTCCTGAAACTCCAGCTCAGACTGAGTGCAGGTAATGTAGGCTCTGTGTCATTCCATTGATGGCCCAAGTACAACTGTTTCCTTTGGTACCAGGAACCCCAAAAGCAGAGAGACAATTTGCAGAATAAAGATGGGTGAACAGTAGGGGGGGGGCATTCTCCATGCACATCTCCCAGCATTCCTAAAGAGATCTATGCTCAGTTCTCCAACTAGACTAGAAAACAACAATTACCCTGGAAAGCCTGGCCTGCTCTAAAACCAGGAATCTCAAAGGAAGCCCTCTTTTTCCCTCAGCTCCCCAGGCCCACATCTACACCACAAGCAGTCCGGTCATGTCTACAACCAGTCTCTGAATGTTCTTCATACTCTTACAGCTTTGCCTACCCCTTAGAAAATCCTCCCTGGTCCTGCATGCCCAGCTGCACCCCATCACCCTCAAGGCTGCTTACTTGAGGGCGGCAGGATGTTTTCTTTGCCCAGGCTGGTACACCTAAGGTTAAGCCCCAGGCAGGCAGACTGATGTCCTCCCAAAGTTGTCTCCCACTGCAAGCAACAGCCCTGGGCTCTGATGGATACCTCTGCTCTTCTTGCCAAAGCAGTGGGCAGCTGTCTGAGCCTTCCTCCTTGCAGGGATGGAAAGTAACTATGGTAACTGTCTCTGGCTGCATCCCGGCTCCATGTTTGCCTCTCATCAAACACTGCTTCTGTTTATCTTCAGGGCTCCTTTTGCAGTTTGCTCATTCTTTCTCCCAACTAAAGGCAAAAAGTGTGGTCTTGCAACAGCTTCCAGTCTCCTCTTCCCACAGTGTCAACCATAGACTAGCTGATCTCCACAGGTAAGGTATCACCTCACTCACCACCTTCCCTGTTCATGACCTGAGGATCCCCACTGGTTCACAGTAGGGCTGGTTAACCACTAGAGCCCAAAATGAGTGGCTGTGGCCTGACAGGAGCCTGGGGATGCCAGCAGACATCAGCAAGCACCACCTGAGAGGCATACCGCAAGGGCTGTCACGGTGGCACACTCACAGCTAGCATGTGGGCACACACCAGCCTGAGTTCTCTCCAGAATTATCTAATAAAGCAATATAGGCACCACCCTTATCTGTACATAACTCCGTTCCTCAGCTGCAGACCAGAGTGGCTGCGCTTCCTCCTGCACCTCCTGTCACGTTCATCAAAACCTTCAGGGCACGGCTGCTGCTGCTGCATGCTGCAGCGCCTGGCACCAAAATTTATGCTCCAATCTCAGCTGTGACTGTTCAGGTAAAAATTTTCAAAAGCATCTAAATGACTCGGATATTTAAATCAGATTTGGGAGGCACTTCTGAGAATGGGTCTTGGACTCTTGATGCTTTTGAAATGTTCCTCACAATAATTTAAGCATGTCTAAACTACCAATTAATGCTTGATTAACAGTGGTAAATAGGAGCTCTGTGTTCTGCTGTCTCTCTTGCTGTTTCAGCTATTAAAGACAACTACACCACAGTTTGCCAGGGGAAACATTTAATATGGGCTGCCATGAGGTGGGTTTTTTTTTCCTTTTGTGTTTTTTTTTCTTTAAAAAAAATAGATGGTGACATTTCCCTGCTCTCTCTCTTTTTCTTCTTCTTTGCTTTGTCATGCCAAGCAGCACGTCTGACATTAGCTGAAAACATCTGGAATGGTTCTGATAGGAGCAGAGCCAGCTGCCTTTTCATATTTCTCAGGGACTGGGAGATATACATCAGATGTGAGTGTCTTTCCTTACTAATAATATGTTAACTGAATAAATAACTGGTGGTGGCTCAGACCTGGCTGAAGTGTTTGCTCTCTGCCTGCTTTTTCAGGATTTGATTTACAATGTCTTCTATTGCTTCACACTGATTCTTATTTTACTTCAGGGAATTTTTTTTTTTTTTATTCAATCACTTCTCTTCATTTCCCTCCCCTTTCCTCCCCTCCTTAGGCATTCAATCACAGCTGTCTGTGAAGGCAGTTGCAACCCAGTGTTTCACCTGCTTGCACTGCAAGCGGAGGAAATCTGGTAAGCAACACTGGATATATACACTAACTAGTCCCTGTCCAGATCCTCCTGAGGATCAGAGCTTATCTGAGCGGCATGGTTCTAACCTGAGCCTGCCAGCACAGGGCGTTGTGGGGTGAGTTCTGGCTGTGCCTTGCATGCAGAGATGGCAGGGAGATGTGGTGGTATGGGCATTGAGGGGGCCAGCACTGCGGTCCCCGTGGAGCTTGCTTTCCTCTGCTCCTCACATCAAGGGTGCTGCTGTCCATGATAGGAAGCCTCTTTAGTTCCACAGGGGACCCTAGGCACCCATGCCATCCCCCATGGGAGTTACCTTCCTGCCCACTGCACCAAAAGCACAGCTGCCACCCTTCTGTGAGCAGAGCAGAGCTCCCCAGCACACAACTAGCAGGAGGCTAAGCTGCAGAAGAACACAGAGGTTTCTGAGCCACCAGGGTCTCCTGGCCTGGCTCCCTTCTCTGTCTCAAAGGAGACATTCTGTCACCTCTGCACGGACGTTAATGCCATGAACAGATAACCCCTTTGTGCCATGATGAAAGTCAAAGTGGTCATCTCCAGCTGTCATAAGCAGAGAGCTGTGATGAATCCCTCATCTGAAGGTGTTTCATGGCTCTGAAAAACTGCAGAGGCACCTGACTCCAACAGGCCACCCCTGAGTGGACACTGGCAAGGGAAGAGCACATCTTGAGATGCCAAGGGCATTCCTGGCAGCAGGAGCAGGTTCAAGCAAAGAGGAAAGCAAGTTATGTGACAATGATGAAATGTGAAACCAGCTGCTTTTAAGGCCTTTCATCCATCATCCTTGTGAGCCTGTGACAGTGACAACAAGAAGGAAGATGGGACAGAGAGAGACCTGAAAAAGAAGCATGGCAAAGGGAGTTGGCTCTGAAGGCTTGGCAGAGATGAGAAATAAACAGCTCTCCATGCTTGTCTCTGCACCTTAACATGCAGTCCTGCCTGTACAAATAACCCTCCTGAGAGTGATCCTTCCAGTGTCAGGTCTCTTCATGGGTCACTTACATCAGGGAACTGGGTCTAACAGACTTGTTCACCAAGTCACCTCACAGATCTCCCCCACCCCACCTTCTCTCACACAGGTTTAGATCCCCCAGGATCTCCCTGCAGGGAGCCTTTTCCACTGCACACACCTCACTACTCATGGGGCAGACTCACACCACAGCAAAACAAACCCCACCACAACATATGCTGGCAATCAGACCCTCTTGACAGTGTCAGCTTGAAGCTCTGAGGACAATGGCAGCTCAGGTTGCTCCTCACCCCCACCCGGACCTCTGGAGGCTATGGGTAGATGCACAGGCAGTGCTTCTTTGGAAGAAGACCTTTAAAGTTTGTTTCTATTGCACTGTACATGTTCCATAGAGGTGAGACATCCACCTCCAGGGCCACTGTCGTTTCAATTTGTATCAGGAGATGTGGGTAAAGTCACATTCTGCTCTTTCCTACAGAAGACAAAGTTTCTCCCCCAGCCTGCCAATAGGGCCACTTTCAGCTCCTTCTAGCTGTTTGAAAGAGACCATTGACTGGGGATGAAAGTTTTTTCTTCAGAAGATCAGAGCACCAAGGACACCCCAGCCACATGGGAAGCACCATATAGCAGGCAAAGGCACTGGGGCAGCCAGTGACATTCTCATGTCATTGCTTGAGATCTGGTGGCCCTCAGACAGCTTTTGCTGGAGCAACTGGGTACTTGGCTGTGGAAGTGATTTGCATCTCCTGCCAGAGGACAGTGAAATGCAAGGAAAGGGGCAGCACATTCCACCCTCACAAAGAGCTCTGGATGAAAACCAACAGCAGAGCTGTCATGCAACTGTTTTCATTATTTGGGGCTCAGATGCTTGCAAATACAGCTTGCTCTAAATTGATCTCTCCCTTTTCTTCAAACGGCATGTGATAAATGCGTTAATTTTGCATTCAGCTCTGGGAGGCAAGAGCAGGCTAAGAGGAAGAGCAGCTGAGAGAAGTGACTTTTTTCTCTGCTTGCCTGAAACCTGGTTTAGCAAGTGCCTGGATCCCTGTGAGCGTGGGGGGATGTTTACAAGCGACTAATCATCATCCTGCCCTCCCCAGAGCCTTCCCCACCGACACCACTGCTTTCCTTGTGGACGCTAATGAATTCAGCCTCACAGCCCCCAGGGAAACAGGTTACCCTCCCCACGCCTTGCTGGAAGGAGATGGAGCCGAGACACAGATGGAGGAAACTACTTTCCCAAGGACACACCATCCATCTGCAGCACAGCGTGCGAAACGCCACGCTGCCCTGGCTCACCTCCCCATGCCCTCTGAGTGAGGGCCACCTTCACCCCATCATGGGCTCAGACTGTCTGCATGCAGGTTTCAGGTTTAAGGTGCAGGACTCACAGTGCAGGCAATTAGAGAGTCTGGGTTGGCAAGCAGAGTTAAGTCCTGAGCTACCATGAAGGCGCAGATATAGCCAGTATTCTCACCCACGTATGGAATGTACCACTGCTGAGTGAACCTTCAAATCCACAGCACCCCACAGCTATGTGTTGTCATAGCTACCTAGAACTTCAAGAGTAAAAACAAATGTTCGTTTAAGCTATATTCTTACCCTGAAAGATTGGACTAGATGATCCTTGAGGTCACTTCCAACCTGGTATTCTGTAAATCTATTAATCCATCCTATCCTTTCTTAAAGCAGATGAGCCTAGCTATGTGGAGCTACCCTGGGGGGTCTGTGTGAACAACAAAAGATCCTAAGACCTACAGCCAGATGAGGCACATATCATATCATAATCTCTCCTAAACAACACAGGTCTCCACAAGGCTTTTGCAACCCCAGCTGATCTTTTTTTTTTTTTTTTTTTTTTTCAGTGCCACTTTCCATGCCAGGCAGCAAGACGGGGAAAGTTGAAAGCATATCTAAAGCTCCCCAGTCACTTCAAGAGCAAAGTCACAAAGACTCTTGAGGAGGAGAAGGATAATATGAGGCAGACAACCCTGCAACAGGTTTGTTTTTTCAAGAATACCCACCAGGGAAGCAGTGCCTCAGAGTTGTGCACCAGGGAAAATGTTTAAGACCAGGCTGGATGAGGCTTTGAGCAACCTGGTCTAGTGGGAGGTGTCCCTGCCCATGGAGCGGTGGGGAAGGGGAGGGTGGAACTAGATGAGATCATCCCTTCCAACTCAAGTCACTCTATGATTCTGTGATGTGCCAGAGAGCTCTTTAGTGTCAAGGACAGTTGTGCCACTGCAGCAATTTAAAATCAGCACAGCAGAAACCAGAGTGCATTGTAGGGGTGGCACTAAGCAGGAGAAGGACACACTTTTCTTCACTGAAAGAAAAGGTTTTGGTTTGACCAATCCAAATCATGGATCACCAAAAGCAGCAAATTATTTTAACTGAGGGAAAGAAAACTGAGACATTCAAAGGCTCCATTTCAACATTGTCTGAAATAGCTCTTTCTGATTTTCTTGTTGAAATAACCATTTCATTTTGCAGATTTCTAATAGCCTATTAAACTTTTTTTTTTTTAAAGTCCCCAAGCAGAACATTTGCTTTCAAACTGAGTCATTTATTCAACACAAGATTATTTTTCTGCTTTTCATTTCAGCAGGAAACCAAAAAATAATAAATTTCACAATGACCTCCAGTTACAGGTTTGGGGTTTTTTAATGCTGCTGTTCTGTAGCAGATGAAAGTAGTGATTATTTGCACAGCTATAGTCAAATGTCACTTCTCCTCAAAAATCTCTACTGATCAGGTAAGAGCAAGAGGCTGCACAGCTGCCTGGGAATGCAAGTGGCTTGCTCTCTCAGGACAGACAGAAACCCAGGCTGCTCATTCTCTTAGCTAACTGCCTGACAGAAGATGGTTAAGAGCTCTTTTGTTATCTGTTTTACAGTGGGGCAAGTTTTGTGGTGAGGAAGATGCCATTCCTTCCATAAGAACAGCTACACAGGATCCCACAGGATCCCAAGGTACTGTCCCTGGCAGTGGCCACAGCAGAGCAGGGCAGCCATGTACAAGGCTCGCTCACAGTACCTTTCCTCTACATTCATTTTCAACACAGGGACCTCCTGAAATGGAAGCAGTTTCCTCGTGCTTAGTAACTACCCTTGGGTTTTCTTCTTTTGGACTTTATGAAAATTTTAGCATAATATCCTGCAGCAAGAGTAAGGTGGAGTAATTACCTCTTTTGGGAAGAGATGCCTCTTTGTGCTTCTTTCAAGCCCAGCTCCTGCTAGCTTTATCTGATGCTCCTTGCTCTTGGAGGATAGAGTGGAACTGTTATTCCTCCAGGGATTTGGGAGACCGGATTCCCAGATCTGAAAAGTTCCTTCTGGGACACCTGGATAGGGTGAGGGAGGTCTTACCTCCAACAGATCAAGGTGGAGCTTGCATTTGGGAGACCAAAATTTAGGCAGGAAACCTGCCAGCAAGTCCAGGCACTAGGAAGGAAGAAATGCCCTCCTTGACTGTACGTCGTGTAAGGGCAGCAGGAGGCAAAAGGCAGATCTGCTCTTGAGGAGCAAGTTCTGCCTGGATATCAAGAGAGGGATTGTTATGAGAAGGATTGGTCGTGAAATGTTGCCTTCAGTAAGCAGCAAAGAGAGCTGTGACCATGTAAGAATTCAGCATGAGTCCTCTGGAAGTCACCCAGTCCACCTCCTGTGAATATCTCCAGGATGGAAGCCCCACAGAATCTACAAGCACCTGTTCCAGTGCTTGACCACTGTCCTGGGGGCAGTTTTTTCCCCTTGGAGTGATTTCTGCCCTCATCCTTTGCTCTGCACCTCTGAGAATGACTTGGCTCTGTCATATTTTCAATGACTCTTTTAATAGCTGAAGACAGCTAACACCTCCCCGTTTCTTCAGCCTCTTTTGACAAGCCTGATGCTCCAATCCCAGACAATTCAGTGTCCCTTCTCTCGGCTCATTCATATTTATTAGTATGCCTTTCTGAGGAGCCCCAGACTGCACCCAGTGTTCCAGATGTAGTCTCACAAATGTGAGACAGAACGGACTGCTGACCGAAGACAGTGCATTTTCACTGGGTTTGCAAGTACTATCTCTGCTCTTCCATGAGCTTTCCATCATGATTATTGCAAGCATCAGGGCAGTCAGGCTCTGTCTGCCAGCTCTCCCTGCTCATCTTCTGAGCTCAGCACCAACCAGCTCTAATCCAAAAACCACAGAGCCAGGTTATCAAGGTGTGACCAATTCCTAAGCCATGCTGAGAGGAAGGACAGCTGCAGCTCAGTGCCCTACTAGCAGGGGTTACCACTAGCTGACTCACATGTAACCAGGAGGGGAGAACAGAAAGTCTATCCTCATGTCATCCACAAGACCCTGCATAGACACCCCTGCCCTGTGGATGTGTAGTGGGATAAAGATTTGATCCCTCCTTACATGGAGCTTCTCACCCACTCAGTGGTGGAGATCAGAATATAATGCAAAAGTGGAGTTTCTGACAGGAAAAGTGGGTGGTTTAATGAATCATATGAGATGCAGAGCCATGAATGTCCAGACATTCTTAGAGATGTTTTAATAAATAACAATGAAGATAACAATTTAAACATTGTGAGCAGGAAATGCATTATTGAACATGCATAACACAATACAAACTTAGAGCCCTTTCAAAGCCTTCAAGAAACAGCCAGGCAAAATTCAAATGAACAGAACCAGACAGGCAGGCTTGTGCTTTAAAAGCTGGTTGTGGCTTCCACAAAGCGTGCACTGTAACACTAACCTGCAGCAGCTCTACATATTTGTGCACCTACCTGCTCTCTCCAACCCCCTGCAGGAAGACATTTGCCCCTCCCAGGCAGACAGAGAAGCAGGACATGAGTGCACACACGAGGTTTGTATCTCTGCAATCTGCGTATCAGTTCAGCCCACCCATCAGTAACAAAGAACGGATGTCAGGGCCAAGGAGGTGCACAGAGTACTCATTGGGAGCTGCCTCTGAGTTCATTCTTTTTGTGGATCTCTATCAGTTTTGGCAGCTTAACATCCTCCAGCAAGGAGTTATTCAGCTTCAAAGTCCCACAGATCTTCACTGAATTGGGTCCACTTAGGAAAAAAACCCAGGTATTTCCTTTTGATTCTACAGGATCTCCTGGCCTCTGGTGGATGATCAGGGCCACTGGGGGATTGTTCTTGAGGTGTCTTCAAAGGAAAGGAAGGGTTGAGACCAAAAATGCAGGTGAGTAGGAAGGTTACTAATTGCATGCACACATCTGCAGGGCACACTGACTTTGAGGAATGTCACTTTGATTGCACAGCCTCCTAGGAGAGTAAGGGATCTAGTGGATGGTGTTCAAAAGATCTACAGCCAAAGCAGAGAAAGCTCTCCTGCCTCTGCACCCAGCGCAGGATTAAAAGGCAAATTCAAGGTTTGCAAAAAAGTGCCAGGAGTGCTTGTATTACTATGCAACAGTGATACCAAATTAAAGCATCATCCTTAGCTTAAGGTCTCGGGTTTAGCATCCAAAGATCATTAAAATTTTGCAGTAACACAAAGGGAGGGAAATTCCTGAAAGAGGCTTACGATCTCCTCTCACATTTTTTTCTTTTCTTTTTTTTTTTTTTTTCCTAAATGGCTATAAAACATTACTTGAGTGATTTAACTCAACACCTGTCATCAGCTGAAAGCTAAAATCCTTAATGAAACTGAGCCAGGCACAATCTCGGCAGGCTTTCTTGTTTGTATCTGCTACTACAGAAAATCTGCCTTTCCTTCCAGATTTCTACTTTTAATCACATCATGTTGCTCTCTCCCTAGAGGAGATGGAGAAAGGACTGCATTGCTTAGATGGAGGAGCAAAGGAGCAATGGATGCCAACATTTGGAAGCAAGGTACAAGCCAAGTAAGATCAGGCACTGGCCGTTTGTGGGGTCAGGGGAAAGAGGTGAGGTGGAAAGCCTATGCACGGCTAGGCATGACCACAGTGGTTGTTCTAAATACCCTAGGTGCAGAAATCAGCCTGACAGCCTCCTGATGGATAAATGCCTCTGATGCTACAGCTTTGTATCAACACAGCTCTGGCCTGACTTGCTTTTCCTAGCAGTGGGTCTCCAAGAGGGGCTTTACTAGATGAGCAAGATTTTAGGATCAGTTTCTAAAATGTCACTGTCCTCTTTAATAATGACAGGGATGCAAGGAGTAGCTCAAATAGCTCAGGGCATCAAGTGAGCATAAGGCTTCTCCAGAAAAGTACAGTAAGCACAAGGTATAATAACTTCCTTTCTCACAAATACTAGCTGAGGACTCAGTGTTAACTTTCCAGCTTCCACAATCCATCCAGAGCATTTCTGGTGCACTGCCTGTGGCTCAGCAGTATGCCTTCCTCTTCATTTGCTTAGACAAAACCTTGTACTCCAGTAGCTGGAGCTAGATTGGCTTCCGATCACTTCTCTTCCTAGGGCTATAAGGCCAAAATTCCAAAAGACTGAGGCACAAAGTGAAATACCAGTGACATACCAGGGAAGGCAGGGATG
>WBNM01008311.1:0-12240 GCA_013399055.1 Ramphastos sulfuratus
AGTTCTCAGTAGTTGTGGTTCTGTTCCTTTCTCTCTCTGACAGTCTGTGGTTGTTTTCTGCCTTAACTCTAATCCGACCTAGCCCTTGTCATTCTTTTGATATCTCACCTCAGATCTCTCCAGATTTATCATGTGAGATATACAGGGACTGATCTGGTTATTTCTGAAGGGAGAGAGAGGGAAGAAAGGTAGGGGGGGAGGTTTGGGTTCGGATCCTGCTGGCAGTCTGATTGTTTTGGAGGGAATTTTGTGTTTATGTATTACTTTTAACTCGTATATAATTCCCAGACATTTGTTGAATAAATCACCATTCTATGTATAACAGGTGTGTAGAAAACTTGATTTAGGGTTACCTGCCTGAATTCTCCCAGCTATATCTCTGTTGTATTTGAGAGGCAAGACAACAATGAACCTGCAGTTGAGTACCTGGCAGAGATCTTGGTGCAGAGCACAAGAAGAGGAAGACAGTCATTGTCTTCCCTGCATATTACTAAGCACAACTTTTTTTTTTTCATGCTCTGCACACACCTCCAAGCTGCCTGAAAGGTAGTGGGATGCAGTGACATGGAGTACACTGTACTTTCGGCAACCTGTCTCAATTTGCTGTTAAAACATTTAAGAATCACAGGAAGATTCCTTTGAGTTCTATTTCACAGGCAAAGGTAGGAGATTAGGACCTTGCAGGATAATCATGGACAGCATTAGAAATGAAGGCATATAAAATAGCTGAAGAGGTGCTTTGAAACAAGCTGCCAGATAATGAAAAATCACAGGAAATTTAAATAAGACCCATAATACAGCCTTTTGTTTCTTAAGGCAATTGCCTCTCTTAGACTTCTTTTCCTCTCTGAGAACAAAAGGCAGAATCAATAAGCAAGTCAACGAGACTACTGGAAACCACTTTGAAGTTTGGGATGAAAGAGAATTTTCTTTTCTGTTTGAATTGCAGATTCCTTAGCAGAAAATATGGCTGGTTCACTTACACCTCAGCAAATCCAGATGAGGTGTCTAAGCTTCCATACTATTCCACTGCCCAACCCTCCTGAGCAACAACTCCACTGAGTTCAATTTGCTATAGTCTGTACTGCAGACATTGCTTTTCAAAGTAGGACCTGAATCGAGTGTATCACCTTCCCAGCTCTCAGGAAGTTTTAATGTGGCCATTTGTGGTGGTAGACTTAAGTAGGCCAAAATAGGCTTATACATGTCCTGGCTTGCTCAAGCATCTTTTTCTGCTCTCCCTCCTCCTGTTTTGGAGAGAAGCAACCACAGGAAAGAGGACAAAGAACCTGGAGCCACTGACTCTAAAAACTCCCGCTTGCCCAGACTTGTTCGCATCCTGTGGTAAACAAGGTACACAAGCTCAGCTTGTGCATGCCTTGTGCAAGGCCTGTGTTCTGCCCTAAANGCAGTTCAATCAGGTTCAATTAACATTATATTATTATTAGTTATCTGTAGATCCTATGTTATTATCTGTATAAAGTTTCCATGACAGTGCAAAGAACCAATTATTATTAAAATTAGTGGTCAGGGTGGCGAGAGTTCTGAATATTGAATATTAATAAACAATATTAGTCTTTGAAAATCATATCTCGCATCAATATCCCTCCATAATACCATGTAAAAAAATTCTATATATTAGCTGAGAGGAGAGAAAATTATGGTTTTTCAAACAGTCCTAAGCTCTTTGGCCTTTTTGCTTTTAATTTGTGTCCATGTAGCACTATAACCATTAGCAGTAAATTAAGTGTCACATTGCATTTAAAACAGCACTTGATAGTCCAAACAGCTAATGAGTTATTGGTTAGAAACTGACTGGGGGGAAATGTCTAATTTCTTAATATCAGCAACTCTGAGTGCTGTGAGCCATCACTCTTAGCTTTTAAGTATATAACAGGATGAAGATGGCCCTTTTGTCTTTCTAGCTCATACATGAAGGACAGTTCTGCTTTGATTCTGGCAGTCAGGAAATGTTTTTTCACTGCTTGGCTCTTACTTCACAGATGCAGTTTCTCTTTGGCAGTTCCAGAACTGTTCAGTGGCACAGTTACCCTCATGCATGGTTATCAAGGGGCTGTTACATCTTAACCTTACAGTGGGCAGTGCTTCTCATCCTTTGCTCCCGTTATTGGAGAACATAATTGGACATGATGATCTTAGAAGTCTTTTCCAATCAAAAGAATTCTGTGATTCTATTTTTCCAGAGATATGGGTGGCCTTTAGTAGTGTAGACTCGTGCAATCCAAGATTGTCCTTGACCAGGGCAGTTCTTATGCCCAAACAGAGATGGTTTCTGTGCTCTGCATATTTGTTGCATTTTGTAGTTTCCTTTCTATTGAGTCTCATTAATACAGCCATTAATCAGTATTTTACCCAATTAAAAAATGAGACCTGATCCATTAGCGTAGTAAGTTTCAGTTAGATTAGAAATTCTCAGAGCAGAATTGAGGTATGCTTTCTTACCTAGAAAATCTGGTTTGCTAACACTGCACTGTCTATGACTACTTCTTGCAATTTACTGCATGACGCTTTTCAACCTACCAGGCCTGCTTTTCATCTGCAATGGTTTGTGCTGTTAATCTAGTCCAAGAGATCTGGCCACATCCCACCTAGCATATCTCTGAACAGAGCTTGGGTCCTTCAACTAATCTCCCTTTTAGAGAGGAAATGCAGAATGAAGAACCTTGATGCCTCATCTTACTGATGGCAAACTGAATCCAGAATTAATAGCATTTCAAAGAAGCCCAAGAGAAGACACTCCCACATTGCTTCAGCCTCTCCCAACAAGGACTTTAAAAGATCTAGGTATGTCCCAGGCTTCGGCTAAAGGCTTTTAGTGTGCTTGTCACTAGTTCACTGCTCACAGAAATCCTTACTAACCCAGTCATTTCAGAAGGAAATTCACCCAACAGAATTCTCTGGTACTGGAAGTTGCCTTAAACACTTGTTCCTTCTGAACTAAAGCATCAGGGAATCATCTTCAGGTGAAGGCTGGGGAAGAAAAGGTTAACCAGCTAACTGGAAAGCCATTCCCATTAACTGAAGACAATGAGACATGACGTGGTTTTTTATATCTTGGGACAGCACAGCACAAAGTATGTGACACTGATGAGGAGTAAATGTTTCATGAGCTGGCCTCCTAACAGACCTCTCCTTGAGAGGAAATAGCTGCTGTGGCAGTGCTTCTTCTAGTTAAGATGGCTTTTTCAGAAGCCAAGGACCTGCCCCCTTGGGCTTCCATAGCTTTTTATTACATAAATTTTGACCTCTTCTTAGCAGAAGGGTGCAGTGCATCCAGCAGATACTCCAGTGAAGGACATCAGAACTAGACAATGCTGGTGATGTGTTTGGTGGCAGTTTTAAGGGCCGAGAGTCTGCCTGTTCTGTACTTGTGAACACATCAATAATTGAATTTCTATGAGAACACGCTCTTACTTGCAGTACCATCATTGTAAATGTCCTATGTGTTAGAGAGATCTTTCTGAAATAAATCATTTGCAACCTAATTTTAACAAGATAGGCAGTTTGTAAACATGGTAATATCCTTGTAAACCTTGTTTCTGTGGAGAAGAACCTTTGATTTAGTTTGAAATTGTTATTATCTACCTCTTATACTATCTCATCTCTATAGCAGCAGGACAGGTTACAGAGGAGTTTGTCATAGCCAGCAGTGAAAACAGATGATGTAGCAAAGGATCCAAAAAACGGAGATAAGAAAATAGGTGATATATACCTCTTAAGATATTTTAGCCTGTTATTTTTAAAGTATCAGGCATCAGGGGATTGTTTCAGCTTCCTGGTATCTAATATGGATGTCATAATTTTTGTTTAGAGTAACTAAATTACTCAGCATTCTTCTACAAAATCACTTTACCAGTTATCAGCTTCTGTTACCAGTGAACAATAATGCATCTCTTCACCCAACTAGTGCAGGTCCCAAGGTTCTTTCATGGCCCCATCACCAGAAAGTGCTGAAAAAATCTTTTCCCTGATAACAGCATAGTGACCTTCACCACTCAAACATGAGATGTGAAAGTCAATCCTATGTCTTATAACATCATGTTAAATAAAATATTAAGGTGGCCAGAGCATTGAGCTAGCATGAAGAAACAAGGCTCGGAACATGCAAGAACAAGCATTACAATGCTTTCAATGCCTATCAAAGGGATCATGTTTTGTCATTTGTTCTGTACAGAACTTGAGCGGACTCTTAGCATGTTTGTCTGGATGTCAGTGTGTATGTACACTTGTGTGACCATTTTGTTATTTGGTCTTGCCTCAGTCAGCTCCAATGACCACTAAGCCAGAAAGATTGTTTCACTGCTTCCTGCTGAACAGCGGAGCTGCATTCAACCAAAAGCTTCCTGCAAGCTGCCTGGGGCAGGAGGTGTTATTATATGATTCTCCACTTAGCGTCCTCACTTGCTCACATTTTGGATCTGCTTGAAAAAGCGAGAGTTCTTGTTTCAGAAAGGACAGAGGCTAAAAAGCAAGAAAACACAAGTATCTATATTTTCCTGTAAGGAGTTATGCTGCAAAATTAAGCCCTGTCTAGATTGACTGAGCATCTTGGGGTTGGCAGCTTCTCTCCTGATGCCTGCTGGGTTTGAACAGCTTCAGCATACGAATCATCACAGAATGTTAGGGGTTGGAAGAGACCTTGAAAGATCATCTAGTCCAACCCCACTGCCAGAGCAGAATTATGCAGAGTAGATCACACAGGAATGCATCCAGGTGGGTTTTGAATGTCTCCAGAGAAGGAGACTCCACAACTTCCCTGGGCAGCCTGTTCTAATGTTCTGTTCTCTCCTCATAAGTAAGATGTTCTACTTCCTTAATCATTTTTGTGGCTCTGCACTGGACACTTCCAAGCAGCTCATGTCCTTCTTGAAATGAGGGTCCCAGAACTAGACACAATACTTGAGATGCTGCCTCACCAGGGCAGAGTAGAGGGGGAGGAGAACCTCTCTCAAATTACTGATACACCCCAGGATGGCATTGGCCTTCTTAGCCACCAGAGCACATTGCTGGGTAGTGGTCAACCTTCCATCCGCTAGGACCCCCAGGTCCTTTTTCCCCTTCACTGCTCTCCAGCAGGTCAGTCCCCAACCTACATTGATTCATGAGGTTATTCTTTCCCAGGTGCAATACTGTACACTTGCTCTTGTTGAATTTCATTAAATTTCACCCTGCCCAACTCTCCAGCCTGTCCAAGTCTTGCTGAATGGCAGCACACCCCTCCCAACTGTCAGCCACTTCACACAGTTTTGTGTCATCAGCAAACTTGCTGACAGTGCAGTCTCTCCTCTCGTCTGGGTCCTTGATGAATATATTGAATACTACCATGTTTTGTAGACTTTAAGATGCATTCAGGAGCTTGGTTTACCTCCTCTGAAGCCTCTTGAGCATGAAGACTAAAGTGCAAGGCCTGATATAGAGCTGAAAAATCCTGATCCAAAGAGCAAAGCTGTCCCGTTGTGCATAAGCATGTGCTTCACACCATATCAAATGATGAGTTACTGGACAGACTGTATTAGTCTCGTTTTGGGTCCTGATTCCATAACACACCTGTGGATGCTTCATGCTGAAGGCAATTCCTCCGTCGGATGTTTACTAATAACTAAATGATCAGTTGGGAAACCTCATAAGGGTCTCTCGTATATCAAACTGGAGGAAAGCTACCTGTCTGGGGTTTATTAACAGGCCCTGTTAAGCTAGTAATGGTGTATGTACCATTAAATTTCGTTTAGCTCATTAATCATAGAATCATAGAATGGTAAGGTTGGACGGAGGCCTCAAGGATCATCTAGTTCCAACCCCCTGCCATAGACAGGGACCCCTCCCACTAGTACAGGTTACTCAAGGCCTCATCCAACCTGGCCTTGAACACCTCCAGGGAGGGAGCAGCCGCAACCTCCCTGGGCAACCTGTTCCAGTGCCTCACCACCCTCACTGTAAAGAACTTCCTCCTAACATCTAGTCTAAATAAATAAGGTCTGTGTCTGCTAGCTTGTGCATTGTGATAGCCTGCATGTCACAGGCCCATTTAATACCATGTGGAATTGTGGAGGAATCTCTTCACACTTCCATTTTGACCATTTCCTAAAATCTGAAATTAGTCTCTTTGTAATGTTATTTTAACAAATGCAATTAATGATTTAGTGGCTTAATAACTTCAATATAAACTATTGCTCAACTTGAAAAAATGTCTCTGCAGCATTTATATTATGCAAACAAGGAGCACATAGGACCATGCGCCCACTCCAAAAGTTTTCACCAGTACAGACAGAGAAGGGCTGAGCCATCTTGAGGGATCAGTCTTGGACTTTGGCATGCTAACTGTTTGGTAAATCTTTCTTTTCTGTCCTTGGGACTGTGGAGTCCTGAAAGCTTTATTTCTGTAGCTGGAAGAAGACAACAAAAGCCTAGTTCAAAACGGAAGCCTTTATGAAGGAACAACATTGTATTTCAGATTATATTAATTTTACAAAGTTCCCCTATTTTAAGGTCAAAAGCTGTTGTTTTTTTCGTATTTTATACAAAGACGTCTTGTTTCCACACAAAAGCAGAACTGGGAGAAAACCCAGCCCTTCCAACAGGGATTTGTTCCAGTGAAGAACACAGACTACTTTTGCCTTATTTCTTTTGTGAAATTTTTGTAGCCTATGTTTGCAGTAAGTTGTTCAAGTACGCTGTTAGGGCAAACTCCAGAGAAAAATTTCCTGTTAGTGGGAAATATTTTAACATGTGGGCTCATGAGTTGGACTTCCACCTAGTAATTCTACCAACAATTTAGTAGTGTAATAAAAGGATTGCCTCCTTCAGTTCCTATTCCTGTTTCCCAAGTCACATACTCATCATTCCAAAGTCTTTTAATTATTTTCTAGGGCTTCTAACCTTTGCCCAATTAAGGATTAACTTGTACAATTGTACCCGTCAATATTTTAATCCTATTTAAAACCAGATTCATTTGATCTTTCTCGTCCACTATATAATTCTTGATTACTTTTCTTCACCCAGACAAATCTCAGGGCACGGGTGTCTAACCTGATCCTTTTTCTTATGAATTGTTAGGATCCATCTTGTGGCTGTTGTGAGTCAGTTAATAAAGATGCTTTTGTGTGCAAGATCAGGACCAGAGTTAATGTGCTGGTTTGAGGCTAATTGGAATATTTTAATAGAGAAAATTATATTATAGGCTGTGAAAAGGAAAACAATGGTGATGTCTACTTCACTCATAGGTTTGCTGAGATGTTTAAGAAAAAAAATACTCAAAACAAAAGATAAGACAGTGTCTCGAGTTGGCGTCTCTGGGGCACAGCATCTCAAGCGGTCTAGCTTCTGGCTTCTCCTCTCTGCTGAGTAACCTCACTAACCACTTTTCTTCTAATCCCCCCTGGCCGATCCTCAAAATTCTCCTTGCACGTAAGGCAGACCTTGGGGTAAGGTATAGGGGTGGGGAGAAGGTGGAAGGGTGGTTGGGAGCCCCTCCTGGGGTCTCTGATTTCTGGGAGGCGTGTTGTGTTTCTGTATTACCTTTAACTTGTATATTTCTGTAACTATTCCTGTATATAGTGTATCTATCTGCTTGTATGTTGTGCTAAGCTGTAAATAGAGCTTCATTCCTTAGCTTCCAGTCGGCTGAGTTCTAGTTTGGGTCATTTTACAAAGTGTGGGGGGGCGGGGAACTCCCAAACTGTCACAGTTAAAAATCAGGAACACTTGTTTCTTCAGGGTGTAGTCTGAGACCAGATGGAAGGCTTGGGCTATTGAGGTGTGAAATACTTGGTGTCTTTAAGTAGGTGAATTTCTGACAGCAGAGCTTGTTATTCATGGTACCAGCAATAGCACTGTGTAAGCGGGACAGTTTTCTGTGTACCATAAATCACTCTGCATTTCTTCATCGAAGGGAAAATCCACTGAGAGAACTGATTCTGTTTGGGTGAGTTGTACTGAAGGAGTACTGCTATTTCAGAAATAACTGTTATTGACTTTGATGTGGAATACAATAAAACCAAAGTCAAATTATACAGGGTTACTACAATTATTTTGAAAGCTCAGTGTGGAAAAATTTGTAACCACTCGTGCTCACATCAGGGATCGCTTCAGTTTTACCCTCATGAACAATTGTTCTTTCATTGTTGATTGCAACAATCTTTTAATCAAGAAAACAGCTTGGACATTTTACTCCAGCTGGTAACAGGGCTTGGGGGAAATAGTGAGATTAATTTTACAAGCTGAATTTGAGAACTGAAATTCTTCAAAGTAATGATACTTGCTAAATAGAAAGCAGTAGATTTAAAGCTTCTTTAAAAGGAAAGACTATGTCAAATTCTGCTTTTAAGGAGTGTTGCAAATATGGCCTGGCCCTAGAAGCAGCAAAGGGAAGGTCTGTATCACAGGCAGCTTTTTGCTATTGTTCTTTATGTGGCATCAGTGGCCACTTTGTGTTTGCTTCACCAGGAACAAATTATAAATCACTAAGTGAATAAGCCAGCACACAACAAAACAGCTGGAAGCAAGTGTCTCCCATTCCCCTTGCTGCTCCAATTAGGTCACACAGCGCTTGCTTACTGCTTGGTGTCCAAACCTAGTATATTACTGACTACCTTAAAGGCTGATACTATTTAACAACAAAAAGGTGGAGAGATGTTGCAGCTGGCTTCCAAGACAGACAGGTGTAGGAAAAGGGATAAGGTTTTTTTCTGTGTTCTCGAAGTCCAATATCCCTTGCAGTTTACTCACCATTATAACTGCTTAGAAAGCACTTTTCATTACTTTCCTATTCTTAATGTGAAAGAGGGGAGAAAGACAGCCAGAAAGATCTCTTTAGATGTTCTTGCTTTCCGTAGATTTTTTCCTCCTGGAAAATGTTAGGCTTAAAAGTGTTACAGGTATCTGGTAAAAGCATGAGAACTCTTGATGAATCTGTTTTGAGGGTTGCCCTGACAAAACATACACAAGCACCCAGACTTTTTTGAAATAGAGCAGTACATCTGGAGGAAAGAAACCCCACTTTTCTGATCACTGTTTGATCAACTCCAGGACAATAACAAATCCTTCAGATTATGATTATAGTCTGACAGTATTTCCCATCATCACTTTTAAATTGGGTCCATCCATTTATGAATGCCACAACCAATAGCACTTGCATTGCAGAGTTGTCTTGAAGGAGCATCCATCTGGCCATCACCAGTGCAAAGTGAGTGTTCAGCTTCAGATTGTTGCATAGCTCAGTTGTCTGCTCTTGCTGTGCTGGCCTGTCTGTTCTGGTTCTGCTGTTTTATCAGTTTCAATCCACAGTTCCTAATGAGGATACTGCTTTGAGAGTATAGTGCTAGTTAGACTTCTCAGGTGGCCCACCTAATGAAATAAGAGCAAAGGAGAGTTTACTCCACACACCTTACAAGTGGTTTCAGTAACCAAGTTTGGGAACATGTGAATGGGATGCCCAAGTTGTGAGAATCTAGCCTCTGTCCAGACTTGTGCAAATAGGCAGGTAAGGAACAAGACCAGAGTCCAGTTGGGCCATACAAATATCTGTTTTGCGATTAGGAGATATGAATAAATAGTCTACACTGAAATGGGACACTCTGCTTTTGTAAATGTTTTTTGTAACCTAGTAAGCAGAGGGAAAACTTCATCAAAGATGAGTTTTCTGACAGTGAAGTGACGGTGGTGAGTTACATAAAACTCAGGAGCTTTTTGGTCATCATGAAAGGATGTGGCCAAGATGCTTTAGCCTTTCCAAGCACAAGTGGAGTGACTCCAGATATCAAAGGTGCAGCTGAGAGGCTTCCCCCCACCCTGTCCTAGTGAAGTCTTGGTGTTTTCCCTGGGAACCTTGCATAGCTGTAGAATTCAGGTTGGAGTCAATTATCATTAAAAAACAAGTAAGAAATCTCTGGCTAGATATGCCATTACTACCTGTTTTCCCAGCTCATTCTCCAGACAGTTTAGAGGCTTGGTTTTCCTGTTGCCTCTTCTGGAATGCTAATGAGGACTAGGAGACCTGAAACTGTCCAGTTTGATCTTTTGATATTTCCCATTCATTTGTATACTGAGATTACTTAATAATGAGAAAATGTGTGAATTTGTGGTACAGAATCAAACAGCTTTGATATGCCATACATCACCTTACCCAGTATCTTCTACCTGGAGAGAGTATAAATTGACTTCTCTCATGGTCATTTTTTTCTTATCTTTTTAGTGGCATGAAGCTGGCAAGTAAATCTTGTATAGAAGCTCTCAGCGTAAAAATGAAACTGAAATATTTAATCCCCATGGAAACAGCTTATCATGGATGGACAATTTCCCCAAAATCAGATTGTGAGCTTCCGAGAACACATCATGGAAATGGTGATTTTGCATCAAAGCTCATGAAGTGAGTAGAGGAGGAAAAAGGTGATTTTGGGGAGGAGGGGGAACCTGACTGTTAGTGTTCACCCAGTCTGTGCAGTCTCAGCCTCCAAGATCTAACCCTTGTGGACTTAGTGTATGTGCGAGCACTTCCACGTATTCTAAGCACTCCAGGCAGAAGTATTGCTGGGTATTTAATCTGAAAGCAGAGAGGGTCATCTTTATTCCTTCCAAATCTAAATCCCATGTTAGCTTAATTTCTTAAGAGGTGAACACAATCAGATGTTTTTCCCCAACATAACTGAGAATCAGGGTTGGGTTTGGTTTGGTTTGGTTTGGTTTTTTCACCCCCAACAAAAGGCACAAATTACAAAGGAATGCTTACTTTTATTTGTAGCTTTTTTATAATCACTGAAGTGCTCATGATGTGTCAGCTCTTTATTCTGTGTCCCAGTTTGTCCTCTTCCAAGTATTTTATTTTATCTGCTATGCCACTTTCTGCTTCCGTCAGAAGTTTTTGCTTTAATGGCAATGTTTTACAACTCTACACTGCCACATTCAGATCATCTTCTCTTAAGCCTTTCCTAGTCCTGCTACTCGTTCTCTTCTTCTAGGCAATGATGCAATGCACTTCATTGTTTATACATTCCTCCAATGGCAGAAGAATCAAAAATCTCTCATAAACAGCACAGAACACATCTCACAATCCATAGGTGAACTAGATCTCCGTGCCTCTGTGACCCAGAATTTATTTTCTTTCTGTAAATGACTGAATTTTCCTCATACTCTGTTGTGACTTCCCCACTCAGGCAACCTGTCATTGATTTCTTTCCAAAAAGAAATAGTAATAGAATTTGACAGTAAGCAAAAGCATGTAGCAGAATCCAAGCAGCATCCACATAAGGTCTCCATGTGGTGCATGAGTGCCAGGTGTGCAGTGACTCTTCAGGCTGAAATCATTAGTCTGTCTTTGTTTCGAGTTCAGCTTCCCTTTAGGAAGCACAGAAAAAGGAGCAAGCTGGTATCAACTGTGATGGTGATTTTAGTGATTCCATTTCAAGATGGTCATTTTTTGAGTAAAGAGTGTAAGCTTGTTTGTGACCTGATCTAAGACCTGGCAAACTCGCTGAGTTGCAAGTAGGTTGCGTCCTAAAATTTTCTGTGCTTGACAATTTTCTGTCAACTATCTGTAAAACAGTGGGACAAAGAGCCTTTGTTTCCCCATTTCTCTCATGTGAAATGAGACAACAGTTCCTCTGAGGCTTGATTTGCTAATGTTTGTAAGCTCGTGGTAGTTTCTGCTTGAGGATTTTAAAAGGCTACATTTGTCTAGTGTAAACTATCCTGACTTCAGCAAATCTATGACCTCAATGTATGTCTTCATCTTAAGCTAGTAGCTCCTAACTAATCTTATTAAATCCTTTCCAGACCCAGATCAATACCTGAAATGTACTCTTGTCTTGTAATTAATCCGATGAACCATTGCTATCCATGTTTACAAATCCCTTCCAATTTTTCTTTAGATTTTTTTTTTTATATTAAACTGACTTGGCAGAAGCAGGGTCATGATCTCTGTTTCTCAGTAGCTTTATCATGCCCTTATTAAATATCCTGTACTGAGTGTGCTTAGTAATTCAATGATCCTGCCCTGGTGAATAGAATTGGCTACCAGGGTCTTAAAGATCCTGCGCAAGGGCAAGTCTGGCAATTTGATGGCTCGTGTGTGAAAGGCATCAGACAGACCAGCCTGACAGATGCTGAATTTGTCAGAGATTAAACATGCATTGAAGCATGTGGACCTACATGAGTTAGAAAAGCATCATGTCCCCACTCCTAGCTCCTACCTCATGCAGTCATGTGTCCTATCACAGTATCACAGTA
>WBNM01008320.1:0-16362 GCA_013399055.1 Ramphastos sulfuratus
AGCCTTAAACCAGCACAAGTCTGATGCAATTGCTTTCTTCCTAGTTTGTCTCAAGGAATTTCAGGTGGACTTCACGCTTGGGAAGTTACTGTTTGTTTGTTGAAGCTTTCATTATGATGGGCTGATATTCAGAACTCTGTTTCATGCAGAAAAATCTCTGCAGCTGAAACTCCTCTAACACAGACAAAATCCTAGCATGCATTTGTATTCCGGATGAGCTGTGTTTCTTGCCTTTGAAATAAATTCTTAGAAAAATCTCTCCTTGAGGGATAAATTGTGTCCAGAGAAGGGCGACGAAGCTGTGAGGAGAGGCTGAGGGAGCTGAGGTTGTTTAGCCTGGAGAAGAGGAGGCTGAGGGGTGACCTCATTGCTATCTACAACTACCTGAAAGGAGGTTATAGCCAGGTGGGATCGGTCTCTTCTCCCAGGCAATCAGCAACAGAACAAGGGGACACAGTTTCAAGTTGTGCCAGTGGAAGTATAGGCTGAGTGTTAGGAGGAAGTTCTTCACAGAGAGAGTGATTGGCATTGAGAATGGGCTGCTCAGGGAGGCGGTGGAGTTGCTGTCCCTGGAGGTGTTCAAGAAAAGCCTGGATGGGGCACTTAGTGCCATGGTCTAGTTGATTGGGTAGGGCTGGGTGATAGGTTGGACTGGATATCTTGGAGGTGTCTTCCAACCTGGTTGATTCTATGATTCTATTCTATGAAATTCATCTCTACTAGTGCAACAACTTTTAAAATAGTAAGAGGCATGCATGTACGCTTAGGAATGCTTCTGTAGAACAGGATGGTCATCTTGACTGACCTTACTGGTCATAAAATGAGAAATTTAAGGAGTAACAGTTCCAGATTTCAGAAAGCTGAAGAAAGAACATGCTTTAGACTTGTTTCATAGGTGTGAGATGAAAGCTCATCCTTTTCACCCCTCATCACCTAAAACTCTGGGTTAGATTTACAGCTGAGTTCCAGAGCAAATTATTGTGCCACTTCTTCACCCTGTCATACATTTGCATGGAGTTTAAGTGGTTCCAAATCCTCTTACATAGCTGGTTCCACTGTCAGTTGTGAGATGCAGCTCTGGTTTGAAAGACTACCCATAGGCTGCTTGTAACCCAGAATCTGTGATTGATATCAGATACATTATTGCAGAACACCAGTACTGCCAGTTGTTTCTCACCTTTCATTGTAGTCAAACATTTTGCTAAGTCAGCAGCAATATTCTGTCTGAATAAATAGAAAGGATGTTGTGTACAGTGAGCTTCAGTCCTGGTGATACCATTTGCCTTTAACCTAAGTTTAACTAGCTGAAGTTTTAGCATGTAAGCATGAGGTAATCTTGCAGATGCTCATCTAGATGCTCTACTCTTTCCAATATTGCACCTACGGGCAAGCTGTTTCCTGACCTTGACAAAGAATCTCTTTCAAGATTCAAAGTAGGACCATTACAAAGTTATGGTATATCCAGCACTAACAACCCAATTTTGCTTGCTATGCTTCCTCAGGCAGACTGTACTGAAAGGAAACAATTCACTAACAACTGTTTTCTGAAGAAGTAGTGGTAATCAGCTCAAGGCCATCCAGAGTGTATTGTCAGAAATATTATCCATTGTACATTAATGTGTGACTCCATTCTGGATGTCAGGCTTCAAGATTTTTACAGAAATGACATTGACACAATGCAATGCTTTGCCTCTAGTCATATGGCATCCCTCCACTTCATAGAGGAGAGTAGCTGTTCATATACAGCTGTCATGCAACAACAGAGTGAAGTAGTGACTGTTATTCTCTGGTGAAATTAGGCAATTCATGCTTTGCAATGGCTTAAAGTTACGGGTCTGAGGAGATAGCATTTTGTGCCTGTTTTATGGCGCATGTAATTAAAGATTTCACTGGATAAATGGCTTTCCCAAACAAATGTGCATTTTCCAGCTTTTTAAATAGATGAAAGTGAGCCCTTTTTTTTGGCACGAGAAACACCTGCTCATAGATGTCAATTGCTCTTTTCTGCCTTTAAAAAATGAACTATTCTAAATTGAATAGCCATTTAAATGTAGTATTAATTAATATTTCATTGCTTTACACTGGAGAACAGATCAGGAAAAGGGTTTTTTGTTCATTGACATCTGGTTAAACAAAGCTAAGTGGAACCTTCTGACATTATCAATGAAAAGATCGGAAAGGAAAGCTGTTCTGTACAATAACCTCCTTCATATATTTGTACAACTGTTCTATTCTGGTTTGTTACAAAATAATACAGCTTGTGCTGGTTATTTTTTATCTTTAAGAATAAAACATAGTTACAGTGTTCGTGAGCTATTTTTCATTGTTTTAAGAGCCAACTATAGTCCATTTGCCTATGTTTGAATAATTTCTGAAGCCTTTGTAAGACTATACTGATTGTCTCATTGAACTGTTAGTCTTCTGAGTAGATCCATCTTATACTTCATTTTGAACTCAGCCCTAGTGAGTCATCATTTATTTCCATGAAAATCCAGTTACCACCACAAAGTACTGCAGTCAACCAGAAATGTGCCTGTGCCTTCCAGATGAGAAGAGGAAGTGCTTAATTTTATTCCGTATGTTGTTTTCTCCATGAAAAAACCCTACTCAATAACTACAAAATACAAACCTTCTGAACACTGCATAATATTCCAAATAGAAAGAATGTACCTGCAGATGTGTTTTTCCTTGACTAGTCTATTCCTGGAAGAGTGTTTTGACTTTCCCTTGCCCCCCAGTTTATGCTTAGCCATTCAAATACTGCAGCCTTCTTTGGTAGCAAGCACTTCCAAGAAGGTGGCCAAGATCAAGGGCCCAATTAAGTAAAATTTAAACTTCTGTTCATAATGCTGTCTTACACACACACACAGAGGCACATGCATACATTGCATTATGCAAAACAGCATTTTATACTTATTTTTGTTTTCATACTCTGAAATCTTAAAGAGCATGGCTGTATTTTAAACAATTGAATGGCTAATGGTAGCCCTAATTGTACTAATTAGAATAAAAAACCACATATAAAATATATAAAGGTTATTTGAAAGGAGATGATTCTTGTAGAGTTTAAATGTGTCACTATATGTGATGTTGGAGGAATACAACTTCCAAACAAATATTCTCATCAGTGGAAATAACAAAAAAACCCTGCAAATTAGAAAATGTCTGCTAATAAAGCCCTTTGTCATTCAATTTGAATAAAAAATTTACCAAGTTAGTTATTAAATTATTCTTTGAAGCTAAGGAAGACAATTTCTGATGAGGAAACCAGTTTTGTGCTGCCAGGAAAGGTGACAAATGTCATGGAATCTGTTAAGTTCCACTGAAGTTTATGTGAAGTGAAATATGTATGTAACATGTAGCAAAAGAGTAAGTTTAAGCCTTGCAAAACACAGGGGACAATAGCCCCTATGGTTTTGGCCACATGCTGCTTATACAGCTGGAATATTACATTTCCATGAATTAATTTTGAATGGTTTTATAGATCTGAGTGCTTCTTTCATCACTTTTAATAATACTTTAATTGGTATGGTTGAGCATGATTTTTTTGTTGTCGTTGTTACATACTACTTTTATCACTGAGTTGGTAAATTTATATCTCAGAAATTCCTAAAGGAAGTTAAATATTTGAGTACACTTAATTTAATTAAAGATCTAGTTTATCTGCAAATATGCCCACTAATTGATAAGCATTGAGCTGTTGTAGCATAATAAAAATAACAAAATCAAATATTAAGAAAACAGTGGCATGTTGAAATTACAACTGTTAAGTCCTTTCATAAACGGATGGCTGAAAGATTAAAATCCCTGGACACTGTTATTTAGCTGTCCAGAACCTCAATGTGGAATATCCTTAATTAGAAAAATGCAAATGGTGTTGATAAAATTTTTGACTGGTATAAATCCCTGCATAAGCCAGATTGTCAAGTCGTATTTTCTGTCTTCAGCAGGTGAAATAAATCAGAATTGTTCTTCACCTTGCATCAGGTACAGAACCAAGTGAAATAACTGCAGCTTTTTCTGCTCTGTATGAGCAGTGAATGTTACGTGCAGGACCCACATTACATTCCTAGCCTCAAAAGAACCACTGCCCTGACCTGCTGGAAGACATAAGCTCATGTGGCATTCATACATTCTCATATTGCTCATAGTCAGGGCTTATACTGACGTTTCTTCTCTACTTTGGTCATATGCCACAGCCCAGCCCTGCTGATATCTTAGCTGCTGCATAGGTAGTGGAGCACCACTGATACTGTCAATACAGCAAGAAATGAAAATTCACTTCTAGGTCTACAAAGACCTTGAAGGAAAGTGTTCATTCAAATCCTACCCTGCAATGCTTGCCCATAGGCATGACAGAAGGCACTCCACATTAATTAAATAGTTAAATCTGCTTGGCAGCCCCTTCTTTCATCTATAGTTTTGCCTCATTAAAGAAAGAATGCAGACATAATATTTGGCTCAGGAATAATGCTGTTAGGGATAATACATTCTTCATTTGACTGCAAATGTACATATTCATATAAATTTATCATTCAATGCTAGATTTCCCTTTGAGAGAAGCTGAATGTGCGGGATCTGTCAAGTCAAATACCTGTGTTTAGCAGTGAATTTAGGGAAAAATATCACTTACTAAGTAATCAGTAGCTGTTTAAAGTCTTGTCAGTGAAAAGGAAAGCACGTCTTTGTATCATAAATTGAACAATAGTAATTATACATTGAATCACGGATTTTATAATTCTTCAGGTTTGCTTAAAGAGATTGATTTTTAGGAGTTTTTATTCTTATTTTTAGCTACCAGGAAAGAGTGCATATACACATGTGAAGTTAGATGGTACTTTTAAGACAGATTTAAACCTAGTGGATTACAGTACTACAAAGTAATCTCAAAGCAGGACATGAGAGAGCACAGAGAGAGCTCATTTCAGTTTTCTAAAGGTGGTATGTAGCAGCTGCCATGTGAGACACTCCAGCATTTCCAAGATTTCCCCAAGCCACAGATAGCCAAGTCAGAAGCCCTAGGCCATTTTACATGGAACTGCATGCCTAGGTTTAGAAAACTGAACCATATTCAGTCTCTGTAAAGACAGCTACAGGGCCAGCTGAACTTGGGAATAACCAGTGATGAAAATACAAAATGTGTGAAGTTTGAAATAATGCCAATAAAAAAAGCGCATTAATTCTGTATTGAAAATGTAGAAGTTCAGACTGGAAATGCAAATTCTGTATATACTCATTATTACTTGATATAAAGACTGCTTTTTAAACTTAATGTGCTCTCAGTACTTATTTCCACATGTCGTGTTTCAGAGTCAAACTTCAATGCATTAGCCTACTCCACAATATATGGGATAATTAACTTAGTACCTACATAATGAAGAATAGTTGAGTTTAACTTAAACTACTTTCAAATATGACAGTGTTAACATAGCAAGATAGATCATTATGCTTCTTTGTCTGTAAATTGTGAAAAGTACTAATTGTGAAAACTGGAAATTTGCTGTATCCTCATGAGTAGAATATTTTTAAACTTGCCAACCTCACTTTTATTAGAAAAGATGTATGCATAAATATTCTTTCATAGCCTTTAGGAATTTTTAATCCTTTGCTGAAAACGTTGATCTTTAAATTCTACTGGGACTATTGGAAGATAAAGGTTCTGGAACATGTGATTCAAGAGATTGTTTCTCCTATGCATAAAATACTTACCCTGTAATGTTACAGTCAGAATATTTTGTTTATTTTTAATAAACTTTTGAAAAAATAAAATGAAAAAGAAAAATGTATTTACACTTAGAAGCATACATCAAATAACAAAAAACGTGGATTACTTCACATTTCACCAGTGGATCTGTTGAATTAACTATGAAACTACCTCATGATTATTTCTTTTTAGGTCACTTGAGTACAGCAATATAAATCTGTTAAACTCTCATATTTGTGTAAAACCATCTCCTTTCAGAAATGAAAACATAAACCTATGCATATTCATCAGAGTTATTGTTTCTCAGGCATGAAAGTGACTTTTAATAGCCTTTAACCTACATAGTAGTTATCTAGTTTTGTTTGTTAGGTCACAATTCAGAAGAACTTTAGTTTTAGAACTTCAAACTTGTCGAGTACTTAGCCCTTCCTAGACAATAAGGATATGCATTTTGTTAAAAAGTTAGTTTTCATATGTGACTGAATATATTCCAAACATATTCTATATATTAAAAAACCAAACTAGTGAACTAGCAACTTTGGAAAGAAGCAATGTTCACATAAAAAGATTTAGCTTAAGAATATTTTCCCAATAACAACAACCAAAAAACTAGCCACACTGATAGTGTCTTTAAGAAGATTAAATGACTCTTCATAATTTATAGCAATTTGAAAAAATAGGAAATTCACCATCTGAAGACAAAAGCACATGAAATCAAAATGATGCACCTGTTGTAATAAAACATTTTAGAACATTAAATTCTTATTAATGCTTAGCAATGGTTGGAAATTTGTACAAGCTATTTGAATGTAGCTTGTTGGTATCATTCCCTTAGTAACATTAAATTTCTCTTCCTTAGGAAGACATTCTGTATTATACAATCATTTTTTGTAGTATCTCTTTGCAGAAAACTTTTTAATTTTTTTTATTCTCTTACAGAAGCTTTCTTTGATAGAGTCTTGCCACATGCTGAATTCACTACATTTATCTATCCATCGCCATGACTTCCCCTAAATCTACCTGTTCTGAAGTCACCCTGCAGTGTACATCAGTTTAATATTTTGTTTGGGAATTCCTAAATGAAAAGTCTGAAAAGAACAGTGCCATTTGCAATGTGCTATAAGGGTCTAATCTGCAAGACACCAGAAATATTCCTACTGAGATGATCAACATCGTTTTGGGCATAAAAAGCAGTATTCTTGCTACCAATATACAAAAAAGTAAGTAAAACAAGTCTGATATTCCAAAATGGGTTTCTGGAATTTTTTTTTTTTTTTTTTTAAATACAAGTACCTTTTCTGTTAGGTTATGAGATAAACCAGTTTCCCACACTATGGAAAAAAATAATGAAATGGCCATAATATCAGAGCAAATTGAAATGAACATGTGAGATGTGTGCTGCATTTGGCTTTGAGTCTTCAACCCTTAAAATTCTTAAATCCTTAAATCCTTAGACACCAATTTGCATCTCAGTTATACTGAAGGAATGATTTATTTGAATATACTGTCTAAAGGTATACCACTGTCTCGTGTAAATACACCTTAAAGCTGTGTTGTTTTCTACTATCAGAGTTCAAAATTAGAAGCAATA
Organism: Ramphastos sulfuratus; assembly: GCA_013399055.1. Classification (NCBI taxonomy): domain Eukaryota; kingdom Metazoa; phylum Chordata; class Aves; order Piciformes; family Ramphastidae; genus Ramphastos; species Ramphastos sulfuratus. The sequence goes on from WBNM01008320.1 coordinate 7,296, forward strand.
CCACTAGTATTTCAGCACTTTATAAGCTTATTTTCCATGGTGACATTCCCTCTGAAGCTGACATTTCCTGACGTTATTTATCACTTGTTTGTATTGGGATTCCAGTACTGACAGTAATGATAACACATTGCTTTCCTTTGGCTAACAAGAAATTTGCATTTCATTCTAGATGATCTGCCTTGTAAAATAAGTACACCCTCATGCTACATTTTTGTTATATGGAGAGTGGTATGAATCAATTTCTATGCAGATGTTAATTCTTGCATTTGAAGGTATTTGCATTTGTTTTTCAAAGTTATTTTAGAAACTTGAATTAAAATGGAGAGATTCAGAGAAGGAATTTTCATACTAGGTAAAATCATAGCACGGAAGTCAGTGGGAGTTCTGCTTCAGTAGGGGTAGTATTGAATCCTATTAGCTTATAATATAATAATCATAGAATCATACAACCATAGAATCATAGAATCATAGAATGGTAGGGTTGGAAGGGACCTCNATATTCTTCCTATGCTTGTCCATAAAGCTGACTGAAAAAGAAACAACATCCCCCTGGCTATTGATTTACAATCAGTAACCAATGTGTATAGTAAACCAGCAATGCTAATTTAGTAAAAGCATAGTTGATCTGCAGGTTCTCTGTGCCTTGATGAACTTTTCCCATGTCTTACTGCACTAGTCATTTGGTAAGAATCACAGACTCTTTTTTTGAAAAGATTGAGACCACACTAAGCCAGAGATTGGTATTGTGGTGGAATATCTGGGACTTGGAAGGCAAGTTGCTTGTTGGTGTTTGTAGAATTTGTGGAGGGCTTGGGAACTGACTGAAGAGCTCTAATGTTGCTCCTTGAAGGTTCGTTCTTAATATATCCAAAACGTCTCTAAAAATATTTCCAAACAATAATGATAGATAACTTTCACAGAAAGAATCATGTAGTTTTTCATTTGTCTGTTATGTGTAGATTAGCTTCAATGTGTGTCTATTCTCTTTTCTGATCCTTGAACATTTGTGTTCTCTGTGCAAGAATATCTGATTTTACCCATTTTATCATGTCTGCAGCAGCTTTGAGTAGGAGGTGTAGTCTATTTTTCATGGTTTGTTTTGAAATGCATATTTTGGTTTTGTGTTGTCTTTGAAATTCCTATGCCCACTCATCTTTAGATGAAAGAAAGCTGTTCATTTATGCAATATGGTATGATATAAAATGTATTTGGGAATGATAATTTCACATTTTGTAAATTCTTCAAAGACAGAGGATTGAAGGCCAGTAAACTAATATTTCAGTAAAGAGCCACTCCAAAGTTATGAAAACAATTCTCTTGAATCTTCAATAACTGTTTTCTTTCATTCATGAACTGAACTGATACCCAGTTTGTCTGTGAAGTTTCCACTTTTGTGGATTTCCTCACATCCGAAGTAAATCAAGCTTTTTATGTTCTGTGAAGTGTAAGATATCTTTCCCAGAAATGCCTAATAGAGCGTATCTGGAATGAACTACATTCCCCAGACCCATCACTGCTAGGAGAGACAACATATTGGAAAGCATTCACCTGAACTCTAGTATTTGACAGAGTCCTGAGAGTCTAGATATAGTCACTGGAAGCACTAGCTTTAATTCATAGCTCTTTCCTGTGGCCATATGCTGTAGAAACATGAGAGTCCTTGGCCCTAGGAGCTTCTAGTAGAAATTCAGGTATAAATCATATGACTATCTTGCTTTGGAGTAGGCAAAAAATTGTCAAATCTGAAACACCTCCAGTGAGGCTCTTCAGAGTCAAGAAATCAGCGTTTCATTAACAAAACCTTTCTGCTCTTTCTGGATTATTTTTCTAACGACCATGCTCAGATCAAATTATCACCCCTTTGTGATGTTTTATATTCTGTAATCTTTATCCTGGAGATTATCCTGTAGCTTCTGGCTCCACCTAATACAAACCATGAGTGCAGCTGAAGAAACCTGCAGATGATGTGATTTACTCTGGTTTATTGCTTTTAACAAAAGGGTTGTATTTGCACTAACTGGAATTTTAGACTACACCCTACCTATCTTGAGCCATGCATGCTATAAAACTGCACAGCTACACATGGATAGTGAGAATCCAATATTGAAGTCCACGAAAAGTCTTAACCTCAAATCAAGGTACTGGAAAGCCAAGCTAATTCAAGTTGGAAACATGCCCAGCTAGGCCCAGAGCTGAAAGCTGAAGTCTGAGTAGATTCTGAGTGTAGAAGAAAAAGCCTGGTATCTGAGTTGACAAAGTATAAGAAATTGAACACAAAATCTTTACAATCAGAAATGTCAGGGGAATTTAATATCAGCTACTGCTGTTAGCCCTGCCTAAACTGCCCAGTTCAGCCCAGCTGTCACTGAGGTTAACAGGAGTTGCATCGACTTGACAGCAGTGGATTATGTTCCCAAAGATAAAGCAGTGTTACGTTTCCATTCCTCTGTACTGTTTGTTGGGATTTTGTTGTTTGTGTTTTAAATTCTTATAGATGAAAGAGCAATAAAATGGCTTTCTAAAGCAATGATTAGGATAAAAACAATGATGTTCAGAGGTAAATATGATGAAAGATGAAAATGGTTTTTATGATATGAAAAGACTATCTGAGCCACACAAATCACTGGAATTCATATAACAATACAGTCACTGGTTCTATAAATTAATGAATAATGCATCTAAGAAAAATATACAAACTTTGGAAGAACTACACTATGAGAAATGAAATGTTTTAGCTGGCCACTGGCTCTTTGGTTTCTAAAGATTCTAAATGCATCAAAGGAGTCACTTAGACTGTGTTACTGTTTATTTCAATACCATTGTTTGATGTTTCACTTCCGATGCAGATGAGTCTTATTTTTTGTAGTTAGCCAAAAAGTCATAACTATACACTGAGAGCAGAAAGTGCCTTTAATATTAAAGAGACTATTAACTTTCAGTTTATATTTCTAAATCCAGTGCTTAGTTATTTCAGTGCTTCGATACGACCTCTTTATCTTGTTTAACAGTATAAAGCCTTAGAATGTGGCTTGATTCTAGCTGAGGGACATGTGAGAAATGGTGTTTACTACTCATGCACTGAACACTTCCATCCTATATGCAAGCAGTACAAACAGAATGCATATATCCCTGTTTTAGTACTACTAGGAACATGAAGAGATTTTATTTGTTTGTTTGTTTGTTTGTTTAATACCAAATGACCCTCCCAGAAAGACGCAGCAAGAAATCTTTTCCTGTGAGTTGTCTATTCTTGGCACTGATCATGGGTAAGGACAAACTCAAATTAATCCCAGCTAATATTGGAAATTAAGTGATGTGCCCAAATTAAGAGAGTAATTGTTTTCCTCTTCTTCTACAGTTAGTGGGAGGAACAAAAAGTGCTTGGGATGAATAGAACTCCTCTCTCTTTTGAATGAAGTGAGATGGTAAAATGTCCAGGCTCCTAACTTATATGTGCCTAGAATAAATAATGAATGCTAAAGATTCAGTGATTGATGGAGAAATTAATGGTGGATATAGAACTCATCTTGCAAATGGAAATGAAATTAAGATTACATCATTATTCCTCGCTTTAGGGTGAAGAAAGAGCATGAGGAATTTTATTCCCTTCTGTTAAGACACCATTCCTGTAGAATGGTTAAAACATCATCTGCAGGCAGCATGCTGCACCTGTTGCTGGGACCATATTAACATTTACAAGGAAAGACTATTTTAAAACCTTGACTGTCCATCATTTCTACCAGTTATATTATCTTTGTTTTCTGAACCAATACATTCTAGTTATTGACTATCATTACTTGTTTTCACCTTATACACTGGGTTCTTCCATCCCCTTTAAAACTTCTACCTGTAGCTTCACTGGAACAAGTAATCCTTTTGAAGCTAAGTTCATTCATCTTTTGATATTGTTTTTTTTCCAGTACAAGAGTCAACATACTGTGGGTAATTTGACATTCATAAACATATTTAATTAACATTTTTTTAAGTTTAGTGTTTTAGAAAGTGAGGGGTTTTTTTAATCACTGTGTGAATTTAGAATGACCAAGAATTACTATGCCATTTACTTGAGGGAACTTATGGTAGCATACGAGATTCACATGCATCAGCAGATAAAACCAGCATGTTTATATACATCTAATATAAGCACGAAGTATAAAGTAGACTATAATGTTTCTCATTTAAAATATGTTACTGATTTTGCTAGTGGAGTTTAAACATTTTATTATTCTAGTTCTTAAACATTTTCTACTGTAACAAAATGAAACATATTGCATTGTCATACTTGATGCTGAGACTTTACTAGTGGCTCACATTCAATCCTTTCCTTTGAAGAGACCAAAATAAAGTAAAATTAAATTAGTTTTATAAGTATTTAAGCAGCTATTCTTCTTTTACTCTTCTATGTCACTGAAGCAATTCGATTTTAGGAAAATGTATGTGCAGATATCCATTCCCTGTTTCTTGCTTACATTTAAGTCTGAGATAAATATTCATTAGTTAACATTATTTGCACTTTGACCCTACCATATTTGTCATGTGATGAATCTTTTCATCATGAGGTCCAGCGAGTTTATATGGCAAGAGGAAGATCACAAGATTAGAACCATAAGATGCAAATGCTGTAGTTCAGAAAACACATCTTTGATGTATAAGTCAATGTCTTTAAACAAGAATTCTAGTATTGATTTAGCAATGAGAATACAGCTTTGAGTTCTATTTTTAAACCTATAAATACACTTACCATTTCTGACAAGTTTGATTGTTTTTTTCTATAACATATCTCAACTATTGTAAAGTATAAAAATATTTTCCTCCTCTTTACTACTTTCCCCAAATGTGATGAGAAATATTTTCCATCTCCATAAATCAAAGTCCTTGTTGAGAATTAGAATACTCTCCTAGTCAAGGGAAATGAGAATTTAGATCTGTGTCCTAGCAGCTCAGATGTTAAAACAGATTCACAAGAATGACAAGAGTTAATAAGGTTCATTATTAAAGCAGTTTCATTGGTTTTTGTCCACAGACTTTGGAGAAGCTTTGCATTATTAGTAGAGGGTAGAAGGGACTGGAATTTCAACTATATTTCTTCAAAGGTTATGCATTTCTCAGTTGAAATCACATAAGGAAAATTTTTGCTATAATTTTTGCTAATTACTTGGCATTAAAAAGCACATTTTAATGACAAGAATGATGAGCAAAGAGCCATAACTCTCAAGAGGAAAGGCTCTGATTAAGAAAGAAGATGACAAACTGTGCAATAGTTCTAATTAAAATATACCTTGGATGCATACACAAGGCTCTATCAATGAAGAGAGCCTCTGATGTACTTGAGGTGTGGATTAATCAGCCCTTCACACATTTGATTCATATTACTACTTTGCATTTTTAAATCAAGATTTTTCCTGTTAAATAAGAATCTCCCACTTAATTTATAACTAGACCCAAGAGACCCTTTTGTAAATGTGTAACATTTTGAAAGAATTGTTTGTTTATATTTTACCATGACCTGGTTTTCCGAGACAACTCAGGGCAGCAGGATGGAGGTTGTGCTAAGATTCAAAAATTCTCTTGGAGTGAATTAAAGTGAACTGACACCAAACAGATGAAGAGTTAAGTTTATTTCATCCAATGAAAACTCTCAGTCACTTGTGCCTCTAGGATGCCTGGTTGGACCAGAGGAGAGGGAAAAGGAGAGGAAAAAGACAGAGAGGGAGAAGAGAAAGAGAAAGAAAGAAACCACCCATGATTCCTGCAGCCTCTCATAGGCATAGTCCAAGTTTTTTGGTGGTGGCTGTACATCCAGCAAGGTTAATGTGCTAGATGCAACACGTGGACCCCAGAGGTTGTGGTCCTTTTGTACCCCTCTGTGTGGCAGGCATTCTGTCTAATTCACAGAGAGCTTGAGCATGGGGTCCCTTCAGTATAATGTCTGTTACGGGACTTCCGGCGGTGCTGTCGCAGAGGTTTTAAAATAAAAGAGAAACTCTGCATCCACAGAGCTTACCTCTTCCCGTGGTTAGAGGGAAACAATTAGCCAGCAGCTCTAGTTGAGGGTCATCAAGGGCTATCAGGAACCATTGACATGTCTATTCAGACCAGGTTTACCATACTTCTTGTTTAAAACAATAGAAGGTCATTAAGGGCCGTCAGCCAGGCCCTGTCTCAGTAGAAGGTTGGTCTCCCACATATTTTTAATGCAATTTTTATTATTTGTATGGACCTATTTTATCCTCTTGTTCTACAGTTAGATGTCTTCTTCTGTTGTCAGGACATTTTTTGTTGTCAGGATATGTTTAATTGTCAAGTAAATTTTTTTTTGTTCTGTCAATAGCATCTCAAGTCAGCTTTATGCTATCAAAATTTAGCCAGGCCCTGCCTATTTTACTTGCTGTAGGAATATATTAATTAGGCTGGGGGAACCTACCTGGCTTTAGACTGTGGCTTTAAGAAATCAAAGAAAAAGGAAAGAAGTTCATTACCCATCTCACTGGGACTGTAACAAACATCAGCTAATGAATTTAAAATATTCTGATGCGTCTTACCAGCTTAGACTTCTTTCCAACTGCGTTTTAAAGTATATTAGCTATTTGTTGTCATTCCTTAAACCTAACAGAAGTTTTTGCCATATTTTGAGAAAATTAGATTTTCTCAGAGTCTGTATTTTCCATGGGAAATATACCTTCCAGATTGCAAAGATGTTGTTTAGTAATAATTTAGAGAGATATGTAGGAAGGCACTATCCCAACCTGCTTGAGATATTGCTCATTTGCTTTGATCATTTGCCTTTGATCATTTGCAAATTTAGGTCCTGTTACTGCTAACACTCATGGGCTTAATTCTCCTTTAGATAAAGGTTTGTAGCAGTAAGTTCTTGAAGTTTTTTTTCTCTTTCCATCAAAGACTGGAAGCTCTGATGTTTTTGGAGGAGAAGTGCTAGATAAATACAAAGGATACAGAGCTTTTCCCCTATGAATTCCAGCAGAAATTTTCTTTTTTCTGCCCCTCCTTTTCCTTGCTCTCAACACTGTTAGGAAACATGTCCAGACTGCTTCCTACCACCATGCACAGTCTTAGTAGATACCCGTCCTGCAATTTGATATAACTGTATGTGTCCCTTCATGTAATCTAAGATGTGAGTCTTACAAGTCTGGAATTATGAAAGCCATGTAGGAGGAAGTTTCTGAGTGCCAGTTTGTCACTTTCATTAAAGTAGCACTCAGACAGGGACTTTCATTGTGATGAACCTTTGAGTAAAACCGTAAATTAATATAAATAGATGAGATGATAATCCCCTACACACTTGAGAAGAAGCTACAACTGCCACGTATCATCCCACATGTTCAACAGACTGTACCTTCCCAGTAGTGTATTGCATTACCCAAGCATTACCACCTGAAGAATTTGCATATTGAGAATAAAAATCAGTGTCACTCTATAAAAACAAAACAAGAATAAAATATAAAACTTCATAACTAGTATGTTCTATTTTCAGTGTGATAAGGCACAAATACTAAAAGAGAATGTTGCTTATTTTACAGGAAATAGCCCAGGCAGAATTTGAAATATCCCAATGTGATATTCTGTCCTGGCTTCATAAAAGAATAATAGCAGCATGTGTGCCAACACAAAACCCTATGCAGAATAAGGGCAATATGCACAATTTTCAGGTTCATGAGAGATCATACTGAGCCTCTAAGTTAATTCACTGGGGTTATTTTTGGTAAATTCAGCCTTACAAATGTAAAGCTGAGAAAACTACATGAAATGTATCATTTCTGTTCCCACTTTACCAGCTGAATGGACTCCAGAGTAAGAAACCAGTCCGTACTTTGCCTTGCTAAGAAGCAGCAAACTAAAACCAGCTTCAGAAACTACACATGCTTCTGACACTTCCTGGCAATTCTTTGAAGCTGTATAGTTAGAAGTTTAAATATATTTTCTTTGCTGTGTTGCTGTTTGAAAGACACCCACCTCAAAGGAAGACTGACTGCAAAGCACATAGTGACTTCTCTTGTTTAAAATGATCTCTGCAGGCCTGTGCCTGGAGAGTCCTGTTCCAGGTAGGATGACTGTTTGATGGTATAACCTTTGCTACTAGTAACTGTATTCTCTTTCTTATTTCTACCTGGCATTGTGTTTGGCGTCCTTTATGTGTGGGGGGGAAGTAGATGGATGCAAAACAGGCATCACAAGTTTCATTTGCAGTCCTCTAGAAGGTCTAGTTATGCAAATGTTAGAGCTCTTCTAAAGATAACCAGTGGGTAAGCAAACAGAGTGGATGTACCTGTGACATACTGTGAGGAAGTAAGTACACATCTGGGTCACTTGATTTTAGATCAGGATGGAACAGATTAAATGAATGAGGCAGGTTTAGACTGGATCTTAATGAAACTCTGGAATAGGTTGCCCAAGGAGCTTGTGGACTCTTCAGGAGAGACAGGCTAAGGAGAAGGGGTGGAGGAGTGGCCCTATATATTAGGGGTGATCTGGATGTCATGGAAGTAGAGATTAAGGATGATCAGGTTGAGTCCCTGTGGGTAGGAATTAGGGGGAAGGCCAACAAGGCTGACATCCTGGTTGGAATCTGTTGTAGACCACCCAACCAGGAAGAAGAGATTGATTTATAATTCTTTAAGCAGCTGGAGGCTGCCTTAAGATCACTTGCCCTTGTTCTTGTGTCAACTTTAACCTGCCAGACATCTGCTGGGACTCTAACACTGCAGAGAAGAGGCAGTCTAAAAGGTTCCTAGAGTGTATGGAGGACAACTTCTTATCTCAGCTGTTACGTGAGCCTACCAGGAGTGCAGCCCTGCTTGACCTGCTGTTCATAAACAGAGAACGGCTGGTGGGAGATGTGGTGGTCGAAGGCTGCCTGGGGTCCAGTGACCATGAAATAATAGAGCTTTCAGTATACAGTGAAACCAAGGGGGGCATCAACAAAATCTCCACACTGGACTTCTGAAGGGCAGACTTTGGCTTATTTAAGGAACTATAAAAGTTCCTTGGGAAACAACCCNCCCACTTGGATCTGCAAAAGGCCATGAGACTAGATGGGATCCATCCTAGG
>WBNM01008362.1:0-50836 GCA_013399055.1 Ramphastos sulfuratus
TCTTTAAACTCACGACACTGGTAGAGCTGGAGCAATAGGGGCAGGAGGGGGAGGGCAAGGATAGTGGTAGAGAGATGCCCTCGACATCAAATATTTCACTTCAGTTGAAAAAAAATATTCCACTAAGGGACTGGGTGCAAAGAAAGTAGAGGTATTCTGACTCCCTTTTCAAGCAATCTGTACAAAATATTTGGCATGGAATAGGATAAAGGTCTTAGTTTCTTTTATTCAAACCATGGATTAGGGGAAAAAAACAAAAAAGAAAGAAAGAAAGAAAGAAAGAAACAACAAACCAGCAAGTCCCATGAGCAGCAGTAAATGCAACCTGCTTTCTTGTGGGTCCATGATGTGTAGGTAGATTGATTTTGGTGTCTAAATTTCATCTCTGATTCTAGTTTTCCCTGAGTAGATTACCTATTTCCTACAAAAATGAAAAACAAAACCAACCCCCTAAAACAAACAACCAAACAAAACCAAACTAACAAAAACACTGAAGAGTTTTTTTGTTAGATGAAGATAATCGCAAGTATTTTCTCCTCTCATAAGCCACTGATTTTCACCAGCTGTGGAGTCAATCCCAGTATAAAAACATAACCCATGGGATTGCCAAAGCATCCAGCCCTCTTCCAAACATGTCAGTCACCAGCCCATGGTATCAGAATAAAAACTGTCACTGGCAGGAATACATGATCCTAAGGACTGCACACAGAAGGAGCCATTTAGTCACTGCTGAGCAGAGGTAATGATGCCTAAGTCATCCAGTTAGGCTTACAGTTTTAACATGCAAAATAAGACAAATAAATTAACTTATATAGGCCTCTCTAGCCAGAATAGACCTTTCCTCCATTTCTGCAGCATGTTAGACACTTAAAAAGATCTGATATATTTTGATATTTGAGTGTTATAAATAAGTGGACATCATCTACTTGTACCATTTGAAGATTTACAACTGTGTTCAAAACCAATGATAAAAGAATGTGTGTGTCTATTTATTAGAATTCCCACCTACCCTGAATTTTGTCCATCATTTATAGCTGTTACTTCTCATGTAAGATACCATTCTGCACAGAGCTCAGTTTCTACTGCAGGGCACTGAAAAACTTATTATTATTGGATCAATAGGTTTTGAGTTTTACTGGAATCTGAAGGATCACTTTTGGGGGCATGGAACAGTGGAAATACAGCCATCAAAGTTACTGATATTATTGTCTTTAGTTACAGGAACATGAAAAATTGGGATTTGTGGCATTGTCTTGCCAGATCACACTGTTACCCATCAAGCCCATGCTCACTAGATATATTTTCAGGTACCTCAAAACACTGAAGAAGCAGCATAGAAAGCCTCACTGCTAAAGGAAGTATTTTAAGTCTCATTGTCTCTGTTTCTTTTTATATGACATATAGTTCAGTGTTTTCTTATTGATACAGCTGTCTAACTGCTTGGAGAATCTCACTGAACTCCTGGGCTCAGCAGTTATGGCATTAAGTTCTATGGGTTGGTAATTCAGTACGTCTGTATGTTTCAGGGGGTTTTGCTGCATCAAGTATCTCCTTACCACCTGATCTGCCCTCCTACCACCACCTGATTGCCTTCCTCTGTAGCATGACTTCACATAAGTTTCATGCCTTTCACCATCTCCTCCCTGAAACAGCATCCCTATCTACTGTGTTTATATTTCTGTGCAAATTTTCCATTGCTTCTAATAATTTCTGTAAGAAATCCATAAACAGGTAAAATGTTATAGAAAGCAATGAAACAGGGGAAAACACTTTTTATATACGCATCAGGAATTTGTATGTGCATGTTTCCATGGGCATATGTGCGTAGCCGAAGTATTGGCACTTCAGAGGTGCCAACACCACACAGAAAATCTAAATCAGAGGACTCATCTTATTAAATATTAGTGCTTCAACTAATTCATCTCTGTAGACAAGTGAATATTTTATCTCGGTACATATATAGATTCTGATGTACTTACAAACTGAGACCCATGCACCCACATATTACGTCTTAAAATCTTAACCATGTGTAATAAAGAATGTTATATATACAATGTAGTATCATTTTTATTATTATTTATGTCCCCATTTAGACATCCAGTCACACTTTGACCATCACTGCAGACAAAGAAATTTTTTAAAAAGTCCTTTCTACCTCCAAGTGGTTTGGGGTTATTTTTCATTTTCAAACAAGCGATGTTGTCTGTGGTACTGTTTTGTTGCCATCTTCCATCTATCATCCCACTGCCAGGTTACCTAGCTTTGTTAGGTCCCTTTGTTATGTGTTTTTCACACTCTATTGCACTTCAGGTGAGCTCTTCCGTCATTTGAAAAGTATTTGACAGCATTCAGAGTGCAGCTCTGCAGTCATCACTTGGCTGGCCTTTTGACAGCACGACACTTGGGTATTTACTTGTGTTCTGTGCTTTTTTTGTGGTTTGCCATTTTACAACAATACTTTTCTTACCTCATGATTACTTAATTTCTTTAACAACCCCTTAACACTTCAGGTGTTTTGGAAAAAGTAGTTTTTAAAAGTTCAAATAAATTATTTCAGATTTTACTTTAGACATTACTATGCTAACATGTGCAATAAATTGCCAGTAAAAACACCACTTCCTCTTACGGCATCTATGTTGATTTGTGAGCGTTCTGTATCTTCATTTTCCTATCAGTTTCTAATGACTTCCTTTAATTATTTTTTCATCTTATTACTCAATACTGATACTAGAAAAACTTGTTTATAATTTCCACAGTCACCATAGAGCTTTGTTAGAGATAGGACTGAAATTTGCTACCCTAAGGTCTGCTGTTAAAATAGCGTTGTGTATTTTGTTAACAACACAACCATTTTGTTCTCGTGTTTCCATATGATACTTGGTGGAGCAGCAGCCAAACGTTCTTCTAAATATGCTACTGTTTAATAAAGCAGCTTGTTCTAACATCTCTCCTTTTGACACCTCAGTCTCACAAGGCTTCAGCTTTGTTAGCTGGAAAACAGCTATTACCAATGTTTTCTATAGTGAAAATGCACACAAAATAATCCCATTTGAAGACTTCATTTACTGCCTTTACAACTTTAAAGTCACATGAATGAGAGAGAGAAGGCATGAGAATGTATGACCCTAACCAAACACTCATAGGTATGTTTAGGAGGGAAGGGATAAGCCTATGCCTAAATCCCTGATGTGTGCCTTTAACTGAAAGACCAAGTGTTCACAAAGTACACAAATCAAGCAGCGTCTTTGGCTTTGGACAGCACCACACAATAAAATTAACTCATGTCCTCATTGGAGTACACTGTATGCAGACAAGCCCTTACTAATTTTTTCCATTTCTATACATTTAAATGCTGTTACTTTCCTTGACAACTGAGAATATACTCAGAGCAATATTCAGGCTCTCATCAAGATGCTTTCCTGAAAGACAAAGGTTTGAGTGTCCTCAGACTTAACAATATGCTTGAGGAGATGGGCAGATAGAGGTAAAAGAGGAATTGAACATTAGTTTTCCTACTCCAGGCAAGCACTTATGATCCTTCATAAATAAACAAATGCATCAGACAAGCACTGAAAATTCCGTCTGAGTCTGGCAAAAGAATCAGGTGCACAGGTATTTCTCTTAAGACTGAGGCAGCCTTAGACATGTAAATAAGCAAATCTGGAATAGTCCCTGACCAATACACGGACTTCAATGAAATTTTTTACTCATGCTAGATAGCAGATAAACCAGAGTTTTCCAGAACTCAGATAAACCAAAGGTTTTCAGGAATACAGCCATGAATACAGGTGCCTAAATTAAACAAAACCTAAACAAACGAACAAACAAACAAACAAAAACCCAAAAAAAACCCCAAACAAAATAAACACTTCAGCTGAAAGCTCTGTACCTGCAACTGTCCTGAACCTCGCTGGAAGCTGAGGTACCTGGAGATGCAAAGCCAAGGTGCCACTGGTGTCATTGGTGCCACCAGTACTTCTGAGTGACTGATTCGGTACCCCAGCTTTCTGAACATGACCCAGAAGTGTGCTCAGGTGACCAAGGCAGACAACAGCAGCCTGGCGTGGATCAGGAATATTGTGGCCAGCAAGAATGAGAAAGTGATTCTGCCCTCATACTCAGCACTGGTGCAACTGCATCTTGAGTACTGTGCACAGAAGGACATTGAGGTGCTGGAGCCGATACAGAGAAAGGGCAAAGAAGCTCATGCGGAATTTGGAGAGCATGTCCTATGAGAAGTTGAGGGAGCTGGGTTTGTTTAGCCTGAAGAAGAGAAGGCTAAGAGGAGACCTTATTGCTTTCTACAGCTCCCTGAAGGGGGTTGGAGTGAGATGGGAGTCTGTCTGTTCTCCCAAGTATCAGGTGGTAGGACAAGAGGAAATTACCTGAAACTGTACCAGGAGAGGCTTAGATTGGATATTAGGAAAACTTTCTTTACTGAACGAGTGGTCAGGCATTGGAACAGGCTGACCAGGGAGGTGGTGGAGGTGGTCCCTTGGAAGTGTTCAAGAAATGGACATGGCACTTCAGGACATGGTTTAATGGTCATGGTGGTGTTATTTTGATGGTTGGATTCAATGATCTTGGAGGTCTTTTCCAGATGAAACAATTCCATGATTTTTGTTCTTGAACATTTCCACAGAAGGAGAACAACACCTGCTTGTTCTTTTGAGAAAGAACTGGTTTGGCTTTTCTGGAAGACTACTCTAGGAGGTGACTTACAGGTGTGAAGGCATCTCTAGCTAGACCAAAATAACACCGACTGGTAAAACCAGACCTAAAGTTCCATTTGTCTGTATTGCTAGTTGCTACTTGAACAGATCTGGTTTTGGCCTTTATGGGTTCTATTCTTTGGTGTTCATTCTCCTTACAGATTGTAGGAAAAGCAGACATACTTCCTAAAGGGAACTCTTACTGGATGGAAGAATACCTTGAAAATTGTCTTAGTGAGTGCAAATAGAACTATTTAATAGTATTTAAGCATGTGGACTACACCCAACTGTGTATCCACTATATGCTACAAAGTCGTGGCAAAATCCCACACTAAACCTGCCAAGGCAATAACACCTTTGTGAACACAGAATTAATTTTCTTTTTCCTTTTCCCCTTTTCCTTCACCTTACAATGTTAGCACTTTTTCTAACTTGGAAGATTGCATACCTAGTAAAGCAATTTTATAAACTTCTATTACAGCTGCCAACTAGAGAGCTGCTTCATATCTGCAGGTGAGCACCCCAGTGAGTGGCTGCAGCTGGTGGAAGATGTAAGCATGAGGAGAAATAGTCAGACTAAAGGACTGAGGAAGATGTCCCAATCAGAGGAGGAGAGGAAGCTAATGCTCTGGATGGAGGAGGACCAGCAAAAGTTTCTCTACAGGCAGTGGAGCAAGAAATGAAATTCTGGCCCAAGACTAGCCTAGGAGTAAGGAAAAGTTTATTCTGGCTGAACTGCACCATTCGTTAAGAGATTAATAACACCAAGCATCCCTTGAACACTGCAATCTTTTACACAGCCAGCCTTTCTTTAGTGATCCCGAGGGAAGCAGGACTCAAATCTTTTTATTGAACTCTCATCTCCTGTTGACAGCTATTTTGTTCCGTGGAGAATGAAGATTTGGTCACTTGTTCTTCTCTGCCTTCTTTCTTGGAAACGTTAAACAGAAATGATCAAAAACTGATTAAGAGAGTCAATTAATCAAAGCAATGCAGAGAAAAACCTTCATCAAAATGTGCTGTAGTGAGGACAGGCATGTTTACATGAATATTCATAGCAAACTCTTCTGCTACATCAGTCTGACAATCTCTGTTAATTCAAAAGCAAAGTTACAAGCCACTAGATGAACTAATGAAAGGACATGCTCAATAGCTTTGTCATACATTGTTCATGAAGCTGGACATTTACTGTATTCCCTTGAGTCATTTCATACTGAAATGGAGTTCAGGTCTAACATTTCATTAGATTCGTAAACAATATAGTCTGAAATAAATGAATAAAGGCAGAAAGGTATTGAATTTTTTGCAGGCATCTTTCCAATTGGAATGTTTTTCATTTCTGATGAGATTTCAGATGTTGCTTGTGTTTTACCAATCCAAAATATGAATCTACACTCATTTTTATCCATTTCATGGAGCACTGACTCTAGAAAGTTGCCTATATACTTAAGACGACATAAGGTAATAAAGGGGAAGTGTCATAGTCACTCTTAATTTCACAGAGCAACTACAGCAGCAGGAAATGCAGTTACCAGCAAATAACACAGTGGCCTGAAGGTGAACATATGGTATTTGTCATAATGCTCAGCTGTGAAACTTGCCAATATGGCCATAAGAGGAGAAAAAAACCAAAACAAACTATGTTATTTCAGTGGAGTGTATTACTGGTTTGATGTAAGTAAACCCTGCTAGCAAAGACTGGAATTTAAAATATAAGACAAGTATAAAAAAATTCTTAAACATTTAAAATTAATGGAAATGTTATCTCACTGTATCGTAGGAGATTCTGTGATCTCTTGCTCTAGTCAATTGAAATAATTTAAATTCAGAATGTTTAATTATACCCCAGTTCAGCAAATAATAATCTTTATCTCATTGTACTCATATGAAAGATGGCGTGGGTGAGCATATGATTCTTAAAGATGATTAAATTAGTGACTAATTTACTGGAAAAAAAAAAAGTGAAGAAAACAGACATATAAATGAAAGTTGGAAAATAAAATTGTCTGCTTTTACACATAGCATCCAACTAAAAATAGAGTATATACAAAAAATAATCTTTTTGTGAAGCATCCTAAGGCTCATATTTAAAGCAAAGTATTCCCTTACATCTTAGCACAAGTGATACCTGATTAGATAAGGAGGGTAGATCTTGGCTTTTCTGTCAAGACTTTATCAAACCAAGGGCTGAGTACAAGATGCAGTACATGTAAAGTTATCTTAGTTTAAAAGCACTTAGTGAGTGATTATCATAGGATGATGGCATCATTCCAGCTCACCTCCCAGTCCAAAACAGGGCCAGCTCTTGGGGCAGACCAGGCTGCTCAGGGCTTGGACTAGTTGGGGTTTGAAACATTCCAAGCACAGAAATGGCATCACCTCTTAGGATGACCTGATCCACTGCAAATCACATGCAGACAGTTTCTGCCTCTACCCAGCCTGCAACATTGTCACTTCAACCTGTGCCTTTTGTCTCTTGCCCTCCTGCTCTACAATGCTGCCTGACTCCATCCTCTCCATGATCTCCTTGTAGGTACTAGAAGATGACCCTTAGGTACTTACAAAGCCATTGTCAGTTCCCAAAATGTGTGCTTTGTTAGATGCCTCCAAAGCCACCTCGAAGTGGGTCCGTTGTTCATAAAAGCTAAAGCTACCACTGGGAACAGCCATGCGGCCAGCTAAATCCTCTTCCCCTCAGTGGCAGGATTCAGGAGAAAAGCATGAGGACTTTCTGGTCATGCCTGTGTTGGGCAATTGTGTGTAAATATGCCCAAACACCAGGCAGCACCTAAACTGGGAGATGTGGGGAGGGGAGGTCTCCCTCTGTCATCTCCCTCTGCTTCCTCTCGATGTCATCATGGGTCTGGGATGCTTACCTGGCCACAGCTTTCTACCTTCTGCAGGGCACCTATCCTCCTTGAAGGCCTGTGGGTGGACAGCCCCCTGCCATTGCCAGAAATCAGAAACCTCTGGCCGTCTCTGCCACGTGGGAGCCCCCACATGTGCCACAGCTTCTGCCTTGGCCCTTCTCTCTGCTGAGGATCCACCTGGGACCAGGCCACCTACTTTCCTCATTCTGCAGCCATCCCCCATATCGTATCTGCCCCTCAGGATCTGCAGGCAGCAACAGGTAGCTGGACAGGCTGGAGAGCTGAGCAAAGAGCAACCTAATGAGGTTCAACAAGGATAAGTGCGGAGTCCTGCATCTGGGAAGGAACAATAAACTGCACCAGTACAGGTTGGGAGATGATCTGCTAGACAGAGGTCCTGTGAGTCCTGGTGGACAAATTACCCGTGGCACAGCAATGTGCTCTTGGGGCCAAGAAGACCGATGGGATCCTGGAGTGCAATGAGTGTGTCCAGCACACAGTCCCCTACTCTGCCCTAGTGAGGCCCCACTTAGAATACCCCGATTCAGGAGGGACAGGAATGTACTTGAGAGAGTCCAGTGGATGATGAAGGGACTGGAGAACTGCCTTATGAGGAGTGGCTGAGAGATCTGGGGCTTTTTCATCTGGAGAAGAGAAGACTGAGAGGAGATTTAAAAAATGTTCATAAATATCTGAGGTCTGGGTGTCAAGAAGGAAGGGACAGCCTCTTCTCACTTGTGCCCTGTGATAGGACAAGGGGCAACAGATGTAAACTACAGCACAGGAAGCTTCACCTCAACATGAGGAAGAACTTCTTTACTGAAAGGCTCACGGAGCGCTGGAACAGGATCTCCAGAGAGGTTGTGGAGTCCCCTTCTCTGGAGACTTTCAAGACTTGTCTGGATGCGCTCCTGTGTGACCTGTGCTAGATTGTATGGTCCTGCTCTGGCAGGGGGATTGGACCCAATGGTTTCCAACCCCTAACATCCTGTAACAGAGGTATCCAGAGGGATCCCCTCACTCCTAGCATGGCTCTCCTCCCTGGTGGCCTCAGAGCACAACTCACTCAGCCAGCACCACCCTCACAGAGAACAACTAAACTGGTTCGACTAACTCCCACTAATTTTAGATATGAACTCTAGTAAACTGGTTTAAATTCAGCTTGCAGTGATTCAGCTGACATTCATAAACACTAGCGTAACGAAAAACTAATTTTAAATCTACTGTCTTGTGTATGGATGCATCAGTTTAACCAGAGGCGTGCAGGCAGATTTAAACTAAGCTGGTGCTGCTTGGTTGCAGAAGAGCGTAGGTCTGGAAAAGCTGACATGCTGATACGAGTAAGACCATCAGTTGTAATTATAAAATACTTCAGCTCGGGTAGCTTCCTGCTGCAGGGGATAAATTAATCACCTGCTGCCATACTGAAGAAGCCTTTCTTCCTTTAGGTGCTCTCAGTGGAGCGGACGAACATGTTCCTCAAAAACACCTGCTGTCATCTGAAACCTCGGACTGCTACCCAATTCCATAAAATAATTAAAATTCTCAAGTAAAACACAGTGATGTTATCATTAAATTGGGACTGGTCCAAGGTAATAGAGAGCACAGAACAAGTGGTCCCCTTCCACTGGATCAGATGCCTTTCTTGGCATTAACTGGGAGTGCGTCAGCAGGGGAGGTAACTGTTAGCTAAATGAATAACCTTACTGAAGTTTCTCAGGTTGCCTGTGCCAAATCTGTGTTTAATCGGCCTGACTTGGAAAGGCTATAAAGGATCATTTTATTAATCTCTAAGGTCAGGATTTTAGCAAGGATTTTGAATTATTAAAGAAACAGGCTGATAATTGGGGCAGAAGGGAGAGTCACACTCAGCTTTGAAATCATAGCATCAGCAGAACTTTCTTGAGACCTATTACTGGATTCAAAGGGGCTGAGACATGCAGTTAAACATGAGAACTGCATTTTATATTGGGTGATTTAAAATACAGCAGCAAAATCCATCTGAATCCAGCACATTTTAGGGTTTGCTGAACTAAATTGTCCATGCTACTTCCATCGATTAAGAGACACAGGTACACCACTGTAACCAGAAATTTACCATTTCCTAGTCTCCATTAAATGAAAATCATTAATCATTACTCCACACCAGTTTGAACACCTGTACTGAGCTATAAAACACAACTTTGAGAGTTTGGCCTGACATAACCTCAGGGATACAAGCAGGAATAGAGAGTAGATGAGGTATCCCATTGAGGCAGCATGAACAACTTCCTTTCTGCTTTGCCATGAGCTTCCTCCACGACAATGAGCCTCCTATCCTGTTTGTTGAGAAGGAAGCAAACCACAAGACTCCTTGATTTTTTTCACTAGCTGCTTGCCTCATCTCTTAGAGTCCTTTTCGCAAGCTGCATGATTAATGATTAAGTTACTCTAGGCAGTCTCCAACCTGAACAATATAAGCTCTATGAGTTTTCGTTCCCTTTCTACTTCTCTGAGGAGCTGAAGATGACTTCTCCATCCAACTCTGAACAGAGGAGTAGAGGTGAATCATACATCATGGATGAAACAGAGCATTGAAAGGAAGGAACATCCCCTGGGGTAACATTTCTGTGGCTTGAAGAAGATTTTAGTGCCATGTTACTGTTACAAGTTCACTTTGCCTTTGTGGAGGCATAGGTTGTTTCAGATCAGGTTGTTAATGGGGAAAAGGTTTTGCTGAAGCTCTGCTCACCACAGCAATGCAGCGATGGCTGACCGGACTTTTCTCAGCATAACCCATACATTTAACTAAAACATTGTCATGTCAATCACCTGTTGTCACTAAAACCCAGGATCATTTGAGCATATTAAAGCCATAACATCTGAAGTGTTGTAAGATTTGCTTCCCCCCCTCATATCCACATCCCTTCTAGCTGAAATTGCATCTGACTGTTTGGAAGAGAAAAAAATTACATTCCTATAGTGCTTCCGGGACTAAGGTCAGTGTTGCCTTGTTAGAAGCAAAAGCTTGCATCCAGACTTCATTTTCTTTTAATAAGAGTGAAACACTTTTAATCTACTTTCCTCTACTTAAGAATTTTCCTCTACTTAAGAATTATATTGCACAGAAGGGATATATATCCCCTAATAAACTTTTTTTTTTCTGTTTTCCTTTGCCTTTACTTTCTCAGAATCGGCCCTTGAAAAATACTTTAATAGTTCTTCAAATGAGAATGGTCTTTTATTTTTTAATTGCTTTGAGCTCTTTCCTGTGTATAAACAGAGTTGTTTGGAAAGGCAGCATGCTATAATAACTGTTATAAAATAGTTATGTTATTGTTTTTGCAAAGATCAGCAGCCACAATATGTTACTAAAAGCATTTCTGAATATATTTAATATCCAATTGCAAGGCAGAAGAGATGGCTCAAAACAAATCTCATGATGAGCAGATTCCTTTGGAAATGCCATTTCCAAACTAAACATTTTTAGATATGAGGGCCATTGGAATATGATCCCAAAGGGTATAAGCACTATTCTGTTATATGGAGACTCTAAATCTAAACTGGAAACAAAACCTTAGTCATTCTCTTTGGCAGAGATAGGATTTCACTCAATATTTTCTGAACACAATATATAACCGAGGTACTTAAACTTGTGGTTCTCCTGAAAAGACAGAGTGATGTTTTAGGGACTGGTATGTGTGGGTTGGAGTAGATGCTCCTAATGGATGGAGTAGAGGATTTAAAACCTCTAAAAGATTCTCTGAATATTTCAATTAAACCTTCTAAAACATTGATATTTTCTACCTGGGGAGCACAATGTGCTTTGCAGTTACTGATGAACTATGATTTAGCAGACCTATGAGATCACTAACCGCACACTTGCTACAGATGCAGAAACTGAGGCACACAACATTGAAGTAACTTTCCAAATGCTACAGAAAAGAATAAAAAAATAGTCTTCCTGTGTTACTTCTGCACCACTCCCAGCCTGACCTGACACCCGACTCTCAGGAGCAATACCTACCTTTCACACTACTGATGACCTGCACACAAGGACAAGGTTAAGCTATGGCATGATGGAGAGAGTGGGATACCATCCTTCAGCTCACATGAAATCTTTTGCCCACTGTTCTTCCACTTACCAAGCTATTATTAGGCCACATGGTTTAAAAAAAAAAAGGGATAAAATCATATCAGAAGAAATAGATACTTTGAAAAGTAGAGACTAAGGAAGAATAGGCTAGAAAGGGCAATATTTGGCAACAGCCTTTGAACAAGATTTCTCATTTCCAGCAAGGCAATAGTACAATAATGTACTTATGCGAAAAAGACAGGTATGGTGTCATTTTCCATCCCAAAGAGTTGAGAGATAAAGAAAAACAGCAGGTACCTTGACAAGAAATTTGTGGAAAATATTTTGTTGATTCATCTCTGATGACTTCTGGTCACTAATATTTTAAACCAGCAACAACAACAAGACATATTTAGCTTTATACAGATATAATTGGTGATAACTGCTTTTGGGTTTTGTCCATCAGCACTTAAATTTCCAGTGAAAATTAATTTCCTAGCAATACACTTGACCTGAAGTTCAATGACCATGCTAGTTTATGCAGCAGCTGACCTGTATAATCTCCTTGGTAAGGAATTACAGGTTGGAATAATATCCTGAGCTATTGGTTTTTATGATGTTCCTGACCATGGCTCTGGAAGGTTTTTAAAATTCATTTACAATCCCGGAATGAGTCACAGTAGTCCTTCATTATATATGGAGAAAAAAAAGTCTAATGACTTCCACTGGGATGATACTGTGTTCCAGTAGAAGGACTCTAAAATCTATTTCTACTTGTGGCACTTCTGGTTTTTAACTCCTTTCTCTGGCTTTCTTACCTTGAAGAACACAAAAAAATTCCCAAGAGGCACTGAAGCATTTTTTGTATCCATAACAGCCAAAGGAAACCCGTTTTTCCAAAACACTTTCTGGGAAAATAAAACTTTAAGATCTAGGGGGAAAAAAACACCCAAAACACACTTTTAAAAGCCCATTCATCTATGAAAAAAAAAAAAGAGTGTCAAACAAACACTTCTGCGAAATTCATGTAGTAAACACCCATAAATCTTAATCTAGTTGTATGCAGGTGTACGTGGGTATGATAATATTAAACTCATCACCCAAATGTTTACACATTCGTCATTACTTTATAAGACTCACTGACTGCTACTACTCATACAGCAATAGCTACTTTAACCTGTTATTTTATAAGTGATATTACTGCTAGATATATACTAATTAAATAAAAATATATCAAAAGCTACTTATGGTCACTACTGGTACTATTGGTACTATTGACTCTGTTACCTATGTTTGATTCAGTATCCTGGTAGTTTTACTTGCATGATTTTGTAAATGTTTAACTTATATATTCCATTGTTCCATCATTTTCTTGGTTACTTTACTTACGTACTTGTCTCCTTCTAATATAAATTAATAGCTGCTTTGGGGGAAAAAAAAAAAAAAAGGTGAATATCTCTTGTTCAGGTTAACTACCTTCACAGAATCATAGAACTGTTTCAGTTGGAAAAGACCTCTAAGATCACAGAGTCCAACCATCTACCTAACATCATGGCCATTAAACCACGTCTCCAAGTGTCATGCCCACACATTTCTTAAAGACCTCCATGAATGGTGACTCCACCACCTCCTTAGGCATCCTGTTCCAATGCATGACCACTCTTTCAATAAAGAATTTTTTTCCTAATATCCAAACTAATCCTCCCCTTACACAACTTCAGGTCATTCTCTATCATCCTATCACCCAATAGTAGAGAGAAGAGACAGATGCCCACTTCACTGCAACATCCTTTCAGGTAGTATACAGAGCAATGAGGTCTCCCCTTAGCCTTCTCTTCTCCAGACCAAACAATCTCAGTTCACCACGCATTCAGTTATTATTTTGTATGCATTTAACTATGTAAAAATCTGTTTTCACCTCTCAGACTTCATCATACTGTGTCCTCTGTCCTGGCCTTGGGTATATAAATGGCAAGCACTTCAAGGAGGGAAGTCTTTTATGGCTAACAAAGTGATTGGTGGTGTTTTGATAACCTGTATGGTAAAAGGGCTCATTTGGTAAAGAAACTGAAAATCTAGCATAATGCTCTAGTAAGTTTGCCAATCCTTGCTGTACAGGAGGGTGGTCACTCACAGAAACTTTGACATAAAAAAGAGTACTAAAACTTGCCCTCGTAGGTATTTCAGTGCATATATTTCCACTTATTCTCCATGTGGCAGGAATAAACGAAATAAACGTGAGAAGGAACAATGCATTATCTGGAGAGAGGGGTTTATTAATTAAATAATTGTGTTGGTGGCTATGTGTACAAAAGACTAAGAAAAGAGGCAGAAGAGCCAATTCAGCGTTTCAGATTTTGGCATTGGTAGAAAAGTGCTATATTGGAAAGAATGGATGAACAGACTGCTCACACATTTGGAGAATGCTTCCAGGGACTGGATTCACCCGTGTGCATAAAACAACAGGGAATAAAGACATTATCTCTACATGTAGCCATTTGTCCTGTGGGTAGGGCAGAGTAATGAAGGCTCAGGCCGAGTGTGTGCAAACTACTATTAATTTCCAAGGAAAAAAAGTCTGATATTCAAGCCATCGTAATCAGAGGGAATAGCTTGAGCTACTTAATAAGACTGGTTATAGAATACATGCATTTTTCCTACATTTAGCAAGAGGAGGAATAAATTAAATCAAGAATGAGTTAGACAGTGTTTTCCATGAATAATTCAAGCAATCTCTGTCTAAGCCTTGTTAGGTATTAATGTAGCTTTAAGTTTCTGGTCATCTAAAACTAGGTAGGCAAAGCAGAAAAGCTAGCCAATGAGATGAAGCATTTTTCAAGATACGTACTTCACTAGGTGACATATAATGCTAGAAACAAAGGAGGATGATGAGGGATGAGGAATGAGGGTGCTGGCACTGGTGGAAATGGAATAATAAATATGCTTGTTCCCCTAGAGAGCAGTGATGGAAGAATGGGATTATTGTTACTGACTGTGTCCTCGATGGTGCTGCCATGCCTTCTAAGGCAAGGGGAAATCTATTTTAAAAATCTATGTTGATTTCACTGAAAGGATATGTCTAATTCCAAACCCCTGACAGCTATCTCAGAAGGCCCTTTGATTTATTCTGGGACAAACCAAGGAACTTCACTTGGCAAATACTTCTGGTTTCTATCCAATTTAGCTTCTGCTTATCCTTCAGTATTTATTACTAGCAAGTGAATCAAGCTTCAGCTGTGTCAAACAAGAGACTTCATCTACCCACCACGGCAACAACTACATTTACCTTGTACAGTTTTACAGAGAAGAGTGGGTACAGAGAAATTTCAGCTGAAGGATTTGGTTATTTAACAGCCTCACAGAACAGGCAAATTACTGAAATGCTGTAAAAATTTGCCCTTTCAGGAAACCTTTCTGTCACAAGTGACCTTCACAAATGCACATTTCTTTCACTTCCAAATAATCTTACTAACATTTAGTTCCTCTCCTTCTCTCCTTTCTCTCCCAAACCCAAATGAATCAAGCAAACTAGGAAAAAACCTTTAAACCTTGAAAAGGATGCAAAACTATGGTTGCTTGAAGGTCACTGTGTATATTGCTACTAATGGCATGTGGAAGGTTCAAAGACACTACTTGAAGAACAGCTGGTCCTAAAATAGACTGCTTTAAAATGTAACTTACCTTGATTGTTATCTGTGGTGCAGCAAAAAGCTGCAGTCTGTCTAATTCAGGTAGGTCTCTTAGTGTTCCTGTACATCAGGCCAGCAAATGGAGCACCTACTCCCTCACTTCCTAGATGCAACCTCAAGACTCTGAGTTGGCAGTGTGGTGGTAGTCAAAGTCACTCATTGCTTCAATACGTGAGACATTTATATGCAATAATGTGGACTGATTGACTAGGGCTTCAAATTCTCCTCTGAGGTTTCTCTCCTAATGCAGTTTTCTTCATGCTCTCACCACAGCTAGCTAATATTTTCTCTTTAAAAAAAAAAAAAAAAGTCCAGTTGATCAGGGTTACCCTGCCAGTCCCTCTCCTTCCTCTACACCATCCCAGTTGTTCCTCTCATGTCAAAACTGGGAAAGCAAAGGATGGAGTGATTCCTGTTGCACAGAGAGATCTCTTGTGAAGATAGAAATTTTGCCACTAGTGAGAAACAACTGAATGAGCTAGAGTGGGGAAGAAGGCAGCTGTGCTGGGGCAATTTACTGGACGAAAATTAAAATTACATATACATCCGATGCAAGCTCCCAACTGCCCTCCTCCAGCTCTGGCCTGTGATGCCTCTGGCAGATCAAAGCACAGCCCCCTCCTCATGTTACTCCTCTGTGCCAGGAGGATGGAGCCAGACTCTTCTCAGTGATGCCCAATGCCAGGACAAGGGGCAATGGGTGGAAGCTGAGGCATAGGGAATTTCATGTAAACATGAGGAGGAGTTTTTTCACTGTAAGGGTGACAGAACACTGGAACAGGCTGCCCAGGGGGGTTGTGGAGTCTCCCTCTCTGGAAATATTCAAAACCTGCCTGGATGCATTCCTGTGTGACCTGGTATAGGTGATCCTGCTCTGGCAGGGGGATTGGACTGGATGATCTTTCTAGGTTCCTTCCAGCCCCTGACGTTCTGTGATTTTATGATTGTCTCTCCCCTTCCTCTTCCAAAATGAATGGCTTTGTCAGAGTGCACAACTGCTTCCCCCCACCACATGGGCAAGAATAAGAAAGGAATTTTGCTTCTATTCTTCAGGTATCAAAATTAATTTTGGCTCTGCTGTGGCTGTGCTTTGAGCTGGCTCATAGCTAAATCATGGCTTGATAGCATGCATTGTGTTAATATTGGGGGTGGAGGAATGATCAGCAAAGGGAGAAATGGCTCACCACTCACTGTTAATGAGATGTCACACAATTAGAGCTGGGGCTGCTTAGTTGTACACCTTGCCTTTTTGCTAGTTTTTCACTTGGGCTTACCTGTTACACTCAGGTCTGATAATAATCCTCCAAATAAACAGCTTTACATTATCCTTTATGGAAACCACTTTCTCCTGTTACAGGCTAGTTTCCATTCACACTGGACAAGTTCCAAGGCATCCATGGTACCATGTTTCCCTGTGCCACTGATACAGGAGCTGGGATGAGAAGCAGAAAACCTTGTCTATATTTGCCATGTTTTGGTAAAACCAGCTTGTCTTAGGACACAGTGTGGCAAGGAAGCAAAACACATTTGAGCCTGGAGGTCAGAGTAGATTACAAACATAATTAATACTGAAGAATGTGAAGAGCATGAAAGAAAGAAAGGTAGAGGTACTAAAACAGTACTAGGTCCAGAGTTGAGACAGAAGAATGGGAGATTTCAAGGGATAAAGATGGCAGCACAGTATTGAGGGGGACACCAGTGTGACAATCAACTTGGAGCAAAGGCTCAACTCAACTTGGAGTGCTGAGGCTGAGGTGGGATGCATCAATGCTGTGATCAGACCAAAGAAAGAGGGGTATTGGCTGAGATGAGGAAAAAGAACCAAGAGTACAATGACGCTGGAGAAGAATTTTTCTCCACACTGAAAAGAAGTCTTCCTAAAAAAAAAAAAAAAAAAATCAGTGCCCCATGAAGTGTTCTGTGCTTTGATCAGATTTCCAGATCATAATAATCTGGAGTCCAAGGCTTGAGCATATGAATTTCCATCGTTTGTTGCAATTTTCCACCACTCCAGACCTAGCAAACAGGCTGCACCCCTCTATCCCACTGCCTGCCTACCACATCTGCATGCTGGAAAAAACAGATATCTGCTTTGTCCTCGGACTGCTCATGTGATGGGTTGTACGAAGAAGATGTTATGACAGCTAGCAGAAACAGATCTTTACAACTCGCAGGTAGACAAAACTCAAAATACTAGATATTAATGTGTATGCAGGTACCAAGTACAATTTCCTTCAGGGAAAGAGTGTCTTCTGAAAGCTGGACAAATAACGAGATGGGAAAAGCAATGTGAAATAAAACACAGGATGTTTAAAAGGCTGTAATAGAAGATGGAACAGTAAAAGACGATGGAGGGGAGGGGGGGGAGGGCATGACCAGTGCTCTTTTTAGCGATAGGGATCCAAGCCAAACTCCCTTTCAATGCCAAATGCATCTATTGAAGTCCAAGCAAGAGACTTAATTGCAGCAGGAAATTGCTGTTTTAAAAAGCATATCTGTAAAGAATGGAAGAATGCATATGGCACATATGTGCCTCGACAGTTTTGCTAAATAAACCATGAATTTTGACAAGCATGTATCTGTAAGTTTGCCATGGAAATAGGATTGTGTAACATCACAGCTGAAACAAAAGTTCAGCCCCTGAAAACTGTGGGGGTGTGCTGCTAAAATGTTTGCTTTGAATGTTAGCTAACTAGTTTCGTAACTCCCATGCATCTAGTTAATGCTCTTTTAGACAATACATGGAAAGGGTGGATGCCAGGACTGTACAATTAAAGCATTAAAATTGTTATATCTAATGGCCAGAGCCAAATTTCCTTGTTTCAGAAAGTGACAGAAGCTTCTTGCATTATAAAATTCAAGAGATGAGCGTTCTCAGCTTGTTTATACAGATTTGTATCAAGTGGAGGTGTGGAAAAATATTTGGCTCTCTGTTTAATGAAGAAATTACACTGTAGGTGTATTAATATAATTTGGAGGAACTGATTATTTTGGCAAACCAAGAATAAACAGGCTGTTTATTCTCTTTTTGGTTGGAAGTATAGAACCATTCTCCTAATGCAGGAACTGCAGTGAAGAGCTGTTACTATTCACGATCCCATGGCTTAGCTCAGGAGACTCATCCAGAACCCAGCCAACAAGTTCTCACTTCACAAACCTATGGCATTTTTGGCAAAGTGTCAGCTGTCCCACCAACCAAGACCAAGAACTAAGCAGGTGAAAGAGCACATTCCCATAAGACTCCTAGAAGTGCTAATTCTGGCAGAGGTTTGGTATGCTAATTTCTTCATAGCATAAACAAACTGCCATCAACCATCAAGTAAGCATGGACATTTTTATCCAAAAGATAAACAGGAGGGTGAGGCTTCAGAGAAATATTTATGACACTGATCACTCCAAGTCACCCTGCACTGACTTTCCAGATCAGTCATAGCCAGCCCCTCTTGACCTGTGTTGAAAGGATGCAAAATCTAAAGTAACAAAAACAAGTTCCTCAAGGTATTAGCATGACCATAGCATCTTTTCCAAGTGGCTTTGGCTACCCCTTGTCGTAGAGAGCTTTCTTACCCTATGGGTCAACACATAGCAAAAGCAAGGGCATCTTGCCCCTGCCATATGCAGCAGGCATGTATGTGCATGCACACATATGTATGTGCACATGTCAGTAGACAGATTCTTTAAGCTGCAAGCCTTGGAAGGAAACATATTGCTGAAGGAGCCAGTATCCATTTTTCTTGTTCAGTAGCCATAAAATGTCCCAGGCACTGTCCAAGGCCTGCCTTAACATGTGCTTCACAGGCTGGCAGGTCCAGCTATTGTGGCATCTTTTGCTGTTTATAAGCAAATTGTTTATTAGTATTGTATAAATGTATAAAGTGTTCCCTATTATAAAAAAGCAGAAAACATATAAGACACACATCTATATCTCAATTCAGTCTCTCTAGACAATGCTCCTTCTGAATAGGTATGCTGAAATAGCTTTGTTTATACAGAGCTAATGATCCAATTCTGGTCTTATTTTGTGTCCAGCAGATTTTGTCTGACATATGCATGTGTCACAAGTCAAGTAGCACACTACATAACCAAAGTCAGGCACATGAATTGTCAAAGTATGCACAAAAGTATCTTTGCATAGAGAAACAGGTCAATGTGTCATGGCTTTTACAGATGTCCTCTCCCTCCATCACATGAAACATCTGGTTGGCCACATGCAGGATAGAGCTGCCAGAGACAGGCATGCCACAGAGGGCTGAAACACAGGGTTAGCATACCTCTTTTCTGATGGATTGGTTGGAGATAAAACTAAATTGGAGTGTCATCAGCACAAAGCTTTGAATAACTCTTGAAAATTGGCTCTGAATACACCCTTTGCACAGCTATACTCTGCAGCAAGGTAATATCATTTGCAAGACCCAGGCAGCAGA
Organism: Ramphastos sulfuratus; assembly: GCA_013399055.1. Lineage (NCBI taxonomy): Eukaryota > Metazoa > Chordata > Aves > Piciformes > Ramphastidae > Ramphastos > Ramphastos sulfuratus. The sequence goes on from WBNM01008362.1 coordinate 19,750, forward strand.
AGCGTACAGCAAACACAGACCATCTCACTAGGAAACCTGAATTTCACCAAATGGCAGAGATCCTGTTACAATAGTTTGTCTCTCACATGGCCAAGACACTTGATCTACTAAATCATGGAAATCACAAACCCTGCAGTTCCAATGCACTGGGAGGATTGTATGTAACTCAGTCAGCAATTATCGGTAATGTAGGATAAAAATCTTTACTTTGAAAGTGAGCTTTAAAAGGTCATAATGTAATTGTTGTCACTGATGGTCTCTGCAGTGGCTGTTGGCCTGATTGCAAAGGAACAGAGAGGAAATGCAGACACGCAGACTGAATGCAAACCCTAAATTGTTATTTCTGTCGCAGCGTTATTGGCAAAATTTTAGACACAGCACACATCAGCTTTCTCTGCACTCGCTAGCCTTAATAAATTTACCTTTATTCTTCACCAAATTTCCCCTTTATTGTTGTTCTGTGAATGCTCATTATAAGCAAGCCAATTGAAACATGGAAAGTGAGAAGCGTGCCAAGGAGTCAGTGGGAGATTCAGACAAGTTTTCCAGGCCCTTTGCATTACTCACAGAAAATGAATACACGAGTAAAGGCTGCACTGACGGATTTAGATCCAGAGCTGGACATGGCAGCACCTTTCACTGCAATGAGATACGAAACAGAGACATTTGGAGCCTGATTTTGGTGTTGGGAATTTGAATCCTGACAAGTGCTACAAGCAGGCGGCTTGCACAAGTGTTGGCAGTCCCCAGCTCCCTCACACCAGCAGAAGCATTTCTTGGTGACATTTCTTCATCTGGAGGGCACTCCCCACTCAGTCACATCTGCAATTTCCTGAATTCCCTGCACTGCAATACATCCATAAGGCAACAGATTTCATCTGTCCCTTGGCTGCTTCCAGAATCCTGCTCACATACCACAGCCTGGTACGTAGAGTTAATCCTAACACATTTTAAAGGTAGTACAGGTAAACTTCATTAAATTCTTTTGCAGATGCCCTCATATAGAATTAAAAAGGGCTTAGAGTGATTTAGTGCTTGGACTACAAGCTTTGAGACAACACGCTATTACGTGCCAGCTCTTACATAAGCATCGATGTGTGCTTTCTGCCTTTGCACCACTCTAGCTTACTGACTTCACATTTGCTATATATTAAGAATCATTGACAATTAGTGCAGATCCCTCATACATAATAATTTGCAATCTAATAGCTTGCTGTCTCTACTACATCACTTCGTTTATATCACTTTGAAAATAATTTCTGCTTAATAGAGTTAAGGTCAAATCTTATTGAGAGTACTGGCACAATGACCAAATGCAGTTCAGCTTATTTACTCTTAACTCATATTTTAACATTCCTGAGTGTTAATGTACAAGAAGCAGATTCTTCATACAGGAAACAAATAATTGGGAACATCCTGAGCAGCAGAACTGTTTAGCTTCACTGTGCATTGTGATGCTACACCTCTGGCTATGCCCAATCCTAAAATGGTCTCCATTTCCTAGCAAATCAGCTTCTTATTGTAAAATCATTCAGTAAGCTACTTCTAATAGCAGCTTTACAAATGTCTCATGTGCTGTTCGAATGGCTCTAATTTGCTTAATAAAGGACAATTTTTACTTAATCAAAAGCTTCTCAGTGGATTCTGAATTAACAGTTGGCTTGCTGACAGATAAAATTAATTAGACTTTTTTTCCTCCTGCTGAAAGAGTAAAATAATCTCTTGTTCAAACACATTTGTGATAGAAGCTACCAGGAGGCATCTCGGGCATTTCTTTTCTGAAAAGCTAGTAATATTAAACCTACTAAAAATAATAATTCTTGAACACCAGGGCTTGTACACAGCTATCTTTGCTATTGAAATTATTTTAAACCATATTTTGCAACCTAAAACTTGCTCCACCTTCTCTGTTTCACCTTGCCCTAAACACCATAGCAACTTGCCTGGCCATAACAAAGGCTGGCAGGTCCTGCAGCACAAACTCACAAGCACTGTCTTCTTTGTTGACAAAACAATACTGTGTGGGACTCAAGTGGGCATCAGCACACTAACTGTGGTACCAGAACCCACGTGCTACAAGTTTTTGAGTAGCTATCATTCCTGCAGTTCTAAAACCAGGCTCAATATCTCTGTGGCACAAGCTGGGGCTTGCAGCAAAATGCAGCCTTTTAGACAAAACCCCAGCTGGTTAATGTAACCACCAATGCTCTAAGGAAAGATGAGACAATTCCTGTATTGACCCAAATCTAAAGCAAACCTGAATCTAAGGTGACCTTCAGCTTTAGAAGAGCAGAAGCTGCAGAATGACATACTGCACATCAAAACATCTAACACTCCATGCTTCTTCTCAGCCTTCTTCCCTCCTTCCCAGGCACAACTGAGCCATAAGTTCTCTCTTTCCTCTGTGAGCCCTTGCCTGAGCCCCAGACCCCCTTCCTACCACCGAAGAAACAGCCCCACAGAGGGGCACAAGCCACCTCACCGTAAGTTCCCCTGTCTCCCACCCTGTTTTCCCAACCTCCTGTGTGCTCACCAGACCTGGGCACCTGTCCCCTAATTCAAGAGCTTTGCACAGTTACACAGGTAACACTACTTCAAGACAGCTGTGCAACAGGCAGTTACTGTTGACGAGTGAGGGATCATTACTGGAGGAGTTCAGGAACACACATTTTATCTCCCAAAATAAAACGGTGCTCATCCTGCATCTGTGATTACAAGTCCCATCTTTTTATGACAGAACATCCCAAGGCAAGTCCTTTTTGCTGCAAGCATTTTGTAGCATCTGCCCTGAAGTGAGATAGGAAATGGTCAAATGAGCTCTGGAAGATTCTCACTGACAAGTGCAAGGTTATTTTTTGCTTGTTTGTTTGTTTGTTGGGGGGGTTGGGTTTTTGTTGGGTTTTGGTTGGTTTTTTTGTTTGTTTGTTTGTTTTTCTTTTGGGTTTTTTTTTGTGGGGGGAGGGTTTGCGATATTTAACAGACATTGAAGGTACACAGCACTTCCTAGTGCTTGGTCTGGACACATATGTCCACCCTCCAAAGAGCAAGTGTCAACATAGAAGCTGAAACTGAAAGTAATCTTGTTTACATATCTACTATGGTTTCCTAACAAGGCTTGTCTAGCATTTCTATCTATACATCAACTTGTCATTCTTAACAGCTTGTGGAGCTGCTGGCCAGTTTCAAGGAGATTTGACAGAGTAGCAAGAGAATCAAAGATGATTGGTTTGAACGTGATTCATAGAAAAAGGAAGTGAGGCAGAGAAATGACAACCACCCAAGCTGAACCAGTGTCTGCATGATGGCTCAACCCCAAGATACAAATCTTCAGGGAATCAAAGCATAAGACTGGTTTCACTGCTCATTGCACTGCTTCTCTGCCACCCTGAAATCCATCACAAACCTCTGCTAGAAGCTTCACTGCAAGTGCAGCAGGAGTTGCAATGAACCAAAGATTTCACGGGCAGCTAGCAAATCACATACACCTCTTAATGTGAAGGTGAATCAGCTCATGCTGATTCATATATGTAAGGAATAATACTTACCCTAGAAAGAAAAGAGAAAAAGCAAGACATGTCACTGCCAGAGTTCATCCTATCAGCAGTAACGAGTGCTAGATCAATTAATTTAAAATTACTAATTTTCAGCTTAAAACCAAACAAAAAACTCCAAACTGCATCAAGCTGAACATTAAAGTCACTCCAATATCTTAGGATGCTTTATCCTGAGTGGTGTAGGTACTGCAGACCAGGAGTCAAAAGCAACTCTTTGTGATGGCATTTCAGTGTGTGAGATACATATATATTAGTTTAAAGAGTTGTGAAAAGAGTTGGTAAAACCTCCTGAATTCTCTGTACCCTTTTCTCCCACACTTGTTCTTCACTGGACTTCAAAACACAGTGGAGGTGACCTCCTCTAGTAGGGATCCACATGACTGCAGAAGAAAATTGCAATTGTACCAGTGGCTTATTACAAATCTCATTAGGACTCACTATTTTAACCATTAGAAACCATTTGAATGGACCTTGCATGTTGTGTTATGGAGGGAGGGTAGAAATATGCCATATGTGCAAATTTAAATACTTCAAGATTTATTTTAGCTGAGACTAAACTGATAACAATAATAAAGGCAGACTTATGATAAGAAATGAGCACTGTTCACTGTTAAAAAAATTTGTATTCATGCTTTCCCTATTTGTTGTCTTCTTTTATATGGTGCCCTTTACAGGCTTTTATTTTGCTTTTTTATAATGGCAGAAGTGTAATTATTCTGGTGAGAAGCTGATGGGTTTTGTGCTATCTCGTTCCGTTTTCCATCGCTTCCTAAGGTAAATGAAAGAACAGTCTGTATGGTAGCAAAATTAATTTCTTTTTCTCTCAAACACATCTTCTTTTCTTTATGTGAAATGGCCACAAGCAAAGAATTACCTTCAGCCTAGGGGAGCAGCAGCTGCTGTGGCAGCTCTCCCGTGTGCCCAGGGCAGTCTGGGCCCTGGTGCTAGTGTGTACTGTGGGGAATCTCTCAAGCCTCCTGTTCCCAGAAGCCTTGCCAGAAGGGCTGGATGAGCAAAACAGATTCAGTTCTCCCCATTCCCTTGGAAAATAAACAAAACCAAAACCCCCACAGCAATATTGTTATGAGTTAATATAGTCACAGCTGAAAGACAAAGGCTATGGTTGACTGTACAGCAGCACATCAACTAACACACAGCGTGCTAGAAACATGCAGAGCAGTCCTCCCCGCCGAATTCCTCTTCCCTCCTGTGACCCAGAACTTGCTCCCCATAAAATCCTTTTTAATCTACAAAGATCAAAAGAATAAAGAGCAGGTGGAGCCAGCCCAGTTTTTGGGATGAGGGAAACCTGGTCAGACAGAAGGAAATTAGAGGCTGGCAAGTGGTGTTTTCACCTGACAGTTGCTGTATCAGAAAAACATCTTTCACACTTTAAAAATCTGGGGGGTTTATATCCCTTTATTATTGATTGCAGAGGACATCTGAATATCCTTGTGCATTGTTAAGCAGTTCTAAAGATTTTGCTGGTGTCTTGTGTGTGTACGATGATCAAAAAGACACCTCCAATTAGTATTGAAATCCATCCAGGACTGCTTGTCTTATTGAAGATAGAAGCAAATTTTGATTTCATCACTATGTTAGCCTAAAATACTGTCAGCATCTTCTTCGTGCCAACCCTTTTCTCACCCCACAAATTCATTCCTCCTGCTGCAGTTTTGGCAACTGAATACTCTGGTCTACAGCATCAAAAGACACAGTATCTGGATAGCAGTAAGTCTTACCTACTCTCTTGCATTGCAGGGGACTTTTGACCTTTTAAGAGAAAAAAGACACAGACTTTCCTGCAGCCATTAAAAGTGTACTAGCATACAAGTTAGTTTGGAGTGATCTTCTCTATCTACTCTTTCATGACTGCATCTAGCTTGATCTCTCTTCCTCTTTCAATTGCTCCAGAAAATTTCATAGCCCTCTGCACAAGGAGTGCCCACATTGTGGCCATCCTCCACCAAGGTCATGCTCTGAGTGGGGTGGGGGCCAGTTGCTGTGTACACAGTCCCGCGTGCTGTGGGGGAACGCACAGACCTCATTTTGTCCTCACAACTAGGGGAGACTGCCCTGCCCCACGGGGGCAGTGCTCAATGCCATGGCTCGCCTGCACTGTGGCTCCACTGCCAACACTGAGAGTGGCTACCAAATCAAGCATTATTACTCACGGGCAGAACTGCTCCTCTTCCACATCATCTATGGCTCCGCTGATGACCCAGGGAATGCAAAGGGTTTGCCTTTTCCCACCACCGAAGTCCCTCTCCATAACGTAGGTGAGAATAAAACGCTGACCCTTCCCTTCGTGGGAGCAAGGAAAGCATGAAGCTGCTCTTCGCCTGCTGGGAGAGGCTGGAGCCAGCTGGGCTTATTCTGTCAGAGAAACTCAGGGGAAGGAAAATTGCAGAGAGGAAAGAAGGGGGGAGAGTGGTGGTGAGCACTTGGAGCCCAATCACCTTTCATCATTTTGTGAGTTGGAAACAAGATACTGTTAAGAGGTCATGTGCCCTGAGTGATTTACAAACATAATGGATCCACAGGAAACCACATGAGGTTTTCTTTTTAACAGAAGTAGTGAGTTTTATTGATATTTTGTCCAACATTCAGGCTTAGAGATTGCCCATCACATATAAGGGAGAGTGTTAAAGCACTTAAAAATATATAAAAAACAGGTTTAAAACCCACACAGTTGGGGGATGGTGTTTCCTCCAACCAGTTAGCAGAAGTGTAGGATTTAGCACTTTCAGCAGCAGACTGAAAAACCCTTCCCAGGCAGTAAGTGGAGCCTTGGATCCCAAGCTTAATAATCATATTTGATAAGGAAAAATAGCCTATTTTTCTGAACTAGGCCAATTTACTACAGGCATAAGGAAGATGACACCATGAGTGTGGCTCTGTCTGTATCCACACTCCCCTCTCAAGTGAAAAATGAGGGAAACAGCACCAGTCTTCCACTTGCTATTGAATAAAGGCAGGATGCTAGCAGGGGAGTCTTACATGGCACAGTGGACAAAGTTCATACCTTTCCTTGTGTGCCTCTACCTCCATTGTGTGGGGCTAACCACACAAGGCTTGTAGAAAAAAAGGAGAGGGTCTTTGCTTAGAGGACAATATTGTGAACACACATTCAAAATGTTTGAAATCCACCTAAAGGGAACTTTAAATGTAACATAACCAGAGAGTAAGAGAAAATGGATAGCAAGAAGAGGAAAGAAAGGGAGATGCTGAGCACATGGAAGAAGGCTGAATGTCTCTGGAAGTCTTGATTCCAATTATGGAATGCACAGAATAATTTTAAGGGATGTTGTAAATTCAAATTTAGTGTTTTAAATGATTTATAGTTAGAATTTAAGTCCCTTGAACAGTCTATCCCTACACTGGCTTGTCTTCTTTCATCTCCTTAATATATATCACACCTCTCCTCTAGCACAAACCAAATTTAAAGAGGCTGGAGATTCTCTTCAAGAAAATAAGTTAAGATTTGGTAGAAAATGCAGGAAACATTTTTCACCAAAAAAACCAAAACCAAACAAACAAAAAAAACTTTTGTTAGACAAAGCTCTTTATAAAATTTGCAGTGGGGTCATTACTTCATGGTGCTGAAGATTCACTCCATGGCTTGAGGGACCCTGCTCTCTGTGGTGCTCTGGATCAAAAGGGGGAAATCTGCAGGATCCCTGCACACCAACCCTATGGTACACGCACAGCGTTTATGGTACTACAACAACAGCTCAAAGCTGGACTATCAAAAGTAATCCATGTCACTGTCTCTAGTGAAGCAGAGCTACATGGCATTCCAGGTAAAAAATATAATGCAAGGGGGCCACTGCAGATAGCAAGAAGACAGAGATCCCAGGAAAAGAGCAGGATACATCTCTTAACCACAGCCTTGGGGTGTCTGCAGAACCAGAGCCTGAGAATGGGAGCTCCACAGAAGCCTGCTTGCTGCTTCTACCAGGTGACCAGATATTTCACATATTTTGTAACCAGGCTGTGCTGGAAATCACTGACAACATTCTCAGTACAAACCAGCTTGCTGCAGTGCCTTCAAGTATGAACACCCAGAGGTGAGTGGCATCCTGCTGCACTCAGAGTATAGCAGAAACTACAGAACTAGACCATCTGAGCATTGCCCATTTGTGCCTTTCCACCTCCTCCTGGTTGTCTCTTGGTGCATGTAAAAAATGTAAGCCTGGAAATGAGACTTCCTTTTATGGTTTGACCACCATTTGATACTGAAAGTCCACAACACACATCTGAGACTCTGAGTTACAACTGCAGCATGAACAGCAACAAAGAGTGTGTATGGGATCTGGACTAGTGCCCTTCTGCCCTGCAGCAGAGGTGTTGCAGAGGTGTTACAGACTCTTAGGGATGATAGAGTTATATGTGACACAGCAGCCCCCAGACTCCTACAAATTACCTTGGAAGAAGTCCTTATTCCAAGCACTGAAACACAGATTTGAATTCATGACATAAAGTTACCTCTTCCCTCTGTCTAGTTTCTCTTTCCTAAGGTACCTTAGGAAGGTTCCTAAGGTACTTCTGGCAGAAGATCTTGGACAGCTTCATTTTAATCTGATGGCATTTCTGCTTCCCCTTCTAGGTGGACTGTGCTTGGTGTTCTCTCTTCCTCTCACATCTAAAATAAGGACAGTGCAGACATTTCAACAATTCTGCTATTGAAATTCCAAATGATTGTGAGTGCATTACAGAAAACACTGTAAGAGACTGTGGCTCTTCAATTATTTACGGCAATATTATACACCCAGATTTGCCTTAACATAAATAGTATCAAACAGGAGCAGAAAGAGAATAAAACATTCAAGCCTATTTTTAAGACACCTAACATGCCACGGAGCTCCACACCCACCCTCCAAGATCTGTTCGTTCTGCTCACTGCTGCAGCAGAGAGTGTGTTGCTAATCCTGCCAGGGATGAGAGAAAATCCTTCCTGGAGTAGACTATACAGTTTGCAAGGTCCTTTGCAGTTATTATTGAAAATATCAAATCCTTTGTTTGTTTCACTTAATGAAGGCTCTGGTTGCATTTTATTGCATGTTTAATTTCTAGTCCAAAAATCCCAGCTTTGTCTGCACAAATACAAATGTCTTCCGTCCCACTAAGGCACAAGCAACTTTATAGGTGGTCAGTGGAAGGCCAGATTGCTTCCCCAAGCCCTCAGTGAGCAGGGTCCACTTCCCCAGTTAAGATACTCTTCCTGACTTGCTACTGCTGCTTCACTTTCCACACATCCAAACATTCAATGGAGATTTAGGAGAAGTTCACTGCATAAAATGAACACTGCATTAGTATTCAAAGTCTTTAGAAGAGGACTGGTGAATCGCAGGCTCTGGACAATATATCTTCTGCCTGCATGTATTTCAAAGTTAATAAATGCAAGATGACTCTCAAGCTTCCTTGAGTGTTGATGGGACAGTCACCACTTAACTCCTAGGGGCTCTGTGGCTTTGAGCAATTTAATGCAGGTAAGACTGCAACAGTGAGGAAGAAAACATCAAAGTGTACTCTCTCCTTTGAGACTCGTTTTCTAAAAGTAAATGTCAATTCAGAAGTATAACGATGCCTTTATCCCAGAAAGCCAGTTTACACTGACATTCACAGGAAATATTTCACCTGTACAGGTCCCCTTCTGGGACAGTTCTGCCCCCTTCAGGCATGGCCACATTTCCCCACTGACTATAGCAGCATCAGACCTGGGTTTGCCTCTCACTATCACTGCCCAGAAATGCAGGTGATCTCTTTCAGACAGTTCAAGAGGGAAAGTAAGAAAACTGACTCAATTTCATCTAAGACATCTGAAAATATCCCCTAGCTTAATTATATGACTGTGTTGCAGTAATTTTTGTAATTTGGCCATGAGAATTAAGGAAACTTAAACACAGCTCAGGGAGATGCATTCATATTCTTAATTTGACTTCTAAGAGCAATTGTATGGAAACTCATGGGACTGCTCATATAAACAGAGTTACAGAGATATGCAAACTTTTATGGCAATGGATTGCTCTATATCCCAGCGAGTTTTATAGACCTGCATCTTTGCTGATGGGTGCTCATTCTTTGGCAATTCCTCCTGCAGCTGGGTTTGAAAAAGCAGGAGCATGGTGTACAAAGGAGTCAAGCAGGCAGTCTTTGTGTGTTAGTAATTCACATATTGCATGGATACTTATCAGAGAATTGTATGCAAACCGCATTTTCTTAAATCCAGTTTATAGTCAAAAAAGAAAGGATAGTTAAAGAAAGGAAGATAAAGTAAAAAGACAAACAAGCCAGCTTGCCTGTTGGTGAGAGTCTTTACAAAAATACCTCTGAAAATTCCAATAAACTCTTCCTTTACCCGTTGAAAAAGAAAAACGTTCAACCCAAAGGCATTTTAAAAAGCTCCATCTGCTCTGAGCATGGTCTGGCACACTCTTCCCTTCCTAAAGCTTGTGAAAATAAAAAGCCTTGAATAATACATAATAGCAAACCTTTGTAGCTAGACCATGCTTCTGCTGTGGAGCCTCTGCTGACTGCAAACCCACCTATGCAGTCCAGGGAGGAGAATTACCGGGAAAATTATATTCCTATACTTTTTGTAGCCCAGTCCTACCCTTTCACAGCCTGTAGGGGGAGAATATAGTGTTGCACATTGCTCACTATGCAATGGTAGTCAGTTAGATTTAAACTCCATTTACAGATCCTCCTATGATGACCATGAATGGATTCATGGGGTATTTAGGGACACCTGCCATGCATCTGCTTTTCCTGATATTGCATTCTGTAAAAGCAGAGAGAAACCAAAGGGAGGTTTCATTTTCACCAAAGCTAGGGCACAAGTGAAGGACTAATGCTGGTAGAAGAAACTGAATGAGATACTGACCTGAGCTCTTCCATTAATCACAGGCAATGCTATCATATGTGCACTGGCAGTGTCATCAAGAGCTTTCCAACCTCAAAGACAACCTCAAATAAGAGATGAAGAGGAGGGGTGAGAGAGAATAGTCATATGAGGACATAAACATTGTGTGTTTAATACTAAGAAACATTCAAAGATTAAAGAAGGGAGAGAGAAGTCTCCCTTAGTACCCGTAGGTACTAAGCAGATCTACATGGGTTGGAGATTTCCTTTTAATTTTAAGAAAATCAGCATTTGTGCCTATGCATTCAGTCTTCAGAAGAACAAAGCAGATATTACATGACCTACAATATCAATTATCTTCTTTCTCATCTATGTTTCCATTATCTCGTGTAGAAAAACAAAGTCTGTGAATGAAGAAGGTTTGGCTGAGCTGTCACGTATCACGTACCTGAGAATAACTTTGTTAATTTTCATACTAACAAGGTAGAACAAAAACCTAGAAAGAAATCTTTTCTCACGGATAAGGAAGAAAATGAAATGTTTTTTGTAATTAATCAAATTGGGTTTGTGCTTCTTTCTAGAACATAAATCAAATTAGAAATATTTATAAAGAAATTATTTGCATGCACAGCAAGACTTTTCAGAGGTTGTTTAGGACCTAGAAGGTCACTATGAAGTTAATGAGCTTTTCATTCACAGATAGCCATCAAAATCACATTTTGATTGACATAAGGAACTTTGAGAACTTGTATTGTGTCTGGCTTTTTAAGCTTTTTGTTCTTTTTACACTAGATGGAAAAGTATTGTTGAGGTGGCACGTGTTAATGCTCAACATCAGTCTATGTTCACTGTGTTCACTCAGGCACCAGCAGAAAGTGCAACCTATAATTTTCAAGTTGAATGCAGGCCCTGTCAGAAGATGAGGGCAGCAGGGTGCAGTCTGCAGGTTTGGGTATTCTTGGACACACAGTGCCTCCTGCAGGTACTGGCAGGCTTCTTTGAATGTCACCTTTCCATGAGGTCCCAACTGACTACAGGCATGTGTTTTTACCCAAGACTTGTCACCAGTGCAAGAGAAATTCCTAATGCCAGTTCAGAGGACTCACTTGTAGCTCCCACAGGCTCACAGTTCTAACCCTGTTAACCTAGTCAGTATCAGAAGCAAGAAAATTGGTCACTGCTCCCTGAATTTTCTGTCTTAGTGTTTGAATCAGAGTGCTGGAATTTAAATTCCTCTAAGCTGGGCACAGCACAACAATAAGAGACAGTCAATAACCACAAAAGATTGCAATCTAGATAAGTGGAAGGTAAAAACAGATATCAGACAGGGAGAGACATTAATTGTCCAAATCCACACAATGGCAAAGACCAAGTCAGTGTCCCATAGATGGAACTGGATTTTACCTTTTAATTAGAAACATACTTCAATTTTTTTAGTATATATAACACTTTACTTCCAATCCCAAATGATGCCTCCATAAAAGCAAAACACCTTCTGGGTTCCTTATTATCTCTAGTAAGAGAAACCCAACACAAAAAAACCCCATGAGTCACGAAGTAAATAATTAGTATTGTTGCTTTTATTATTAGCATTGCTGCATTTCAGCTCCTCACATATTTTACATGCAGCTGTAGTGAAGCTTAGTTTTTACTTCTTTCATTGAACTTGTCTGGTAACTTGCCTGTGTCACATTTGAACTCAGTGCTTCCAGAAATTATGTGTGTCGGTGAACAGAAGCTGATGCAAATGGTGGCTCATGGGTATGGGCAGCTCTGGGGACAGCCAGCGCTACGCTGCATTTCTGTGCCTGTGTGGCTGCCTCTCTCACAAGCACCAGGGGTGTCACTTTTCTCTTCCATGCCAAGTGTATCTACCCTCCAAGAGGGCACAATCTGAATCTGTAATGTTGATTGTACTGGTGGACAGGATGTTTTCAGGAGAAAAAAAAAAAATGCATCTTTTCCAAGCCAGATAGAGAGAGAAAGAAAACAGATGAACACCATAATGTGCCTCTGACACCCTTGTGAAGTTGGTGGAAGAAGAATAAATGGAAATGATAAATGCAGGACCTACAGCGAGACAGCATGAGTCCCCTCCTACCAGCTCATTGCCCAGCTTGCTGCCATCCCCTAACCCCACTGTACCTGACCAGGGCTCTCCTAGGCTAAGCTAAACTCACATCTCCTAGAAGTATCCAACCAGGTTTGAAGGATTGCTAGAAAACCTGATCATGCATATTTTGTAAACCAATGGTCTCTTTCCAAGTCATTGTCTCATTAGATTGGCTTCTTTTATATCTCTGAAAAATGGAGAAAGCTCGCTGAGCTTCCTAGACAACAAGACAGTGACAGGTGAGATTACACTGCCATGCCCATTAACACACTGAATTTTATGTACTTCTTTGTACCCTACTCATAAGTGTGACATTTTCCTCGAGACTAGGTGGTTGTTTCAGTGCTTAGCAGGCATTCACTTTTCACACAATATTGTATTTTGCTCCTGGGACAATAATGCTGTCGCATACACAAAGCTGAATTCATGGGAGAGAAGAGGAGCTTTATTCCTGAACAACAAAATTATTGTTTTCATGAAACTGTCCTTACAGAGGACAGATCTGGCTGCTTTTGTTCATTTGGAGTAATCTTTTCTCGGCGGATGGGTGAGTCAAGCTGTAGGAAGGTGGGCAGAATTTGGCAGGTGGAAAGCAGCTCTCCTTTCCCCTCTAAGCCTTCACCTCCTCCAAGCCAAAGAGAAGTATCTGGAGTTGAAGTCCTAAACAAAGTTTTTAGAAAGCTGGATTTATTGTGCATCACAGGTTCTTTCAGACACTTCATCAGGTTGTGATGAAATAAGCTCAAAGACGAGATGAGCAGATCAAGTCAGTTTGATCAACAGAAAATGAGAGGCTATAAAAAAGGAGCTAATAAACACATTTAGGCTTCTAATTAATCTATCAAAAGCTCTGTTTTCTCTTTAGTCTAAAATAAAAGAGAATTTAATAAGGTTTGGTTTTTTTCCAAGAGTTTTATGATTTTCGTATTTTTATTGGCATTGATTTTTAATCTTTCCTTATAAGAACAGATTTTTTAAAAGCCAAAGCTTTATGTAAGCAATATTATAAAGCAGCTTTTTCTCTTTTCGTAACATCTGCATGTGCGAATGGCAGACAAATTAGGACTAAAGTGTTGAAGGAACCTCAAAACGCATTGCCTCTGCCAGTGCTAACAATTAATAGACGGAGGATATAACAGTTTAACCCACGATTTCCCAGACTGTTTCTCCTCTCCTTTGTACACCTGTCTTTCCAGGAGCAAAGCAAGGAATTGTCTCAGTTTGAGGCCACGAGCCACCCAGGACCGGAGGACAGAAATGACTCTTACCCCTTTCCAATAGTAAGAACAGGGATACTGCACACCAATTGGAAGTTTAAGGAGAGATAATACTTACAAGAGCATATATACAAAAGGCAATCAGGTAGAATAAGTACATTCACAAGCTAGGCCACATCCATCAGACCAAGACCCACTGGGCCCAAAGAGGCCTCTAACCTATTTTACCCTAGGTCAACCTGAGGATAGACTGAAACTGCCCCCTCCAGATGGGGCCTACAAAGTCTCAGCAGGCTACATGAGGCAGCTCACAATTCCCTGACAGCTAGCAGCCATCTCCCTGCAAACCATGAGATAAGAAGGGGCACGTGCTCTTCCCGGGGCAAAGAAGTGAAGGGAGAAAAGGTAGACAGGAGAAGGGAAAGACTATCAGCCAGTCACTGCCCTATATGCTATGGTATTGGAAGATGGAATAGAATAACAATATTACAATATCCTAGGACTACCAGGTCCATCCCCCTGGGATGGGCCTGCACCCCTGTGGCTTCCTTAAGGGAGGGCCAAGGACCCCTCCAACTACCACATTCCACCTCTTTGTTCTATTCTACTTCTTGTATTGAGCATATCATCAAACAAGAAACTATCCCTTTAGATGACCTACGGTAGGACCATTCTTCATCCTGGCATTCTTCACAACAGTCTTTCATTTAGGATCAGGAAATAATCTTTTCTTCTCATCAGATCAGATGAAATTGGACACTTCAGGGTTTGCAGGGTTCATGTTCATGTATGGTGAGTTCTTAATTTTTTTTTATGGGCGCCATCAATTACACATCTCTGAACTTAAACCCTTTCAGCTAAGATTAGATTCTTCTGTGGAACACACTGAATCCCACCATTCTTCTGCATTACCCAATAGGTATGCCCTGGGCCCTCAGCAGAAACCACCCCTCGGATAGGTTTACCCTTACCCAAAAGAGAAGACACCCATACAGTTTTCCCCAGCAAGTTCTTTTCATTAACAACAGGAACTCTATCACCATCTACTGTTGGTAACAGACCTGACTGACCTGGACCCGCTTGGTTTACTCTACTATGTACCTGCCTGGTACCTTGGGCCAAATGTCTGTCCCAGTTCTTAAATATTCTACCCCCCATAGCTTTCAGGGTGGTCTTCAGCAAACTGTTGTACCGTTTGATCTTTTCTGAAGCTGGTGCATAGTAGGGGGATGTGTAATATCTGCTCGATGTTGTGCTCTTTGGCCCTGGATGCTCACAGAGTTATTCTTGAAATGAGTTCTGTTGTCTGAGTCAATCCCTTCTGGAGTACTGTGTCTCCAAAGAATGTTTTCCTCCAGGCCCAGAATGGTGTTATGGACAGCTGCATGCGGAACAGGGTAGGTTTCCAACCATCCTGTACTTGCCTCCACCGTTGTAAGCACAAATTTCGTACCAGTCTGAGTCCGAGGTAGAGCAATGTGCACTTCACCATATTTGTACTTTGACCATCGTTCTCCACACCACAGAGGTTTCAATTGCTTTGCCTGCTTAATAGCAGCACAAATGTCACAGTCATGAATTATCTGTGTGATACCATCCATGGATATATCAATCGACCTATCCCGTGCCCATTGGTAGGTTGCATCTCTACCTTGATGTCCAGATGAATCATGGGCCCACCAAGCTAGGAACAGTTCACCTTGGTGAAGTCTAAGTCAGGGTCTATATCCACTTTGGAGACTTTGGCAGTTGTGTTAGCGTTCCTCAGTAGCCTTATTCTTGGGTATATGTGCATCTATGTGTCACACTTTCACTGGAATCTTCTCAAGACATGTAGCAATATCTCGCCACAGGTCATCGGCCCAAACAGGCTTCCCTTTTCTCTGCAACCCATTCTTTTTCCAGTCTTTTAGCCATCCCTGTACGGGCCACCAATTTCTGTCATAGTTTTTTGTTTAAGAGCACAACGGACTGAGATTTTCTATTTTACTCTTTTTAAGGGAAAAGGGCAGTAAAATAATAACACTCTTGGTGAATTGGAGAGGAAAATACAGAAAAGTTGTATTTAAAAGATGTGCAGGAAAAGATATGGCATACATGAATCCTTAACACCTAATACAGATACAGGATACATGAGAACTCCCCCAAAACCTTCCCTCCCAACCAAATCAAAACCACCAAAACCCCAGTGCTCATTTTCTCCTCCCGTCATTGTCTCCCATTCAGGCCCAAGCAAGGCCTGAATTATGCAGCTGGAAATTTGCTGCAGCAGCAGCCTTGAAGGCCTAGATAAGGATCCCTCTGGAGAGATGAAAAGGAAGGGAGAAAACAGAGAGAACTAACTTTGCTGCTCTGTTATAAAGTGTCAGCAGGATTATGGGATTGAATAACAAAATCATGATATCTAAGGACAACCAGTTCATCCCCTGGGATGGATCTTGGTCTCTGTAGTATTTTAGGAAATCTTGTTCCCCCTCAAACCACAACATTAATACTAAAAGCACAGAAAATATATTTTACAGAATCACAGAACATCAGGGGCTGGAAGGAACCTAGAAAGATCATCCAGGCCAACCCCCCTGCAAGAGCAGGATCACCTATACCAGATCACACAGGAATGCATCCAGGCAGGTTTTGAGGGAGAGAGAGGGAGACTCCACAACCCCCCGTTCCAGGGTTCTGTCACCCTCACAGTGAAGAAACTCTTCCTCAGGTTTAGATGAAGCTCCCTATGCCTCAAATGCCACCCATTGCTCCTTGTTCTGTCATCAGGCATCGCTGAGAAGAGCCTAGGTACATCCTCCTGGCACTCACCTTTTACATATTTGTAACCATTGATAAGGTCACCTCTCAGTCTCCTGAGACAAATTACAGAAATAATTAGATTTTAAAAGTAGACCCACCCAAACATGCTGCTTCTCCTGTTCCATTGTCCCTTGCCTCAGGGCAAAAGAAGGTGACCCCTGGTAGACACTGCACTTCTGTTCCCTCTGCATGCACAAGGCTTTGTTTCTGCAAGCAAGCAAGATTGCAGCACCAGCCTGGTTAAGACTGCTAAATGTTTTTGACAGTTTGAGAAAAAACCCAATAACGCAGTTTGTTCTCATATTGTTGAGTGTAATGCTTTGCATAAAAATCCAAAGAGACGCTGATGGGGAACGTGCTTTAATTGGACTGCAAGATCTCATTACATCGTAGAAGCAGTGCAATCAATAAGCCCTACCTACAGTTGTTTAAAAATGGAAGCCATTTAGAAACAATAACAGCTGACAAAGCCAATTTAAACCATCACTATGCTAAAGGCCTCATTACTACTTTGCATCCTGTGCCATAAACTTGCAGACACAGGGCAGACTTCAGTTTTTGGCTCAGCTCTGTCAAAGACAGGGAAAATAGGATCCACACGTTGCACAGAGGGCTGTAAACCTGGGCACTATACATTAAAAATAAGGCTTCAAATACCACGTTTTCCAAAGTTAATAGCAGAACAGTTACTGTCAGCTGCACAAAGAGAACAAATCTGAAATCTGTTGCCAAATCAAACTTGAGCCTTAATATGAAAGCCTAGGTTTTATAAAAAGGGTAGATTTTATTAAGGAGACAGCTAATCAATCAACTACCAAGACACTCAGCTTCTCACTGAGTCTGGTGCCGTATGTAAAACATGTTGAGATCCTTGACTGGAATGTGATTCGACAGGAAGGCAAGGAATGATTGTGGGCAATCACTCTCCGGCCGGCAATGAAGTGCTAAGAAAACATCAATAATAATCAAACAGTAATTTTCCTGATGACAGCATGTAGTCCCTGCTCCCACTTCCTTGGGCTGATGTAGAGTCTTGGACCTACTGCTTCAAACAACTGAATTACAGTCATAACTAGGTTAAAAAAGTACGCTTTCAAATCTACCTTGGTAAAGTTGTCTTCTGTGGAACATAAGCACATCTTTAGTTTTATAAATGTGTTTAAGTACCCTTCTGATGGGAATGGGTTGTTAATGAGGCTCATTACACGAATTTGTGTTGGAGTCATTCACAGGCCAGAGTACCAATGCCTTTGGCATAGTGGAAGAATTCAGATATTGCTTTATCTGGTCTGTGAATTTACACATTCAAAGTACTGGAGAGATAAAGGACTGACTGGCAGAAAGAGATGGGAAGTGAAGAGAAAGCAACGGGAGCATACACAGCAATGGGACAGTGGAAAATGGTGAAGTACACAGCGGTCACTGCACACAAAGAATGGCTTTCACCTCTTTCATCTGACTTCAGATTTTACCGAGTAAATTCATGTACCTGAGTTTGTTGCCCAAGACTCCCTAAATCTGATCCATTCAGCAGATTCAGCAATTCATGCTGAAGATAAAGCACATTTCAACAAACCTCTTCATCTTCCAAGCACTGCAAGGGAGCCAGAATGAACATCATCTTATAGATCCACTGCCCATAGAAGACAAATAATAACAATAATAAACAACAACAGTGATCCTGTCTCATACAGTAACTTTTTGGCTGAAGTATTGACATCCACAGTGTGATATTAAGGGGGGGGGGGGGGGGGNGGAATGTCAATTGAGATAGAAGCAATCATGCCAAGAGTAGACAGACATTTGCACATCAGTAACTTGGTGAAGGCAGCTACTATTCACTCTGAATGAATCAATGCAAAGGATGTTCTTTGGAGGAATATAAAGAGGAGGTTTACACCTGTAGATATTTTCTTGAGTTTTCATTTACATACAAAAGCTTTACAATCCTTCAGGTACAAACTGACACTGAAGCCTTAACTTGGATATTTATCCAATTCAACTGCAAGTTAGACAGGGGCTTCTGGGAAGCCCTGGACCTTGATCGGAGAAAGGTTGTTCCTGCACAGCCTATGGTGCTGGTCCAAGGCAGCCCTGCTGTTTTCACAGGGAACCCGTTGCCTGAGTTCTCTGCCCTACTCTTGTCAGAGGTCCCTCCATAAGGATTTTGTCCATGCCTGCAGGAGGATGCTTAGTGAGACTGTTGGGAACTGCCATCCATACCACAATGTGCAAGTCCATGGGTTTTACAGCGGTACATTACTTCGTTTCACACTGGGGCTCATCCCCAAGCTTACCTGATCCCACTACAGGCTAATGGTTGGCTTTACTGCAGTCATTTTGTTATCCCAGGGAATGGATTTGATTTGGAGTATGATTGCTGAGCATGTGCCTACCAGCTGATGCTTTGTGTCTGTGGTGCCACACAAGTTAATGCATCTGAAGGCAACATTGTATGTGTGACTGCCATCCAGTCAAATGGCATAGCCATCTCCTAACCATGTCCTCTCCTCCTCACTTCTTGATACCATCTTGGCTGGATGAGGGTTTCCAGTCCCAGTTTGACTGTCATTATCTTCTGAAAGCACTCAGCATCACAATCCACATAAGCAGAGGAGATGTCTGAAGTTTTACTGATTCTAGAGCAAATCTGCCAGGCAACAGTAGCCCTAGGATTGACAGATTAAATGTGGAGCCAGGAGTAACTCCTCCTTTTACTTGCTCCCTGTGCTGTACTCCACCAAATAGGTGGTTCTGGACCAGGACCTGCTTCTGCTAGGTATGGCAAAAATGAAAATCATGAACATTACATTTGAAGACACATAGGATAAAATAGAGCAAATAGGAACACAGACCAGATGCCCCCACTGTGACAGATTCACAGTCTCATGATGCTTGTTTCACAGTTTCCTTTGTACCCTCAGTTTGCAGAGATATTTATGAAGAAGGCATTAGCTTTGCTGTGAAGAATTAATTCCTCCCTAAAGCACACTGCAAATTATGTCACACACTTTAAAAAAAACCTTACAATATTTGGTATGCCATACCACAAATAGATTTCTGAAACACCAACAAATTCTAAATAATTGCCAACTGCAACCATGCAAATGAAATGCTAGTAGGAACAGCTATGTTCTGTTATTCTCCAGATGCATTTGTTGTTTTGGATAATCTATTGTGCTGCAAAAGAGAATTCATATTCATTAGCTGGTTCTCGTTTGTTAGAAGGAGTTGATTTACTAAATATCTTGCTTATTACTGTGGAGACACTGAACTGAACGCACTACTTCATAACTGTGTTTTGATAAATAACATTGAATAGTTTATTTTTAGTAAGTAGTTGGCAAGACTCAGACTACAAGAGTGTTTCTGTGTGAAACACTTCAGCTGATAGAATCTGATAGTTTCTTTAAGTTGACCACGTCCTTTTCTGTCGTATTCTGTCACACAGTTCTGACAATCTTTTGGGCCAAGAATCTTGCCTGTGATAGCTCAATAGATAAAATAATTGAGATCCCAACAGACAGCAACACCCATACTGACTCATTTTGCAACCTTGAGGTAATTACATCATCTGCTTTTGCAAAAAGTGTGTGAAATTTATTCTGTTATGGCTTAACCTCAACAGGCAGCTCGGCTCTACAGTCACTTGCTCCTCCTTCAGTAAGATGGGGATGAGAAACGAAATGTGATAACACTCATGGGATGAGATAAAGACAACTTAATGCGTAAAGTAAAAGCTGTACACACAAGCAAAGCAAAATAATTAAGTAATTAATTGCTTTCCATCACTGAGCACATGTTCAGCCATCTCCAGTGAAGCAGGGTTCCATCACACATAATGATGACCTGAGAAGATAAACACCATCACTCTGAATGTTCTCTGCTCCTTTCCCAAGCTTTTGTTGTTAAGCATGACATCGTATGATGCGGCAAACCCCTGTGGTGATTTGGGAGTAGCTGTTCCAGCTGTTTACCCTCCCAACTCCTTGTGCACTCCCACCCCCCACATTGGTGGGGTGAGAAGCAGAAAAGGCTATGCAAGCACTGCTCAACAGTAACAAAAACATTCCTGTGGTATCAACACCATTCTCATCACAAATCCAAAACATAGCCTCATACAAGCTCCTATGAAGAGAATTAACTCCATCCTAAACAAAACCTTGTGCCATGGGGCAGTGGTTGGGAGAAGAATCAGCTTTAACATCAGCAGGCCTACTTATTTCAAATTACAAACAGTGTAACAATCATCACCCTTGGACATCTCCAATGAATCTTACCTTGCACGGAAGTTTTAAGCATATAAAACAGAGGTGCTATTTATAAGAAAATTAACAAAAATTCAGTTTGAGGAAATCAAGAAATGTATCAAAATTATAAGCAGAACACTGATAAATTTGGTGATAGCTAGTTAATGCTATTCTTCATTCATCAATATAATCTCATCAAATTGCCAGCTACATTTTTACTTTGTCTCTTCTTCTTACAATAAATCCTACTCCCTCATATTCGAGATATATATATACACTACATATATATGTGTGCTACTCCATCCCCACCTTAATGGCCCTGCTGAATTCCAGAGTGTTCAGGATTTTGCCCCAGGATGTGTTTGTACATCTGCGTATGTGGCAGAGGGTATAGTGAAGGGATTATTTTTCACTCTTGACAGCATGAAGGATTTAAGCACCAGTGTCAGGCACACTGAATCTCCTCACCAAAGCAACATGAAATCTACTCTAAAGAAGCAGTGGCATGGCAGAGACTGTCAGATGCATGCTTTAAGAATATCCCTGAAGTCATGCAATAATAGGTGCCAAATGAAAAGGAACTGCACTTTCTCTGCTTAGTCCAACCAGAGATCAGAGAAACTTGGTTACATTCAACCTGATACTTTCACCTTTTAGTTACCCCTGTCTTTTTCACACACCAAAAATGAAATAGCTTGAAACACGGGCTTATTTGCAGTTCTTGTCATTATGCTTCTTAAACAGGCAATGGGTTTTAGAGGAGAATGAGATATGAGAAAGATGAAACGGGATTTGAACATAAGAGGATGTTTTCCACATGCAGCCAGTCTAATCCAGATCTCCAGTGAGTCCTTAATTCACAGACCACTGGGACTGTAGAAGGACTTTAGTGACTCCACAGGCTTTGCAGTGCAAAACCTAAATGACCAAATTATATTCAGAATTTTCTGAAGCCTGAATCAATTCAGCAGAAGGAAATCTTATACCACAGTAACAACTGTCAATTATTACTCTTTGTTTCAAAATGTTTCATTTAATTTTAAATTGGGGGGGGGGGGGGGGGGTGTTTGGGGGGGGGTGGTTTTGGTGGTTTGTTTTGTTTGGGTTATTTTGGTTGGTTGGTTGGCTGGCTTGGGGGTTTTTGTTTCTTTGTTTGTTGTTGGCTTTTTTTTTCCTTAAGGGAAAAGATAACTAAGCTTTCCCTCTCTTGTGATTTTATAATGCCAAACATTTCTGGATTATGCCAACTCTTGTTTTGCTTTGCTAACCATTACCTTAGTGTATGTGGAACAGGAAATCAAAAGAATTGGAAAGCTATCCTCATTCCATCTGGACAAAGCATTAGAAAATATCATTCTGAAGAAGAAAATGTAAGAGAAGTTAATCACTGTTTTTACAGTTTTCCTAGGAAACAAGTATTCATAGTTTCTCAATAAGGTTTTTAATCTGGAAGTGACGATATTGTCTGTTTTCATACATAAACAAAAGAAATACACACACAAAACCAAATCACACAATATAGTCAACCCATGTGGCACCCTACACTAACTGAAGATATACCCACATATGTCTGCATGACTTTCCAGGGAGAACTCACTGTGTAAATGGTAACCAGGCCAAGAAACTGTCTTGGCAGTCCTAATCCTGTCTCCAGATAAAAATCAATTGCTAGATGAACTGTAGCAATTCAAAAGTATCTGTTCTGTCCAGGTTGTAATACTCCAGGCTCACAATCCATCCAAAAATTTGTCACTCCTGATAGCCAGAAGACCTTCCAAGGATCTTTCCAAAGAACAGAGCATGAAAGATGTGTGACTAATCTCAGTACCATCTACTGCTGGGGAAGTCGTTGGTCCAGAATGATCCACAGTAAGCCTTGGCACATGGATCAGGTCACAGCAAGGTACCAAACTCCATGGCAGTTGTGCTCCATGGCATCCCTCCGAGCATGCCTGCATCTTTGAGGAACACAGTGTTCTTTTCTCTGTAACTCCGCATGCTCCCAGCCTACTTGTATGCTTTCGAAGTATGTATATTGCCTTCTGAAAGCTGGGATTATTAAATGCTCGTCTTTGCTACTATTCTTCTCTCCAGAGGATGAGTGAGAAGCAGAAATTAAATCACTATATTAACACAGAAACAGGAGAAGGAAGTTACAATGGGTTCCCCAAAAGACTTAATGATTCATGTATTTCATAAAAATTGTACCATAAGCGTTAGCTATAGTTCTCAGACAACATTATTGTCATAGGCATTGTTGCACATCAGAACTTCATTTATCTAAATTGAAGCTTTACCCTCTACAGGCTTCAGCCCTGCTATGATGGAGCTACTGTAGCAATGCATTATAGTGTCAAACCAACTCACATTTTATATTTTTAACTAAAGAAGGTCAAAATAACAAAATGCAGCCAAGGAAGGAAAAACTGCTCTCATCTGCAGCTACACTAACAACATAGCTTAACCTCTCTGCTTTTTTTGAGAATGATTCCAGAGCTCCTGCAGAAGTGTAGAGTGATATATTACGGAGGACAAGCTGTGATTCTGTGAATCTCTGTTTTCAGATGTTCATACTGATAGCCCTCACACAGTACTGATGCTTATATAAAAGGTATTCAGCACTCCTGACAAATGGGCCAGTTAAGGTCTCTCATTTCGATACCCTCAAATGCATGAAGAATCTCTTGTTGGTTTTGAAAATGTTGAAAATTAATTACCAAAAAATCTTGACATGTCCTAGAGTAAAATCTTTTACTCCATGAAGTAATATTTTACTGTTTTCCTTTAAAATCAAAACACAAAGGACATTTCCATTGTTTCTAGAAGTTAAGAATTATTAAATAATAGTAATAAGAGAGAATGAGAGAACAGCAATGGGAGAATGACAGTATGAGAGAATATGTTATTAGTGACAATCTGTAAAGGCCGGAATAAAAGATCTATCTTTTATTAATTCAATTATTTATTTCTATGAGATGAAGTATTATTACTCTGCTACTTTTCTGACCTCAAATATTCAATAGCTTCCCTATCACACAGTATGTTCTCACTTGAGCATCCCACTGTGATGAGTACATCCTGTCACATACCCACCTTCCTTGTGAATGGGATCAGTTTCTCTCCTACTCTAACAGGTCCCTGACTATGTTAAGAGTAGTAGGAATATTGTTGTCATTTGTGGGGACTTTTTTACCTTCTTTTGTTCCTTCAGACTCCTCATATAAGACTTGTGAAGGCAATACTTATTTTGATAGATGGAAGCTGTAATGTTAACCTGTTTCATCCCCAAGGTTGAGTCTGTATCATTATTGAGTGGAAACAATAACGAGGAACAGAGGAGTTGCTTGTCTCATAGTTTTGATAACAGCCAGGTAAGTTAAAACTAAACCCAGGAAAATGGGAAACCAAACATATTTTTAGTAAGTGACCCTATTCCCAAAACTAATTGTCAATTCTAAGAAATCACTTTCACTTACTCTGTGAGTAGGATAGAATCTGCAGGAAGACCAACATGATGCAAGTCATAAAATAATCAAACACCCGAGATGACTCTGCTGGCAGCCTTTCACATTTAATAATTCCAGTTGTAATTGAGCCATTTTCCATTGTTCTTGCTTGAGGGTGCCAGTCAACATGACCAGCTTGTCCTCCAGGAACGAGCTTGCACTTGTTTTTTTTAATTTTTATTCTTATTTCTTTCCATCTTTCCAAAAGGTGCTTACAGAATCATGTCTGTCTCACAGTCATGCTGTATTTTGGTAGCTTAATATTGAGCTTCCTCAACTCCTTCCAAACCCCAAAGGCAAAACTAAGCTTCTACAACTGCCACAATTAAGAAGTGGCTAGAATTTTCTGCTTTTATGTTATAGCTTTCACATAATCTACTGGCAGTGGCAATAGTTGGAACATTTGCATTGTCAAAAGTTCTGTTTTCTGCCCCCCTGCTGCCTTGCCCACCTTCAATTCAAGCTTGTGCTGGTTATTCGGCTGCAAGACAACTCAGGACCAGCATGTGCAAGATCACTAGTGCTGCACTGCCATAAAGGAAAACTGGGAGATGGCCAGAAGATGACCACTGGATGACTTGAATGAAATGGTTTTAGTTGTTGAGGAGTTGTTTGGAAATTGTGTTGGTTTGTTTTTATTGGGATTTTTTGTTGTGGTTTGAATTTGTTTTGTTTAGGATAAAACCAGAAACAAACATTGACTAAGTCATTAAAAAAAAAGAAAAGAAAAATCAGAATGCTGCTAAAATAAAACTTGAACTTCTTGGTTAGTTAAGAATTTCATTTCCATTTTGGAAATGTGGAAAAGAATCAAGAGGGTCTTACAAAGTAAAACCCAAAAAATCCACCCTCTGCCCCTAAAAACCAAAAGTTTCATTTTAATGTAATGGTGAAGTAGCTTTTTAAGGTTTCATTTTTCAATCTTGTGTTCTGAGATACAAGAAATATACAAATATAAGGTAAAAAGACAAGAAGATGCAAAAGGCAGAGGAAATGATGTAATTATATCTAAACCAAAAAGGTTCACTTGCCTTGAGACGTCAGAGCACATACATTAACTTAATTTCACTAACAAATGAAATTATCTTTCTTGCATCTTCTACGGCTATAGGAAGCCAGTGCTTCATTTCCCTATGCATAAAGCTGAGGATGCCAAGATAATATTCCAGGCATACAAATCTATAAGCCCAGACGTTGCCTAAACATCTCTCTGCAGTACCTCACTCAGGAAAAAAAAAAAAACAACAACAAACCAAACAATCCAAACAAACAAACAAAAAAACCAAAAAAACCCCAAACCCACACATCACATTTGTGTAGTACCAAGCACTTTTGCAGTGTGCAGATGGGCATTCCCAAGATCTACTTAAAGAAAAACTAAAGTGGGCACAGAATAGATGATCTCGTTTTCTGAGTTGTGGTTTTCATTTGTTCTGAGAATTTTTACTGACCAGAACAATCAATTCCCATTTTCAAGTCTTTTTTTTTCTTTTCTTTTTTTTCTTTGAATATCTTGTGCTGATAAAACACTTTAAAGTATGACTTTTTGAGTTTATCTGTTTGTTCTGCATTTGTTACTATTGGAAAGTAGAACTTTCTAATTGCCTTTATGGCAAATTTTTCCCACAGCATTCTTTGGAGTAAAAAAATTACAGGAAAATTGTTACTTCATCAATGATCACCCTTTATGATGACCCTCTACATACAGCAGCACTTCAAAAAGCAACCATTTAAAGATCAAGTTCAGCAGTGCTAGTCTGCTGGTTCTCCTGGCCACATAATTCACTCTGTTAAGGCAATATTTCTGATACTTGCATTCTACTGCAGAGTCCCAGCAGGAGTGTCTGACTTAGTTGGGGCAATTAATGAGGCAGGAATTATAAAATATGTAGTTATTTTATTTCCAAAAAGCCTCACCCACAAACTATATACAAACTAGTTAAATTTGGGTTCTAATTCAATCAAGAAAATCTTCACAAGGATGCTGATGGGCAATTCATTAATTTAGGAGAACTAGAAAATTGGAGAGGTTTAGCCACCAAATGTCTTTGTCCTTCAGCCTGGAGCCCTAGGGAAAGTCTGTTCTACTCACGGTGGTGGAGTAGAAATTTCAAGATAGTCCCTTGGCTCCTCTGCAGCTCTGTTGGAACTGATCGACGTCTTGATAGCCATTGAGAAGCTTCTAGATCTTCCCAGGCTCTAGCAGGGTGTTGGGAGAGAGGCAAATGATCTCTGATCTGATTCTGGTTCCTCTTGGCACAGAGGTTTGCAGAGATGCGGGCAGGATCTCTTGCAGACGTGCGAGAGCACGGTGTTGGTGGCACTCCTCACCATGTCGTGAGGCACTTAATGCCTTCTCATGGTAAACTCGAGGCACTTAAATTTCCAGATAGTTCAAGCCCAAAACATCAGGGCTAAACTGGTCTGAAACATGAGGCAGAGCAGAACATGTTGTCCAAGCTGAGAGCAGTGAGGCAGAGCATGTTGTCTGAGCAGAGCAGCACACACTGAGGCAGAGCAGTGAGGCAAAAGCAGCACAACCGCCTGCAACCTAGCTCAGTTTATATTATTTGTCCAAGTGTAATGGCCCCTTTGGCCACAGAGATTCACCAATCAGAATGGCATTTGCCAAACTGACCATACTAGGTGAAACCAGGGCTTGCTTGCCCTTATTTGGGCAAGACACTAACAAGTACCTAAACACCTGTGCATACCTGTTCAGCACTCTGGGAGAGGACATAATGGCCCAAGGCTGTGTTTTCCTTCTGCCCTTCCTTCCCCCATCAGCAGAAGGGTGGGGCAAGCCAGGACATGTTTTAGGCCTATTAGCCTTCCACAATAGTGTCATTGAAAGAACCATAGACAGTAATTCCTACTACTACTGGAAAGTTGGACCACTTATCCTTTGCAAGCTTTGAACTTGTCTTACATCAAACCAATCCCCCCAAAAAATTCAGCACACAAAATTGCATTTATGTCATTATTTTAGGAACATTTCTGTGGTGGCATTCTAGGCAGCTCTACATTGTTCAGCTGAGCTGCTCAATATATTTCTGATACCAAGCAAGCATTATAAGCCATAAATGTAGCAAGTGATACTGAAAATAAAACTTGAAAAGACTTCATCTTAGAAACAAATACCTTCTCATTTACAAAGATAAAATTACTTCTTTCACTCATCTGATACCTGGAGACCTCATCTTTAGTGTTCAGAATGAGAAATATCAAGCTACCCTATGCTCAAGATGTTTCAGCAAGGCTGGAGATCATCTAGCAGATAAAATAGATTGTCTAAAAATTCTAGACTGAGGAGAAATGCTTTTGTGAACTTGATCTTCTAGAGACACAGTATGAAACCTTTTGAAAACTTACTCTCACTTTCAAGTATCACCCACAGAAAAGGCAAAGCCACTGTTTGATCGAGTTTCTGCAGTGGGGTGAACCTCAGCCCAGCTGACTCCACTCTTGTTCTTAGTTCTTAGCAGGCATGAGGTAAGAAATGGTAGGTTGTGTTTCAGTGAATGAGGTTTAATGAGAGAAAGTGGAAGACCAGCAATTTATGGAGCAGAAAATGGTGGTAATTAACAAACATGATAATTATAACGATCTAGTTATTTTGACAGGACATCTGGGACTGCACTTAATCCAAATAAAAGGAAAGCTAAAAGTATGCTGTAAAGCCTTCATGTTGCTTGAACTCAACAATGAAGCTGAAGACCACATATTCATCTTGCATTTTCTTGTGCAAACTATTACCACTTCCATTCTGATAACTACACACTTCACAAGAGGTTCTGGTAGGATATTCCAAAAAGGAGATAAATCTTCTGAAACAAGAGGACCATACACTTCTGTGTCAGGGTGCTTATGGTTGTAACTCTGAAAACAGCCAGCTTTAATACTGAGATCAATTAAAATAAGTGCACTTAGACTGAAAAACAGTGGCTTCATAAAAACCAGAAAGCCCTATAACAACACAATCCAGTAGTTATCTTAAGATGACAGTGTTGGCATGAATGCATCATTTCAAAACAATACAGTGCATGTCCGAAGAATATAGATTAACTCAGGTTTACTGTGGGTCCACTGCTCACTGTTGCCAGACGGTATTTTACAAGCAGCCGCCAAAATACTGAGAGAACATTTTAGGAAACATGAAATACATTTCAAATTCCAGTAAAACAATTGGAATCTTCTGTGGTTATTATGGATGGGTTATTAATTAATAAATATGAAATATTAATAAAATTCTTATTTAATTATTATGCAAAATATTAACTTATTTACAGGGTCTTTATCCTCAGTTGTGCAAAGAGATTGCAGGATATGTACAATCCATAGGGCAGTACCAAAGAGTTTCAAACAATTTAGCAAAACCAGAAAACACACAAACAGTAAGCTTTTGGAAAGTGATTCTTGTGGTGCAAGATAGTGCTTGCCCTCTAGGGGTACTCGAGGGGCTCCTTTCTGCTAAGGCGGAAGGCACAATTAGTTACAGAGTAAACAGAACCAAAGAAAAGAGTTTTAATTACAAAGAGGCTTTCTATAATATTTACTCACAAACTAGTATCTTTAGATTTCCAGGGCTGCATTATAGTCCCAGGCAGTACTCAAAACACTTGGAAGGGTTGCCGTCAGTAGTATGGTACCTGTTGGAAGCTTTTGGAGTTTCCCCAGGACTCTGGCAGGGTGCTGGGGCTTGCATGGTCTATGACCTGATCTTGCTTCCTTCTTGGGTAGACAATGTCCTTTCCAGGGTTGTGGACCCCTCATGGAGGTTCCTGGGTGTTCGGGCAAGCAGAGTGTCCTGCTGTGTGGCAGTAACCTACTCTCTTTCACCATGCAGACTGTGGTGAGGTCTCTAAGCGAGCTCTCCAGCTAGGAGGAGCTTATTACTTTCTATGGCTGTAACTATAATAGCAACAATAGCAGCAATACCACTTGCTCGGGGGCACGTGGCTCTCCCAGTCTTACCCCTTCTTCTGCATGGTCCAGGCTGTCATTACCTGCTGGCAGGGTTGTTCATGCTAAGGCTAGCCGTCTCAGGCAGCTTTTGGCAATGACTCTTGCCTACAGCATGAAGGCACTTAATGCCTCTTCCTGGTAAACTGAGGCACAGCAAAGTTTCCAGGTAGACAAGCTCGAAGCATCAAAGCTTGTTGCTTAGCAGCAAAGCTGGTTTGAAGTGGCAAGGTTTCCTGGTCCCCCAAAGTAAAGCAAGGCTTGGCTAGGCAAAGCACCGTGAAACACAGCGGCATCAAAAGGCACAGCTAGATGAGACATGGTGAGTTGTTTACAACTTCTGGCCGTAATTATCAATTGCCTTAGTCATGATCACTCCATTGGGCAACAGAGATTCACCAATCAGAATGGCACGTTGCCAAGACTATCCATATTAGATGAAGCCAGGGGCTTGCTTTACCCATATTTGGGAAAACACAGGCTTACACATGAGCCAAGTGTATGTATCTTGTTTACCACAGGATGCCAACAGGAGCAAAACAATTCTGGGCAAGTCAGGTCCCCAGACAGAGTGTCTTCAGGCCTTTTGTCCTCTTTCCCTCACTTCCCCTCCCCTTTCTGGACTGAGGAGAAGAGGGACACAGTGCCTGGACAAGCCAGGACACACACTAGGTCTATTTTGGCCTTCCACAACAACGGTTTACTTAATTGTTGCGTTGGATTTGGCTGAGATGGAGTTAGTTCTCTCCAGAGCATCTTCCATAGTGCAGTGTTTTGTAGCAGTAGCTGGAAGGGTGTTGGTAACACACCAGTGTTTTGGCTGCTGCTGAGCAGTGCTCACACACCACCAAGGCTGTGCTTTTCCAACATTCCCCATCCTCCAGCAGTAGGCTAAGGGGTGTACAAGATCTTGGGAGGGGACACGGCCAGCCCAGCTGACCCAAAGCTCCCAAAGGGGTATTGCACATCACATGATATCAGCTCAGATATAAAAGCTAAGAGAAAGAAGGAAGTGTGGGGGGGTATTCGCTGACAGTGCTTATCCTCTGGGGCAATCACTGCGTATATTGAAGGCCTGCTTCCCAGGGAGTGGCTGGACATTGTCTGCTAATGGGAAGTAGAGAACAATATTTTTCTTTGCTCTTGCTTGTGCACACAGTCTTTGCTTTCACTTTTGCCCTATTAAATTGCTTCTGTCTTGACCTATGGGCCTTGCTCTAAATCTTTCCTCTCCCCTGTCTGTGTAAGAAGAGGAGTGATAAAGTGGTCTTGGTGGGCATCTGTCCCCCTCCCAGAACCAAACCACCAATTACACAATATTGTTAACCCCTAAGTCAGTGGTTGAAAACTTAAGTTAAACATATGAGAAAGGCTTGTCATTGCCTTTGAAATTAATAAGGTTTTTTTTCATACTAAGTGTGATGGTTTGGGAGTTCCCTGCCCCCCCACACTTTGTAAAATGACCCAGACTAGACTCAGCCGGCTGGAAGTTAAGGAATGAAGCTCTATTTACAGCTCAGCACAATGTACAAGCAAATATATACACAATATACAGGAATATTTATGGAAATATACAAGGTAAAGGTAATACAGAAACACAACACCCCTCCCAGAAATCAGAGACCCCAGGAGGGGCTTCCAACCACCCTTCCACCTTTTCCCCACTCCTATACCTTACCCCAAGGTTTGCCTTATGTGCAAGGTGAGTTTGGAGGATTGGCCAGGGGGTTAGAAGAAAAGTGGTTAGTGAGAATTCTCGGCAGAGAGAAGGAGACCAGAAGCTAGACAGCCTGAGAGTGTCTGCAAGCCCAAGTG
>WBNM01008363.1:0-78144 GCA_013399055.1 Ramphastos sulfuratus
CATCTACTCCAACCTTTGACCCAACACCGAAAGGTCAATACTAAACCATGTCCCTAAGTCCCGAGTCCACATGCCGCTTAAACATCTCAAGGGATAGTGGTTCCACCACTGCCTTGGGCAGACCATTCCAATGTTTGACAACACTTTTGGTGAAGAAATATTTCCTAATATCTAATCTAAACCTCCCCCGCACAGCTTGTAATCATTTCCTCTAGGCCTGTCATTTGCCACCAAGGAGAAGAGGCTGGCCCTTCTTTGCTCCAGGTAGTTGTAGAAAGCAATAAAGTCTCTCCTCTTCTCTGGACCAAAAAGAGAAGCTCCCTCAGATGCTCCTCATAGGCCATGTGCTCCCTGTGCCTCACTGCCCTTCTCTGGACACGCTCCAGCACCTCAGTGTCCTTCCTACAGTGAAGAGCCCAGAACTGAATGCAATACTTGAGGTGTGTCCTCAGCAGTGCTGAGTACAGGGGGATTATCATCTCCCCATTCCTGCTGGACACACCATGTCTAACCCAAGCCAGGATGCCACTGGCTTTCTTGGCCACCTGAGCACACTGCTGACTCATATTCAGTTTACTGTCAGCCAATACCCACAGGTCCCTGATTTGGTTTGGGTATTAATTGGCCGAGGCAGGAATTATAAAAATATAATTATTTTATTTTCCCAAAAACCCTGCCCCCAAACCATATACAGAACTAGTTAAGGTACAGGCTCTAATTCAGTCAGGAAATCTTCAAAAGGATGCTTATGGGCAAGTTTAGTGATTTAGGAAAGTCAGAAAATGGAAAAGGCTAAGCTACAAGACAGCTTTACTAATTAGGCTGAGCGGAGCATTTAAGGGAACAGGAGACTTTATTTATGGAGGTGAGGTAAGAAACTGGTGATGATCTCTTGCTGAATTTCTCTGTGGCTCGGCAGCCTTCTGAAACTGTAAGAATATACAATTGTATGGATCCACATGGCAAAAGTCCAAGGCGCATGGAAAAAAAGCCACCAAAGTGTTCCAGGCACTTCTTCCATGAGGCAAAGATTTGTGGAACAGCACTGCCTCAGCAGTACAGGGGAAAGCCAAACTGCTGGCATTGTCTCGAACTCGGGGTAGGAAGCAGGGAATCAGGCTGCAGTGTGGTCCAAGAGAAGCCGGGTCCGGGTGCCACTGGCAGCTCTCTCAATTGGACTTAAGAACTTGCCAAGCTTGCAGATTTGCACAGAATGGTGCAGAAGTGGGGAGCAGAATGGGAGCTGTGCAAAAGTGGGAGCTGTCCACAAGCAGGAACTCTCCAAAACAGGAACACTGCAAAGTGGGAACTCTGCTCTATTCTCACTCTATTTATGCTTTTCCTAGACATTGTGTCCATTCGCCATATATACTGGGTGCCAAGAACCCAGCCAATCACCAGCTGACTCCAGCATGGGCTTCCTCATGAGTGAGTACATGTGTGGTAAAGGCACCTTTTGCTGTTCCCCCCTTCAAGCCTGCTGGGTGGGGAAGCAGTTTTTCATTCCTTCTTATTCCCCCATTCAAACCTCCAGAGATGGGGGGGGGAAGAAGGAATTTGGAGTGCCCCGCAACAGTCCCTCACCAGGTTGCAGCTTTCCAACCCTACATCCCCAGGACTGTAGCTTACCATGGGGTTGTTGTAACCCAATTGCAGAACCTGTCACTTGGCCTTGTTGAACCTCATACAATTGCTGCCCATCAGCCTGATCTGTCCAGATTCCTCTGTAAAGATTTCCTACCCTCTAGCAGATCAATACAGCCATACAGCTTGGTGTCATCTGCAGATTTACTAAAGGTGCACTCGATCCCCTCATCCAGATCATTATTAAATATAATAAAGAGAACAGGCCTGAGTACTGAATTCTAGGGAACACCACTAGTGATGGGACACCAGTTAGATTTAATGCCTTTGACCACCACTCTTTGGGCCTGGCCATCCAGCCAGACACAGAGTCAACAACCACATACTATGTATGGGTAATTAGTAAGACAAGGGAAATGTCCTTCTGCCTTCCCCTCCTTCTACCATTTATGAGACCACATATGGAATACTTTACCCAGTTTTGTGCAATCCAATTCAAGACACATGCCAATGTACTGGAAAAAGTCTAGAGGCCCACTGAAAGGTCAGTGGTGTACAGTACTTGATGCAGAAAGGAGAGGTAAAAGATCTGGGTTTGTCCACTCCAGAGTATGGAAGGTTAATGGGGACCTACTTGCTAAGAGCAGATGGAGCCAGCGACCTCCCCTACAAGATGCGAACCAAATTACAGGAAAATGGGTAACATTTGCAGAATTTTACTAGATAACAAGAAAATACTCTTTACAATGAATGTGGTCAAACACTGGAAGAAGAGGTGTGCCTAGAGCATGCTGTAGAATCTCCAGTCCCCAGAGACATTCAGAACTAATCTGGGCATGAAACAGAACATGTCATAGCCAACTATCAAAGTGCTTTGAGTGTGTATTTGGGGAGAAAGGTCAGACTCTATGTCTTCCAGATCAGATGTTCCTCCTAAACTAACTTATGATGAAATCAGGAAATGCACAATAAGTTATTTTTTTTTTTAAATCATGGTATTTTGAGCTGGAATCTTCAGCTGAATTCAACAATGTGAACGCTGACAGAATTTTCAAACATATTTCAAAACCATGAATGCTTTAATAATTGTAGCCTCCTTCAATAAGACAATTTAGAAAGCTTTCTCTTCAGTTTTCATCCATTGTTTACACTGTAGTTCCTGACACCAAAACTGCAGTCCCTAACCTAATTCTGTGTTATAGCTCACACATGCAACTGTGCACTGAGTGCTACTTTTTCCCAGCACAAATTCACAAACGGCACAGAAACCTTTTAAACCCCAGCAACAAAAATATCAAAATTCAGAAAGATCAAAGCCAGACAACATATTTACTAATATTTTTTCTGAAAAAGAAATCTAAACCTTCAATGGTTGGCAATGAATCATCCACCTTTTCTGTAACACTGATGTTTATACCAGAGTGCTTACAATACATTCATTCATATGAATCCAGCCCAATAACAAGCAGCAGTGAAAAAAAGGAGGGCTGACATCCATCAATACCTGAAGCATTTTTTTCCCATTAGCTAAATTACAAAACCTATTCTGGGAAAACTACTCATAAATTTCTGTTCACATCCTTCATAGTATAGAAGACAGAAGCCTTCTAAATCTAAAACAGAAGCAGATTTAATCAAAATCTGCCCACTGAAAACCAATGTCATCCTCCTCTCCAAGATTCCACCTCCATTTTCTCAGGGGACATTCTTGAACTCCTGTGACCGAATGGAGTGCAGCACAGAGTATTAATTACGGAGGGTAGTGGGCATCCAGTCATTCTGATTTTTTTTTTTAAGTGGAATATTGGTAAGAAAAGATCACTTAAAATGTGCCATGGTTTTACTCCTTAGGGACACAGGATTATACTGCCGTTATCCAACTCTTGGTTAAAGCCAAATTTAAGCACTTTAACTCAGTGTGCCTTCTCAGGCTAACTACCCCATGGTCACTTAGAATCATACAATCATAGAATCAACCAGGTTGGAAGAGACCTCCAAGATCATCCAGTCCAACCTGTCACCCAGCCCTATCCAATCAACTAGACCATGGCACTAAGTACCTCATCCAGTCTTTTCTTGAACACCTCCAGGGACGGCGATTCTACCACCTCCCTGGGCAGCCCAAAGGTTTTCCTTGTGCACTTCAGAGTTCTTTGCAGGCTCCCCATAACTGTTGGGAGCTAGATGGACTTAGATGCTGGGTAGGACAGTCCACGTTACTCAAATGACACTAGCAAGAGAAAACAATCTGCTGCTGGTGAAGCTGGGGATGTTTTGGCACATTATGGACAGTATTCACCTAGAGCAGCAGCTTGGCATAGATAATACAGCATACACAATAATCCGGAAAAACAAAAAATCAGTACAGGAAAGACTTCTCCATATTCGCTCCTCTCCCTACCTCTTTTTCCTTGTGAGAAGATCCTATTTTTACATCTGTGGACAGATAAGCTTCCCTCTGCTCCTACATCCCAAAACGGGTAATCAGCATTTACGATCAACCACCGCAGACACCCTACAGAGGTGTCAGATAGATGATCCAGCGACACCAGGAGTGCTCAGCAACCATAAGCAGCTCCTTGCACAGGTATGAGACAGCTGCCTATTTCCCGGGGTGGGGAGGATACCCCATCCTGGTTGTTTTGACTAACTCTTTTTAGAACAAAATTTAAGCAATCAGCACAAACTGAAGCAAAATAAAGCATTTCTCCATCCTCGCTTCCACTACTTTCCAGACCCTTTCCTTTCTGTCCATGTGTTTGGAGTTGCTAGGTATGCCTGTCTCTTTCTTTTTATTCTCTGACCTTCACAGACAACACTTAAATCACTTTTTAGCTGGCCTTATTACCCAGGCAGGCCTGCCTAGTTCCAGTTCTTTGAGATAAGACATAGTAGTGTAACAAATCACCAGAAAATTAAAATGTTCTTTAAAAAAAATTATCTGTAAATGTGGAACAATATTCTCTGTATGTTTCTCCTCAGGTACAATTCTTACACTGCACAGAATACTTGGAGTCAGATAAACAATAGTAATCCTTCCCAAGGTCATCTGGTCAAAACAGACGGTAGATTAGCAACCCAATGTTGCAACTTCATTATTTTCTCTTATTTTACCTCAGAGAAAAAAAGGCATCTTGACCTTCAAGTATGACTCCTTTTCCTGTTAAAAAAAAAACCAAAAACAATCAAACTATCAGGGGGTACTCAATTAAACTGGAAACAGATGTTAACTCTCAGTCCAAAGTTATACTTCTACTTTTATTACTTTTCTCTTGCAATAAAAAATATTTAATTTGATGCAGCTTAAAATGTGAAGTACATTCTTTGATACCAATTTTTGGCTGTTCCTGTTCAGCAACAGATGCTTGAGTGATGTTTCCCACTAGGGATGCTGTCTCAATCTAAAAGTTGGGAAGGAGATGCGGTTCTTTTGAACATTCCCATGAGTGATGAGACACAAATGAGGTCATATATGAGGACAAGACTATTTATTAAAGAGAGAGAGAATGGAGCAAACAAAACAAAGAAAGAAAGAAAAGGGAGCGAGAGAATGGAGAGAGAGCAGGAGAGATAATTACCACCCCATGGTCCTTCTCTGGGCAGGCTGGGGCAGGGAGAGATGTGCTGGGCTGCTGCCTCCAGCATAAGATGACCCTCTCCATATTCCCTGGTAATATTCCCTCTCAATAAGCCAGTATAGCCCAGGGCTTTTATACTGTTATCTTCACCCAACCACATTAACAATGGATACATGGACTTCCAGGGGGTCTTCCTGCAGGGGTCATCACTAAGTGGTCTCCACCCCTCTGCCATCCACTGTCTACCACACCCCCTGGGCAGTTGCTATCTTGGTGGGTAGAGATGACATACCAGGCATCATTTAGGATATCTTTGCTGAGACACTTCTCAGTTCTTAATGTAATTATCACAATCACCAGGTGATTTACATGTTCAAGAGAGGATTCCCTCAGATGCTCTTCAGAATTTAGCTCCCCAATAACCCAGTGAACTATGATGCACATCACCTCCCTAGCAAAGCTTCCATCTTAAGCCTGAGACTAGCCAGATATTTAGTAGTGGAGATGACAGAACATGTTATATATTTCCAGATACATTTCTTGGATAGGTAAGATGCAGATGGAAGACACCAAACTCCTGTAGGCTCCTTTATAGTGCCAGCAATAGTTCCCAGGACTGTGACAACAATTTATTTCCATTTTTTAAAAAACATTTTTGCAGACTTGCTTGGCTGTGGGATATACATGAGGAGATGGAGTCTCACTGGTAGTCTTTTCTAAGTGAAACTGAGTAAATGCCTAGGTTACAGTGGCACTGAGTTAGGGCTGAATGTACTACATTGGTGTTCTAACAAGGACCTTTACGCTTTATGCTGTAAAGTTGCTTAATTTGTATAAACAATTCATGCCTTGCTAGGGACTATATCCTTGAGGAGCTAGAAGATGCTTGACTTGTGCTGGAAATTCTCATTGAAGAAAAGGCTGTAAGAAGACGCTAAATACATCAAGAGTTAAATAAACAAGAACTTGTCAACAGAAGAAACTTTCATCAGCACTGTGAAGACCTGTTCCTGATGAGTGAACTTTACTCATTATAGTACTAAAACACCTCCTTGAGCTGAGAAGCCCCTTGCCTCAAGGGTCACCCCTCTCAGAGTATGTGCTGTTTGGTAGATGTCGTTGATTTAATTGAAGGAGAGGAAGCTGTAAACCAACCAAGAACTGAAGCATTAATAGGTACGATGGGTATGCTAATGAGGCTTGTGTAAACGTGTGAAACTTCCTCAGCAGGCAGACCTAGCTCTGTGTAATACCATCTAGCTCCCGGTTCTTAGCGAACCTGAGAAAGAGCTAAACACCTCTGCTCTGTGGGTATATTGGCTGCTGCATGCCAGGTAAATGAGCCCGCTTTGGGATGTCACCCTCCATTTCCCAGATCGTGAAGGCAACTAGCTGTCTGGCCTTCCTCAGTGGGGGGGCAAAGCCTTCCACGCCTTTACCCTGTCATTTCTGCAAACCGGGGGAACACCGATGGTCTCTCCACTCACCGCAAGGCACGGGTAGCCATGCTCTAACTCACCAGCAGTGCCATCTCACCGCCTACCATTTCAAGGCCATACAGACTGGGCGGCAACGAAGGTGGGGCCCTAGGGGAGAGGTGGGAGAGGCGACAGGCACAGCCGCGGCCGAGGGAAGGAAATGGCGTCCGACGCAGCTGCTTGGCACGCGCAGCCGGTACCTCACCTCCCCCGCGTGCTCCCTTCCGCCAGGTGCCGCCGCCAGCACCTGCCACGCGCACGCGCACCGCCTCGTGTCACCTGCCCGTGGGGGCGCTCCCTGCCTCCCGGATCTGGTGCGCGGCTCAGTGTGACGTCAGGGCCGCCGGTTGGTGGGTGGGGCGTCTGCGCTCGGGACCTCGCCCCCGGTGCTGCCCAAGAGGGCCGCGCCCCTGCCCCACCTCCTGCCAGCCCAGCCTGACCAGACCCGGCCCGGCCCGCCCCACCCCAGCTCCGCCCGGCCGAGCGGGAGCTCGGCGGCTGTCACAGCAATGGCGAGTGCGGCGTCCGCGCAGCCCCGCGAGTTGCAGCTGGAGGCAGCTGGGGAGCGTGGCGGCGGCCGGGAGCGGCCGGAGGCCCTCGAGGAGGCGCGAGGCGCGGCGGCGGCGGCCGAGGATGCGGAACCGGCGGAGGTGTCATGCGGAGCAGCGGTGGCGCTGTTGGGGGAGACAGGGCTGGCGATGAGCTGCTGCATCGCAGCTGCACTGAGCTGGGAGCGGCCCCTCCACAGCCTGGGCGGCTTCGTCTGCGCCAACCTGTTCTTCTGGTGAGCGAGCTTGGCCGGGGCGGGGGGTCGGGACCGCCTTCCCCGTGGGAGAGGGAAGCCCCTGGCCGCCCTGCCGCTGTCCCTCCTGCCCGCGCTTCGCTCGTCTTCCGGGAGGAGCGTTTACTCTGTTCGCTGTCCCCGTCCGCTTCCCATCCCTGTCACTCAGCCACCCTTTAAGACGACCTGACCCGCTTCCCCATCATGGGGAAGATCTTTTCTCTGCACCTGTTCGGTCTCATCTTTTGCCCCCGGCAGCCGCTACAGAGCAGGGTACGGCCCATACCTTGTGTGCATCTGCTTTATCAGGTTCTTCACCCTCTATGTCTGCGTTCAGCCCCTCCTCCCCTTATTTCCCCCACAATAGCGAGGAGCCTCAGACCAAAGCTGACCTGTGCGGCTGCAGCACGCCGCGCTAAGTTGCATTTCTTGCAGACGAAATGAGCAAAGGGCCTGCGGTTCTGTGCAGAGCTTTGAAACCTGGCGAAATTAGGCTTTGAGCCCGTAGTTAATGCTGCGCAGCTGACGTGGGCTATTACTTCAGAGTTCGTTTTGGGTTTGTGTGCTTTTCCAATTTTTTTTTTTGCCTAGTTAGTGGAAGTTTTGTGGAATGGGGACATCAGGAATGTTAGAGAAGTGCACCAGTTACCTTTTTTTGACTGAAGTTTTGCTAGTCAGACTTTTGTTGGATGAGCCCCAGAAATTAAGGTAGGGATGTGTTCATGGTTGTGTTTACAAATGCTTTTATATTTATTTGTGTGGGATAGACCTTGTCTTTCTATTGGAACTTCTTCAGGACTTTGCCCTGGTCTTAGGTTTTGCCAATACCTGTGTATTTCATATTCTAATCTGAAATGTTGCTGTATGCCTGGTTGCCCATGTAGAGTGATTTATAAATTAGGACAGTGTCTAATAATACTGCTAAGACTGATTTGTGTATGGCTAGAACTATCTTCTTTCCTCATAAGTGAATGAGAGGCAAGCAAGTGACGTAGCGGATTAATTGCAAACTCCACTTAGTTCTTTATAACCCTAAGTCATGATATTTAAACATGAGTTCCAGGATCTGAAAAGAGAACTTTCTGAATCTTTGTGTTACACAAGAAAATGTCTTTGTGCAAATATTTTCAAAATCATTATATCCTCTATAATCCCAGGAACAATGTGTGTGGTGTCTAATTTATGTTGACTTATATTATTCATCTTGCTTTTAAGCAAATAGTTTAGAAATTCACATGGTTTTGCTCTGTTTTTCTCACTGCAGAGATTGTCTGTTTTTTCAGCAATTTGGAAGAGTCATAATATTTTATGTTTCATTGCAACCTGACTAATAAAATTTTCGAGGACAAGGTTTAACAGAATAGATTTCTGTGCTTTAAAGAATAGCAAGTAATGGGCAACCCATTTGCTATTCTTTTGTCCAGCTTGGAGCATAACCAAGGTATATAGTGCATGCATTGTATAATGGCTATAGGAAATTTCCTTTGGTACTCTTTCTTGCACCTAACTTAATGGCCAGTGTTTACAGTTCATAAAGTACCAGGTTGGAAGGGACTTCAAGGATCATCAGGTCCAACCTTTC
Organism: Ramphastos sulfuratus; assembly: GCA_013399055.1. Classification (NCBI taxonomy): domain Eukaryota; kingdom Metazoa; phylum Chordata; class Aves; order Piciformes; family Ramphastidae; genus Ramphastos; species Ramphastos sulfuratus. The sequence continues at coordinate 9,004 of WBNM01008363.1, forward strand.
TTAGAGAAGCACCGTCTAGACAAGATGGGTTGATATCCTGTACATCTGAATGTTGAAGGTGTGCAATGCTGGAGATTCCACCAATTACCTGGGGAAATTATTCCAATGGCTGATTGTACTAATGCAAAAATTCTCCTTATGTCCCAATTGGAAACTGCTCAGAAGTAACTTTTCCCATAATGTGATTTTATCAAAAAATACAGTTCACTTTACTTTCTTACTGTCACGATGAATCAGGATGGCAAAAGTCAGGACAAGGGGAGGGTGAGGATAACCTCCCTCGATCTGCTTGCCACACTCTTCATTATGCGTCCCAGAATATCATTTGCCTTCTTGGCAATAAGGGCACACAGTACTGCCTCGTGGTCATCCAGTTGTCCATCACAACTCCCAGGTCTTTTTCCACAGAGCTGCTTCTAGCAGTTCAGCCTTCAACTTGTGCTGATATATAGGGTTATTCCTCCCTGAGTGCAGTGCTTACCTTTGGTGAACTTCTACTCTCTGCCCAACTCTCCAGCCTGTCAAGCCCTCTGGTGTATCAGCCAACCACCCCTGGTTTTGTATCATCAGCAGACTTGCTGAGGGTACACTCTATCCCTTCATCCAGGCCTTTGATTTAATACGTGGGACAGGACAGGGCCCACTACTGATCCCTGGGTAACACTAGACCATCAGCTAAACTCTATGCCACTGACTACAACCCTCTGAGCTTTCTCTTTCAGCCAGTTCCTAAGGTTGCCTGTGAGGAGATGTGGTTTATATGGCTTGCCTGTGCCAGGGAGATCTGGGAGGTGCAGATAAACTAGGATATACATTAGAGCAGGTATGGTGGCCTGTGAAGTTCTATGATTTGAGACTGAAGAACATCTGGAAAGATGTTAGCAACCCTCTGTGAAATCTGACACTTGGAAAATGAAACGGTTCTTTAAATAGAGTTTTGGATTTCCCTGCTTTGGTGTTGGCATTGTGAGTGTTTGCAGCATGATGCTGCTTCTCCTTTTCTTATTTGAGGGGCCCTGGCTAGGGGCCACACACCTACCAAAGCTGCCCTATCACTCCCCTTCTTATGTGGACAGGGGAGAGAGAAGAAATAACCAAAGGCCCATAGGTCAAGACAGAAGCAATTTAATAGAGTGAAAAGCAAAAGCTAAGGCCACATGTGGAAACAAGAGTAAACAAAGATGCTATTCTCTGCTTCCCATCAGCAGACAATGTTCACTGACTTCCTGGGAAGCAGGGCTTCTATATGAGTAGTGACTGCTCTGGAGGAGGAAAGCCATCAACAAATGCCCTCACACTTCCTTCTTTCACTTAGCTTTTATATGTGAACTGAAGTCATATGGTATGGAATACCCCTTTGGTCAGTTTGGGTCAGCTGGCCTGGCTGTGTCCTTTCCCAAGATCTTCTCATCCTTCAACCTAGCTGTTGCAGAGAGGAAAATGTGGGAAAAGCACAACCGTTGGTGCTTGGCTCAGCAGTGGCCAGAACACTACATATTAGCATATAGCTACATCATGGCAAAACACAGCACTGCAAAAGATGCTCTGGGGAGAATTAACCCAATACAGAGATCCACCTGGTCAGCCTGGTTTGTGATGACTCAGCTGCTGTAGGTGTTTATAATTCTATATATGTGTTGTTACAGTTATGTCATTGTTTTCTGTTTCAAGTGTTTGAGAAAAAGGACTGTTAAGTTTCTGCATGTTGTCAACATTGACCAAGGTGCCACTGGAAATGCAGTCCTTGGGGAACTGCTCCATCAAGTAGTACATCTTAGTGAACTTGGCATCCTGAACTGCAGCAATTCCACTGCTTGCAAAATGTTCCTTCCCTCTTGGTCTTGTCCATATTAGGTGGTCTTCTTGTGCTAGTGATGTTATACCTAGAATGCTGGTGTGGTGGTTAGTATTTTGTCAGTGCTGCCTTGAGGCAGTGTGTGGTCCCTTCTTTAAGGGTGGTTCACTTAGTCCTTGTACAAGGATCATGTGGCTTTTGTCCATCCAAGCAGTATCCAACTCTCATTACCAGAGAGCCATCAGATGCCATTAGTAAGAAATTCAGAGAGACCCTGTATAGGTTGTACTGACTGCCTAAATTCATTTTTTATTTCACTTTAAAAGCCTTGGATTTACTGAAATTGTAAGTTGCAATATATAAATGGTTTACTCCCTATTACTTTAATTCAGGTATACAGTAATTCAGCTGTCTCAGAATCCCTTTTTCCCCCCCTCTTAGGCATATGCTCTCTCTCCATGCTCAAATCTGAGAGCATACTGAGCAAGATTAACACCAAAAGAATTATTTCTGCCCAATTTTAAATTCTTAGGAAGAAAGTATTTGGTTCAAAATATTTCATTCAATTTAGAATATACGTGGGAAGTTTGTCATTGGCAGTGGACAGGAGGGAGATTAACAAACTACATTGAGTGAGAATTGGAATAAAACAATTGTGTGATATCAAAACATAAATAAAAATTTATGAAAGGATATTGCCATTTTGAGTCCAGTTTGTAGTATGTTTGCCTTCAGATCACTGTCTTAAATTCGTTGTGTCTCCCAAGTCAGGAGAACACATCTCTATGTTACTTTAACAAAATATTTTTCTTCTAACAGCAGCCAGATTCTACATGTAGTTTTGAATTTGGCAAATTTCAATATTCAGCTACCTTTGTTACAGGAAATCATACACCTATTTTTTAGATTGTTTTGGGATTACATTCCCAAAATCCAAAGTATCAGAATAACACACAAGCAAAGAGTTTAATGCAGATTGTAATCCTGCCTCAAGCTCTAGTAAGAGTACAATACTACAATGGTAGTACAATAGGTTATGTATATATTTCTGCTGTAACTTAAAATACGTTCATTGTATTGTACATACATACATCATAAAAGAAAAACATTCTGGCATAGGCAGTTTTTAAATTCACTGTGCATTAATAAATTTCTTACATGGTTGCTAATTTCTTCTAGTCTGTTCTCTTAATTTGCTAACTTTAACCAAGGTGTTGTAACTTACCAGGGTTGTGATTATTTTATTATACCCAGGCAAAGTACACTACATTTTTGTGTGTTCTGCAAGCTCAAGAAGGTGTTTGTGGGTTTCATTTGGATTTTATTCTTTTTTTCCTAGAAGATGAAATTTCAGAGTATGTTTTCTCAAGCAAAGGAGAACAGAAGTTGTGGTATAGTTTTAGTCTACCTGATTTCACTTGGGCAGTTTTAAGCTTACATTCGCTTTTCCAATATAAATTGTCAGAACTTTTGAAGGCTTTGGAGGTACAAAAGTGGAACAGGAAATTAAAAAATTTAAAGCCATTATCTCAACAGCTTTTTAGTGACACTTTGCATAATAGTTTTGACTGAGATATTGGTTTACAGGAATGAAAATCGGCATTGTTTAAGAGCCAGACAGTGTTACATAAAAATCTGGACAGTTTACAGCATTTTTCAAACAGTAAGATGAAAACAGGCTCAATTAGAAAAGAAATCAAATGTGATAGTTGAGAAACTGAGGGAAAGCAAGCATTACTGAACAATTAGGACCAAATCCAGGATGAGGACTTTGCAGAAGATGGAAATCCTGAACAAAGGAGAATGGACAAATGGCAGCATGCCTTGGATTTATTGTGCTAAAAATTACAAATTGTGTCTAAAGCAGTTATCTGGAGAGAAATGATAATTTCTTCATGTGTTAACTCAAAATAATGTGGCCTTTCATATAGTAAGTAGAATTTTGAGAACAATGGAAGGTTTAGGGGGATATGCTATGCACCATGGTGGATGTTACAAGACTAATGAGAGCATTAAAGAAAAGAAGATTGAGGGCAACATGGTAGAGGTGTTTTGTTTAACATCAAACTGCTACTACTGTATGAGAAAATGGGATTAAGATTTCTGTGCTTTGCCAGAGTACTGGTTAATTAAGGTCATCTGGGGCTGTTTGGTGGGGGGAGGGGAAAAAAAAGAAGCCAGTTTATTTGATGTTATTTGTTCAATTCAAAATAATTGTAGCTTCCATGGAAATAATCATCCCCTGTTTTCACTGACATAACAGTGGCATTTGATGTCATGGTAGACTTAGAAGGTTTGTAGTTTAGATAATTTAAACTTCCACTTTCTCAATTTTTTATTTTATATACCTGTCTGAACGCAACAGGTGGTAGTAAATCTGATCCAGATGCCACAGATACTGAAATGTGATTCTAACTGCTGCATTCCCCAAGAGCTTTACTTGCAGATAATTTTGCAATGCAACATTTTATTATCAGCTGTTTTTGTGTATCTTTCAGACATGCAGATTGAATTAAATCCCATGTAAATACAATACCACCAAATTCTGTTCTCTAAATAGATTCTGAAAAAAAGTCATGCATAACCTGTTCTGCCTTCAGTAAGTATCTACACTTTTTTGTACAGGGATAGGAGAGGATTTTTGCACAGTAATTCTTGTGTAAGCATCTGTACTTTCACTTAGACCAGGATGCACTAAAAAGAACAACAGGAGAAACACTGAGTTATTGAGTTTTGGATTTAGAATGCAGGGAATACTTGAACATTTGGAATTTACAGATAATGCATTTTTATGTTTACAGAAGGTTGATATGAAAATCATATCACATAGAAGTTGCAAATCCACGTGGCACTTGGTGCCATGGTCTAGTCTTGAGGTCTGTGGTAGTGGGTTGGACTTGATGATCTTTGAGGTCTCTTCCAACCTTGCTATACTGTGATACTGTGATAAGCTGCCCTGTTAACTGCTGAAGTCATTATGTAACATGCAGCTCTATACATTGTTTAAACCTTTGCTTTCTAGAAAAAAATGACAACCCTATCTCACTAAATACTGCAGAATTTCAGAAAGGAACAAATTCTGTCTATGTCTCTGGTAATGATTTTTACTTCCACACCACTTGTAGAAAAAAATGGAACTATTTTAATTTCTGTTTATTGCTTTAAAAGAGAGCATAAAAGTTTGTTGAGTAAGTGTAGCTATTGATTCTTCTACTAAACAGCAGTATTTTTGTGTAGTATGTTATGATGTCAGTGATGTCATTCTGGAGCCTTTCAGTTTTGTCAGATATATGTGCATGTTAGAAATAATTAAGTAAACTATTTCATTAAAAGGAGGAAAATAGCCATAACTCCTAACAATAAGCAAAAGTACCACTGAAACTTTTTGTTAGTCTGGTTGCTACGCATCATGTTGATAATTCCTACAAGAATTTTGAATCCTGCCACTGTTAGCATAACAAGTGGTTTTCACATCCCAGCATGTTGGACTAACTAAACTTTTCATAAGCTTATGATAAACATATGCCAAAAATCTACAAGGGTGACCTTAGCAGATTTGAACCAGTAAGGGCTTCAAGAACATAATTCTCTCTGACATATGGCTTGCAAACAGCTTTTCTAATCTGCATTGCTGGAGTACCTGAGGGCTGACACACTGACTGTGAAGGAGTTCATGAAAAGATGATCCTTCTTGCAAGCAGCACAGTCTAAATAAACAGTACTGAAGCAGGGGAGGAAGGAGTGTGACAGCTAATAATGATATGTCATGAGAAGTCCAGTCAGAACAATTCAGAGCTCTCCAAATAAGCAAAAAAGCCCTTGTTTGGTGACTCCATTAGCTGCTCTATCTAGACTACAGAGTTTTTCCTCAAAATCTATAGAGCAAGACCTGCACTATGGAGACAGCAGACGGAGGTAATGTGGGCACACTGCTGAATGAAAGTGGGTGCCCTGGTGAACAAAGGTACAGAGAAGGCAATGCTACTGAATTCTGCCCCTGCCTTGGTCTTCACTACTATGAAAGGCAGCCTTCAGGAGTCCCAGGCCCCCAAGACCACAGAGGAAGTCAGGACAAAGGAGGATTTTTGCCTTGTTTGAAGAGGATTGCATTAGAGACCAACTAAGCAAACTGAACATCCATAAATCCTTGGGCCCTGATGGGATACCTCTGCAAGTGCTGATGAGTATGAAGAAGTCATTGCTAGGCCACTCTCTGTAAACTTTTAAAAGTCTTTGAGAACAGGAGAGGTGCCTGAGGACTGCCACTCCAGTCTTCATAAAACAGCAAGGAGGAGCACCTGAGTAACTATAGCTCAGTCAGCCTCACCTCCATCCCTGGAAAGGCAATGGAATATCTTGTTCTTGGTGCCATCTCAAAGCACGCTGAGGAAAAGAGGCTTGAGTAGTCAGCACGGATTCAACAGGGGGAAATCATGCTTGACCAGTTCTGATAGCCTTTTATGATGTCATACCTAGGTGGGTGGATGAGAGGAGGGCAGTGGATGTTAGCACCTTGACTTCAGCAAAGCTTTTGACACTATCTCCCATGGCATTCTCATAGCCAAGCTTAACAAGTGCAGACTGGGTGACAGGATGGTGAGGTGGATTGGGAGCTGGCTGAAGGACAGAGCTCAGAGGGTGGGGCAGTCTAATTGCAGGCCTGTGGCTAGTGGTGTCCCCCAGGGGTCAGTTCTGGGTCCAGCCCTATTCAATCAGTGATCTGGATGAAGGGATAGAGTGTACCCTTAGCAAGTTTGCTGAGGGTACCCAACTGGGAGAAGTGGCTGAGGCNTGGAAAGGCAATGGAATATCTTGTTCTTGGTGCCATCTCAAAGCACGCTGAGGAAAAGAGGCTTGAGTAGTCAGCACGGATTCAACAGGGGGAAATCATGCTTGACCAGTTCTGATAGCCTTTTATGATGTCATACCTAGGTGGGTGGATGAGAGGAGGGCAGTGGATGTTAGCACCTTGACTTCAGCAAAGCTTTTGACACTATCTCCCATGGCATTCTCATAGCCAAGCTTAACAAGTGCAGACTGGGTGACAGGATGGTGAGGTGGATTGGGAGCTGGCTGAAGGACAGAGCTCAGAGGGTGGGGCAGTCTAATTGCAGGCCTGTGGCTAGTGGTGTCCCCCAGGGGTCAGTTCTGGGTCCAGCCCTATTCAATCAGTGATCTGGATGAAGGGATAGAGTGTACCCTTAGCAAGTTTGCTGAGGGTACCCAACTGGGAGAAGTGGCTGAGGCACGAGAAGGCTGTGCTGCCATCCAGTGTGACCTAGACAGGCTAGAGAGCTGGGCAGAGAGAGATCTAACTCAGTAAGGTCAAGTGTAAAGTACTGCATCTGGGGAAGAACAACCCCATGTATCAGTACAAGTTGGGTGCTGACCTGTTTAAGAGCAGCTCTGAGGAAAAGGACCTGGTGAGCAACAGGATGACCATGAGTTGGCAGTGTGCTCTCTTGGCTGAGAAGGCCAATGGCATCTTGGGAGCCATTAAGAGAACTGTGACCAGTAGGTCTACTCTGCCTTGGTGAGGCCTCACTTGGAGTAGAGTTCTGGGCATTTCAGCTTAAGAAAGACAAAGAACTGCTGGACAGAGTCCAGCACAGGGCCATGNCCCTATTCAATCAGTGATCTGGATGAAGGGATAGAGTGTACCCTTAGCAAGTTTGCTGAGGGTACCCAACTGGGAGAAGTGGCTGAGGCACGAGAAGGCTGTGCTGCCATCCAGTGTGACCTAGACAGGCTAGAGAGCTGGGCAGAGAGAGATCTAACTCAGTAAGGTCAAGTGTAAAGTACTGCATCTGGGGAAGAACAACCCCATGTATCAGTACAAGTTGGGTGCTGACCTGTTTAAGAGCAGCTCTGAGGAAAAGGACCTGGTGAGCAACAGGATGACCATGAGTTGGCAGTGTGCTCTCTTGGCTGAGAAGGCCAATGGCATCTTGGGAGCCATTAAGAGAACTGTGACCAGTAGGTCTACTCTGCCTTGGTGAGGCCTCACTTGGAGTAGAGTTCTGGGCATTTCAGCTTAAGAAAGACAAAGAACTGCTGGACAGAGTCCAGCACAGGGCCATGAAGATGAAGAGGTGAATGGAACATCTATGGTTTGAGGAAAGGCTGAGAGAGATGGGGCTGTTTAGCTTGGAGAAGCGAAGGCTGAGCGGGGACCTTACTAATGCTTACAAATATCTGAGGGGTGGGTGTCAGGAAGATGGTGCCAAGGTTCTTGTCCCTGGTGACAGAACAAGAGGTAATGGCCATGAACTTGAACACAGGAAATTCCATCTGAACATGAGAAGGAACTTAAGTTACTTTGAGGGTGGCAGAGCACTGGAACAGGCTGCCTGGAGAGGTGGTGAGGCCCCTGAGACTTTCGGGGCCTGCCTGGATGTGTTCCTATGTGATCTGCCATAGGTAATCCTCCTCTGGCAGGGGGTTTGGACTTAACCGTCTTCAGGGGTCTTCCAACCCCTACCATTCTGTGACATGACTTGGAAGCATCTTTCAGAGAGGATGCTACCTTGTTGATACTTGTTTGCTAATCTTTATCTGCATTGGTCCAGTTGTTTTTAACAGCAGGTGACGTGTGATTGCAGTGAGAGTATGAGTATGGTTTAGTTGTGAGCATAAAATAGGTCAGATGTGTTCTGTATATTCTATGGAAGACAGACTACTACACCTCCTTAGTAAACATCTGCTCTTCCCTTTAAGAACGAGTGAAATACGTGTGTACATGCACATGTACATAAATTTCAGTGTTGATGTATTTCTTTAAAACCACTGAGGACTGGCCAATGGTGATTGCTAAGCCATGTTTGATTCCATAAAATACTAATGCACAAGCACTATAAAGCACCTCTAGGACAGGCATGGTGTTAAGCCTGCTTAGCTTAAAGGACTGAATTTATTATAAACTTCTTATGCCTAGAACTTGTATGAAAAAATCCTTCTTTTGATTTTTTTTTTTTTTTTATGCAGTGTCACATCTCTCCCTCCATGCCTCATTATCTGTAAGTTAAATAAGTAGGCCAAAAATAGTCTTCAGTGCAGTTGAACTTACTCCTTAAACAGAATCAAGGATTTTTAATGCTGAGATCATGAGTAAGAGTGGGACAACATGATGAAAAGTTGTCAGGCGTTTTAATTAATGAGCTATGCTTGGGCAGCTTTGAAAAAGCTTACCTTGTAATAATTTTTCACTACGTATCCTTGTTGGTTTTCTTGAGTTGGCTGAAATTATACAGAGGTAATGATTTAATACTTTTTGGTTTTTTGGGTTTTTTTTGTGATAGAATAGTCTTACAACTCAGTCTCCCCATGGATGTAGAAACTTTTCATATTCCAAAAAAACTTTTGGAGTGAGCTTATTTGTTCATATTGGAAATCATATCCTGGTCTGCTCAGGGTAATGGAGCATCATGAGTTTGTGTTAAATGTGAAAATTAGTGACACGGACATTTTCTTTTGATTCAGTTCTGGGTTTTGAGGATCACAAGGAATACTGAAGCAGCTTTCCAGTACTGCAGTGTCTCCTGAGCCTGTTAGAAACATCTGCAAGTTGATTTTCTTTAAAAAAAATCCAAGTGTGATAAAAGGGTATTTTATGGCTTCCTCCAATGGCTATGCTTGCTACTCCTTTTCACCTCCCTTTCCCCTCCCTTTCCCCTCGTTGCAGAAACACTGCTACAGCAACTAGTTGAGTGACCATTTGCCCTGCTTTCAACTCCCAACAGGCTTCTTAGAAACCTCCCAGCTTTGTATGATATAGTTTCTGTTTGCATTCTCATTTGATCTACTCACTTGAATGGTGGCCTCTTACTGGCTTTAGCTGCCCTCAACTGCTTTTATAATGAATTGGCTTTGCTTTTACTTTGAAAATAGATAACACTCTTCTTGTTATCTGTATTCAAGTCTCCGAAGTGCTTGAAACAAGCTATAATAGACCTACCTTTTAAAAAAATTTAATTGAATTTTAATTCTTTTACTCTTCGTGCCCTTTTCTGTAAGTTAAGATACTTGTCAGTAAAACAAATAGAAGAGCTAATCCCCAAACACACCTGGATAGGAAAGTCATCAGTGCATGTCTGAGCCTAGGTCTGTTTGACTTCACATATTCTAAAAATTTATGTAATGAAAAAGGAAATTTGCAAAAGTCAGTATGAAGACAACTTTGAGTATTATTCTTTGAATGATACAGATTTACCTTATCATTGCATTTGAAAGAATGAGTGTATAAAAATAGTGTGTGAACATGGGCCCTTTAGGAAGCACAAGAAAATGTGTAACCTTTATTGGATGTGTTGTGCCAGTAAAATTTGTGTTAATAAACCCATAATTATGCTGAAAAGCAAAGTTTCCTATGCAGTACATATTTTCTATACTTACTCTGTGCTTAAATACGATATGGACAACAGCTACTGCAGACTCAATGTATGTTTAATAATTGCATCTTTAAATGAGACTCTCAAAGTTTGCTTCCTGTGGAAAGGTTGTGAGGAAAACCTAAATTTCATCAACATAATATCTGTCTTTTTTTTTTTCCCTCTTTATTTTCAGTACTAATGCCAGCATGATTTACATATGATTCCAATAAATCTAAAATATTCAACCTTTTTTTTTAATCTTGACATTCTAGGTTTGTTGCACTGACCCCTTGGAGAGTGTATCATCTAACTTCCCTCATAATACTTGGAGTGCTAATTCTTCAGATAATAAAGGATTTGGTACTCTCAAGGATAAAAGGTAAGGCAGTATGCTGATAGAGTTCCTTGCTTAGACATCTGCATTTCAGGGTATGTTGGTTCATTACTAAACCTACTTTGATATTATGGTTATTGTAAAAGTAGTAGCTTATTTCAGAGAGAATATATCTATGAAGATGTATTAGCATCTTCAATAAAGTTTTGCTGTATTTTAGAGGAAGGACATTAAGAGATTCATTCTAGGATGAGTGTAATCCATAATGTCAGTAATCAGTCGTTCTTGTTTCTTAACTGCTAAGTATTTTCTAAAATATATATATTCTAAATATATTATATATATATATATTCTAAAATATATGTTTTCTTAAACATTCATACTTCTGATATTAATAACATAATTGTTGGAAAGTTTGGGAGACCAAATATAAATTGGTCACCTTTGTAAATAGATTGAGAAATTACCTATTTTAGCACAATTGAAATAAGAAGTAAGCAGTATTTTTTTCAATGTTTTGTATGTTTAGTTTCCAGTTTGTGTAAAGACTTAGGTCAGCATACCCAGATTTTAAAGGCATTTGTTTGTTGACTTGGCCTGTGTTTTCTTGTGTGGTTTGTTGGGCTTTTTTTTAATACCTGTCCAGTACTTCATTACCATCTTGAAAAGCAAAGTGCTTATCATCAGCCTGTAATTCTCAGGAAGATTTTATTTAAAGTATCTTATTTTGCCTTTTGTTTGATGTTGAATCCCCATGAAAAGAATTTGAAAAGTCACCTGAACAGAGTACAAAAGCAGGAAATAGGTGTCTCAGAAGCAAATTATTCCTCTTTGGTGTACTACCATGTAATTTATGACTGCCCAAATGTATTACTCAGCAGGTGCAACTTTTCCTGAAATGTGTTTATTGTTATTACCTCCTTTGGAGTTTTCATTACCATTCTGCTTCTTGCCCTGAGTATTACAAGCTCAGAGACCAACTATAAAGCTTATCGTAATTTGATTTTTAAGCTCTGTGTTGTATAAATCACCGCTAATGTTGAATACTTGACAAATTGGAAGATGGTAATTTACATAAATTTTCTTTTAGATGTAATTACTAATATTTTTGTATGGACCAAATCCAAGGTACACCAATATTGACTGAACTAAGACAGTAAGAATACCCTCCTGTCTTCATTTGTATTTCACTGCCATTGCTTGTGATTATTAATCATTCATCACAGAGGTAGGGCTAGGAAGAACTGTTTTTTCCCAGCTTACAGAATGATTATTTTACTAGAGTTAACTTTTTAATTTTACTATTGCCTTTGATGGCAATACAGAGTACACAGAGTTCAATAATAGTCAAGTTCTTGAAGTAATACTGTAGAAATCTCGAGGTCGTGACTTGAAATTAATGTAGTCCCACTCAAAAAAGCAGGGGAAAAAACTTCCCAGTGAGCCAACCACTAGATGGCAAGACTATTACATGAGGAATGTAGAAAGTGCCTTTCAGTTTGTATATGTAAAGTGTAAGTTGTGTTGTAAGATACTGATCTTTTACATTTTTAACTCATATGTTTACAGAAAACAATTCAATAACTGTTACTCCAATTAATATACCCTTCCCGTTTTGACTGCTAGAGAGACTTTCTCAGTAATTTTGTTCTAAATTTGAATATTCCTTATGAATAAAGAAAACTAATAATGTTGTTTCTGTTATAATGAATTATATTTCATCTTACCTTCCTACGATTTCAGGTGCACAGCTTTGGAGGACCATCACTGGCAAGTAGGTATATTATTTTTAATACATTGGCTATTTAATATTTTCTTGTGTATAGGAATAGGAAAATAGTCTATTTTCCCTCTAATTAAAGCAGAACTGAATTATTTTGATCTTAGCATCTATTCTGTGTTTTATTACTTTTTGTTCTTTAGTTTTTAATACTTTTTTTTATGGTGGGATTATCCTGCTTTGTGTTTTCTGGGAAAACAGGGTTATTAGGTTATTTAGTGAAAATACTATGTTGGTTAAGGAGGTAACTTTTAGAACAGTGTTATTCCAGTAGAGAACCCCTTGCTAGGGTTTCCCTGTTATCTCTGTAATAGCCACCAAGTAACTGAGCATTATAATTTTGAATAAAAGTACTTCTATTCAATTGAATTCTGTTCTGTTCTATTCTATTGAATCAATTGAATTCTATTTTATTCTATTCTATTGAATAAATATATTTCTATTCAAAATAGAAATAAAAATTTGTGGAGGAAGTCTGTTTACTTGCCATTGGATTGTCAGGCAAAAGTTTGTCATCTTGTTGGTGTAGAGTGTGTAAGTTATTTAATTTGTCTGCAGTGTAAACAGTCTGTAAGTGATTTACAGATGATTCATTTTCAGAATAAAAGTTTGTGGATTTTTAGATATCATTCTTCTAAACAGACCGCCAGGAATTATTGTATGTCTGACATAATTGGAAAGCAGTACTACACCCTGAGACTGAAGAAACAGTAATGTAAAGTTGAAAAGGGAAGAGGCAAGTGTCTGTTTTCTGCCTAAAGACAGACACCGATATCATGGCAGTTACAGAAGAAAATTCAGATGTGCAGTTATTCTAAACTTCAGACTTTCTTACAGGCTGAAGTGCAGCTATGTGATGTGTGTGCTCTCATTGTCTGTGTCATTGATGAAGACAAAAAACAGCTATTAATGATACTAAACTACTTATTAATGATCTCCATCTGGACATTGATCCTTTGACCACTACCCTCTGGATGCAACCATTCAGCCAATCCCATTTATCCACCAAGAGGTCCACCCATCAAATCTATATATTTCCAATTTAGAAAGTTGTGGGGACCAATTCAAAAGCCTTACAGAAGTTCAGGTAGATGACATCCACAGCTCTTTGCTCATCCTCTGGTGCAGTCACTGCATTGTAGAAGTCCACTAGGTCGGTCAGCAAGACTTGCCCTTGATAAGCCACACTGGCTGTCTTGAATCACCTCTTTGTCCTTGATGTACCTTAGTTTAGCTTCTAGGAGGATCTGTTTCATGATCTTCTCAGGGACAGAGGTGATGCTCATAGATTGGTAGTTTCCAGGGTGCTTCTTTCAACCTTTTTTGAAAATAGGTGCAATGTTTCCCTTCTTCCATTTGCCAGGGACTTCACCTGACTGCCATGACTTTTCAAATATCATGGAGAGTGGCTTGTCTTGGTGTATTTTCTCAGCAGCTTTCAGTTGAAGTGGTGTCTTTCCACCCTCCAGATGTTCTTGGTGAACCTTCCATGAACTTGTCTCATTATTTGTTTGTTTGTAGAAGCTTCTTCTATTCACAACATCCTGTAGTACAGATATCCACAGCTTAACTGTGTCCTGTGTCAACACAGCCTTGTGTTTTACCATTATATGACTTTCTTCATCCCTTTCTGCCTTTATTTTCTGTCCAAAGAAATAGTGAGTAATCACTCCCTGTCAATCCAGTCCTTTGAGTTCACGACTACTTAATTGCTCCTAAAATTCTTTACTGCACTTTTCTTCCATTTCTGGTATCCTTTTTGTCAATGTTCCATAGAACCATAGAATAGTAAGGTTGGAAGGGACCTCAAGGATCACCTAGTTCCAACCCCCTGCCATAGGGGGTTTGATGGGAGTGGCAGAATTAGAAAAACAATCAGCATTGAGGGTAACTTGGACTATACATTGGCATAAGACTACACGTTGTCATAAGAATGCCTTCTTTTTATGGTTAATCCCAATGCTTCACTGACTTTTTAACCTCTACTGAGCTCTGAAGTGATGTTTTCATGGTTATATAATCATCTCAAGATTGTGTTCCTGAGTAGTAAGGATCTTAAAGGTGACTTTAATATTTCTTTTTTTTTTTTTTACTCTGTGAATCTCTTCACATTTCATCTTTTTGCAAGCAAATCACTTGATACGTGGTTAAAGTTCTGCAATTCATAGCAGTTGGTCTTCGCCAGAATAATTCCTCTCATAGTCTCAGACTTCTCAGTCTATATAAGAGCATTTGATTGAGAGACCTTGTTGAAAGCCTCATAAATCCAGGTGAATTTTTATGGGTATCAGTGTTTATCTAGAAGCTGGTCTGTGCTTTGAAAGCACAGAAGGTTTGCGATGTGATGTCATTTACAGCACACCATAGGACATAGGCATGCATGTCCTTTGGATTTCCTGACAGTTTGTATTGAAGAGAGATGAATCTTTACTAGTTTGCAGTTCTATGGTTCTCACATGCCTTCTCTAAAAGTAGATGCTGCTTTACGCACTTCACAGTCCTCTGGTGTAAAGGAAGCTTTAAGAGGTGTTCTTTAACATAAATGAAACTTCAGCTGTTGCACCCTAGCTTTCAGTGAGAACTTTTACAAGGTTGCATTAGACTTCACGTTTGTTTACACTGAGTGGTGCTTGTTTTTTTTTTTTCCTTTTTTTCTGAATGCTAACATAAATATGCCTGTTGATCCTGTTGAAACTGGCAGATCTGCTCCAAGATGTTGAGGGCTGGTGTATGGATGCTTTTCATTTTACTCAAGATCGAGTATGAAAAACTATTTTCATATTATTAGCAAGCTATGTCAAACTTATCCCCATGCTGTCTGTTTATAGAAAAGACTACCCAGCAGAGAGTCACATGTTCTTAAGTAACATGCAGAGAAAAAAACCTGTCAAGTCTGTGGTAATCTCCCTGTAGAGATGCAATGCCTGTTCTAATAGATTAAACATGTTCATGAACATTCTCTGGCATCATGGCCCACAAGTACAAAACAGCTGTATTCATAACATTTGACTGCCTTATAGTCCACATAGAACAGCCCTTTGCAGGCTGATGCTGTGACCCCATTATAAAAAGCCACCCAATTTGTCAGGGAGAATTTGCCATGTGAAGGCACATTGATTGCCACCAACCATCTCCTCATTTTCCATGTGCCCTAGCAGAGGCTTCAGGAGAATCTGCTCCATTATCTTGCCAGGCAATATTCTTTCAAAATTATCCTTTCATACCAAGCCTAAAACATCCCTGTTTCTCACCACCTCTCTCCTCCAGTCCCTCCTTCATGAATGCCTTTTATGAGAGTTGACTGTGGTGATACTTGTGGACTCCTTGAGCTATCAAAGTTGCTGCCTGCTTCCAGGGGAGTGTTGAAGTACCTTGTGAGATGTGTAGCATAATTCATCTCATCCTAAATTAAATCTCTGTAGGCTGGTCACCTTAATGGTGACTTTTTATTTCCCTTGAATACAGTAAGCTTAAGATGGTGATATGAGTAAGAGCATTTACAACCATTCTATGATTATTCTTGTTGGACTCAGGGCCATCACTTTAAGGATGCCATTGACTAACTCTTCTGGTTACAGTAAGAGGCTGACTCCTGCAGCAACATGCTGGAATGCTATTCTGCAGCACCAGTATGTATCCACAGGGCTTGACAAGCATCAGGACTAGATTTACCTCTGTCTCTTTGTGTATTCAAGCAGCTTATCTGAAATTAGTCAACAGCACAGCATGAGTATATATTCAGGTTGCTCCTGAGACCTTGAAGATTTTAATAATAAATAATAAAGGCGGATGCTAATCCTGCTTAATCGTATCTCAAAACAAAAGTCTTGTCCTTCAGGGTATTGCAAAGAGATCTCTTTGCAAATTGGGAAATAGGCCTTTTTCCATTAGGAAATCTAAAGAGAATCAATGTAACAGAAGTGTTTCCAATTTGCTTGTTAATCCATTTGCTTAATAGAGAGGGACAAAGCTAATGTGAGCTGAGGCCCATCCTGTGAGCCAGTCATTACCAAAACATGGGAATAATGGTATCACTTCGTGTTGCACAGTCCCTTATTTTTGGTTTGGTCATCCAAACAATATCTGTTCTTCCTGTGGCCGTACACAGCTGCATGAAATGTGGCAACAGATAGAAGGAAAACTTCCTGCTGGACCTACAGGAAGGCAGAGGACAGAATATAGCTTAGGTGAAAATAGGTATCAGAGTCCAAATAATTCTGTCTTCAGTTGTTTCAATATAGTCTGAATGTATCTGGTGTACTTAAAGATTTCCATTCCTGGTATTTTATAATGTCTGCTGCTCTGTTCATTTCACCTCATAAATGTATATTTGTTTGTTCTAGAACTTACATATATGGCCAAATAACATAGTCCAAATAATCCTGCTTAAAAATGTGATTTCCCCAAAAGTTCTTAGTATAAAAAAGTAGTTGCAGTCTTGCAGAAAGTGGATGTATACTTGTGGAACTGTAGTCTTACCAAATGGAAACTGAGTTTTATTTGCAGTTTAAATTTAAATATTAATTCTTCATCAGCCACTGCAGTGTTCATGTATCAAATTATAATTGTCCTTTGTTTTTTATATAACACATTGTCATAACTTAGCTAACAATATGCATGCTGGTGTTTTATCTACATCAAAACACATACTTCAATGCTCAAACCTCCTGCAGGTTGTGTAAAGAATTGTCTGTATTGTAAAAACCTGTTTACCCTTGTAGTTTTTTATATTTATATTGCATGATTTTATTCCTGCTTTCTGGCAAATTTTTCCAGATTGTTAGCTCATTTCTCAAGTAACGTTTTTCAGAGTTTGTTTTTATATTTGATAAATTTATATTTGATAAATATTTATATTTGATAAATGATAAAACTTTTCATTTCCTTACAGGAACCAAAAATAGCAATATTTCAATAAAAAGGCTATAACTTTGGCAAAAGTGTCATAGTTAGAGTCTGAAGACTATTCAGTATATTTTCCTATAGAATAGTCCTAAGACTATTCAGTGTATTTTCCTGCACACTTATCCTTGATGGTTGGTTAAGAGTCTTTTTTGTTTAAGGGAAAGATTTATGAAGGAGATGGCACAGCCTTTGCCTATGTATCTCACTGGCAGAAATAGTTGAGAGAGGTTGCCTCTCTTTTTCTTCTATTTGCCAGAAATAATGGGTGTTGCATGTAATTGGTTTCTTCTCAGGCTGCTTTTCAAACTTTTGCAGTCAAGCTTGCTATCTGTGATTCTGTAGTAGTTTGGTTATAACGTGATTCTGCCTTAGCCATCACAAGATGTTTTCCCATCATCCTTATCTTCAGGAGTTCAACTTACCTTTCATTATGGAGGGTACATGGAAGAGGTGAGGAGAAAATGTTGGAATTGTTCAGCAGTTTTACTAATACCAAACAAATATTACACACCTGGCTGCAAGAAAAGAGTGACTTCTGAGGAAGTAAGAGCAGAAAAAAAGAAACAGCAGAATTTCACTGGGGCTGCTTTAACTACTTCAAGGATGTATTTGATCAACCAAATTAGGTTGAGAGAGAGGGTGCCACACCTTGTCAAAAGCACAGAATACTATCCATTATTACTCTTTCATGCTGGCATGAATGACACCATTAGGCCAAACTTAGGCAGAACCATGAGAGACTATACAGCCGTGAGGGAGAAAGTGAAGAATCTTGGTGGTAATATCATCTTTTCTTCCACATTACCAGTTGAAGGACTGAGGAACAGACAGAAATAGACAGAAGTTGATCTGTATTATGTATCTATGTGGCTGTTGTCATATGATAATGGAGCTTTCTATGAGGACTACAGCCTTCTAGGAAGGGATGGAATCTATCTGTCTAAAAGAGGCAGGGGAATCTTTGTTGGCAAGCTGTCCAGCCTGGTGAGGTGGGCTTTAAACCGAAGGACTTGGGGAATGAGATCCAAACCAGCAATGTTCAAGCCACCATCACCACTATAACCACCTGGGGAATTACCCAGGCCAACCTGAGTAGTGTAAAATTTGCCTCAGCTGTGTCCCAAAATGAGGAACAAAAACCCAGCCACCTGAACTGTGTGTATACTAATGCACA
This sequence comes from Ramphastos sulfuratus, assembly GCA_013399055.1. NCBI lineage: Eukaryota > Metazoa > Chordata > Aves > Piciformes > Ramphastidae > Ramphastos > Ramphastos sulfuratus. Next base: position 27,361 of record WBNM01008363.1, read on the forward strand.
AAGCCTGTGACTCAAACGAGAGGAACAGGAGCTCAGTGTCCAGTCAGGAAGTTATGATGTCATAGGGATAACCAAAACTTGGTGGGACAATTCACGCAACTGGAAGATGTTTGAAGGCTATAGGCTGTTTTGTACGACAGGCAGGGTAGAAGAGGTGGTGGAGTTGCACTCTATGCTAAAGAGACCCTGAAAGTATTGAAGTCAACTATAGTAACTGTGGAAGCCCTATCAAATGCCTGTGGGTCAAAATCAGAGGGGTCATCTCCAAGGAAGGCTTTACAGTAGATGTCTGTTACTGAGACAGTCAAACTGAGATGACACAACCAATGAGGCAATCCTTGAGTCACTTAAGGAAGCTTCAGGTCAACAAAACTGTTTCTTATGGGAGGCTTTAACTACCCAGATATTTGCTGCAAGAAACAGCAGTTGACCTGTCATCCAACAAGTTTCTGGAATACATAGAGGACTCTTTCCTCCTATAAATGTTAGATGTGCCAAGCAGGAATGAGGTGCTGCTGGACTTGCTGCCCGCTAACCAAGGAAAGCTGCATTTTAATACTCCTGTTGGTGACAGCCTCAGCTGCAGTGATCACAATGTTGTGGAACTTGGGATACTGCAGAGCATGCTAAAGGTTAGTTCCAAAACAAAGGTTTCAGATTTTAGAAGAGTGAACTTCAGCATGCTCAGGGCTCAGTTGGAGAGGATCCTCTGAGAAGCTTCCATGGAGGATAAAAGACCTAGTGAGTGCTGGGTTTTCACAAGAACACTCTGCTAGACTCACAGAACCAGTTCATCTCATCTAAAGGCAATGGAAATAGGCAGAATGAGACCCTGTTGGCTTAACTGGGCTTCTGGATCTGCTCAGAGCCAAAAAGGGGAATGTGCCAGAGCTGAAAAAGTAGAACATAATCTATTGAAGATTACAAGGGCATTACCAGGGTATGGAGAGGTTGTGGTTAGGAAAGCAAAAGCTCAGCTTGAACTGGAATTGGTCAAAAATATCCAAAACTTCAAGAAGGGATTCTTCAGACATTAACAAAAAGCAGAAATAGGAAGAGACTATAGGCATACTATTAAACAGGAAAGGTGAACTAGTCACCAACAATGCTGATAAAGCAGAGGTCCTCCACGCCTTCTTCACCCCTGTCTTTACCAAAGCTATTGGGTCCCAGGCCATGGGATAAACAACGCAGGCTGATGCAGACACAGACCCACTGTCAGTGAAGGAAGAGGTGATGTGTCAGCTATTGTAGGAACTTGATCCATACAAATAGAGATGCCATCCACACAAGGGTGCTGAGAGCTGGCTTGTGTCATTGTGAGGCTGCGCTCCATAATCTTTGAGACTTCATGGGGATCAGGAGTCAGCCCTGGAGACTGGAAGAAGGCTAATGTCACTCCCATCTCTAAAAAGGGTTCAAAGGAGGACCCAGGTAGTTATAGACCCATTAGCTTCACTTAGTCCCTGGGAAAGTTACAGAACAAATCCTCTTGGGGACTGTCACAAGTCATCTGAAGTGTGTGATTAGGAAAAGCCAACATGGATTCACCAGGGGGAAATCATGCTTGACAAACCTGATCACCTTCTATGATGAAGTGACTTGCTCAGCCCATGCAGGCAACCAGTTGCCTGGACTTCTCAAAGACTTTTGCCACAGTACTGCACAGAGAAACTAACATGGCATGGCCTAGACAGGTGGTTTGTTTGGTGAGTGGGGAGCTCACTGACAGGCTGTACTCAGAGAGTGGTACTAATTGTTCTATTTCAGCCTGTCAGCCAGTCACAAGTGGGGTCCCCCAAAAATCAATATTGGGCCATGTGCTCTTTAATATCTTCATAAGTAATCTGGATATTGAGAGCAAGAGTACCCCAAAGTTTGCAGATGACACCAAAATTAGTAGGGAGGTTGACACTCCAGAAGGAAGAGACACCCCTCAGGGAGACTGGGACATGCAGAATGAGTGAGCTAGCATAAACCTTACAAAGTAAGGGAAATACAGCCAGGTGAATATGTGTGTTGTAAACAACCTAAGAACTGCTAATTCTGAGTTGATCCAGTTCTGATAGCTCTGTGTCATGTCTGCCAGCATGTCAGGTAATACCTATACTGTCATCACTGGGAAAAAACTGCAACCTCCCTGTTGATGTCTACCATCCTTTAGGTTGTCTCACATACTATTTTTAATTTCTTTTAATCACAGTATTAAATAAACATTGAATGCAAGACATGCAGACTTATAGGTGGTTGTTGGTGGGGGTTTTTTCAGTTTAGCATGGTTCTAGCACTAAGAAAACAAAACACCTGGAAGCTTAAGGAACTTGATAGCAAAGGGATGAAGTGAATAGAAAATTCCATAGAGATGGCAAGTGGATAAATGAGACAGGTATTCAGAAAGACAAAATTGCCCAAATGGTTTGTGTTATTCTGGAGTTCTCCCACTCATCCCTTTCTCAGCTTTGCACTATCTGAATACCAAGTTCTTAGATCTACTTTTCCATCTTAGGAAAGCAAGCATGGCAGGGGCTGCATTTGAATTTGCTGATTTGTACAGTGCACTCATGTGCTGTTTGCCAAGTTTCGCCAGCTTTCAGTAAGGGAGTTTGGAGATGTCCTTCACTTGTTAATATTTTCATAATTCTTACTGGTATAGCAACATTGGCAGCAGTATTTTTCAGCAGCAGAGGTAAAGCTTTAGAAGTCTCACTACAGGGAAATCACATAATGCTCTATCTTGAGCTGTGGGCCACACTTAGGACATGCAATGAAAGTTACAAAATTACCTTAAAAGTATTTATCCATCCTATCTTCATGGGTTAATTTCTTAAGCCTATGAACACATCTCTGGAAAAACTATATCTGAAATGCTGCAGAGGAATTGTGCTGGTACCATCCATTTCAGATAATTTTTTACGTCTGTCTTCAGGGACACCTCTTGAAGCAAGCAATTAATCTTTGCTTGCTGTGCCGCATAAGACCCCCACTGAAAGTATCAAATGAATTAAAAGAAGAGATAATACTGAATGCAAGAAAATGACCATTTTTTAGCAGATCAGCTTTCTCATGCTAATCATAGCATCTGTTACTCCTTCCCTATGTATTTTTCAGTCATCAGCTACTGGCAGGCACAATTTATATTGTTGTCAATTCTGAGTACTACTGCGCTTTTAGTATAAAGCCCTTGCTCCGTTTCCTTTTTTTACTTGTTTATATTTACAAAGCATTTATTATAAATAGCATGCTTCAGAGGCAGGGTGTACTATTATCTTGGCTGCTGGCCTAAATAGTATTATAAGAAAACCTGTCCAAGGATGTGATTGGTGAGTGTTTCCTCAATAAGAAAGTGAAACATGAAATAAATTGTAGGTGGGGGAAAGTGACAAAGGCCCTTTATATCCTAGATAAAGAGCCTTCAAGTTGAAGGATTCAAAAGGTTTGGACATACTCTTATAAAATGTCAACCAAAAAGTAATGTTCATTGGAATGTACATAACTCACCTGTTGATCTCAGATTCAGGTTACAAACTGCTTCTTGAATGGAGAGAAGAAATCTTAGATGCAGAGGCATCATTCTGAGCTGGTCATCTCCTGCCTGTGTCAAACATCACCCTGAATTCTTTTCCCTAATCCATAGAGACTTTTGAACATGCATTCAGTGTTCTGGGATTTTCTATTTTATGGTGGGAATCTATGTTGAATGTCTCACAGTTTGTAGTTGTGACTATGTAGATGTAGTTGCATATCAGTACACTAGAACTGACACTACGTTACTGGTTGTAGTGGTCCTTAATTCCTTATTTCCAAGTGGAGGGTACTGTATTCCAAAGTTTTGCAGACAGTGGAAACTAGAAAAAGACGTTTTCTTCTAAAGAGTACTTTTAGGGCAACTCTCAGAGTTAGCAAGGCTATCTTCTAGTTAAAACATTTCAAATAGCTTAATCAGACTTAGTAAAACATGTAGACATGTAGACTTTAGGTGTACATTGTATCTTTGAATTGGTTAACAAGCAATAGTACATTTTTAGAGTAAGCAAGGTCCCAAGCCCAGTTAAAAGAACATAAAATTGATGAACAATCATAGAATCATAGAATGGTAAGGTTGGAAGGGACCTCAAAGATCCTCTAGTTCCAACCCCCTGCCATAGGCAAGGACACCTCCCACTAGTACTCAAGGCCTCCTCCAACCTGGCCTTGAACACCTCCAGGGAGGGAGCAGCCACAACCTCCCTGGGCAACCTGTTCCAGTGCCTCACCACCCTCACTGGAAAGAACTTCCTCCTAACATCCAGTCTAAATCTCCCCTCTGCCAGTTTAAACCCATTACCCCTCGTCCTGTCATTACAAGACCTTGTAAATAGTCCCTCCCCAGCCTTCCTGTAGGCCCCCTTCAGATACTGAAAGGCTACTATAAGGTCAACAATCAAAAGATCCCTTTCATAACTTTTTGTAGGGTTATACCATACAATAAACTTAACTACTACCTAGTTCAGGAGCAGCCTGTCTGATTACACAGGCTGTTGGGAATATTTGTCTGCCTCAGCAAGTTGGTCTTCTTGCAAATATAACTAACATTCATGGTTCTCACCTCTGTATTATAATTAGGTGACTTGCATGAATTATTACTAATGCCTAAACCAGCAGTATGTTGTGGAAGCAAGTACCATACAAATCATGAGTAGAGGAAGAGTGTGTTTCTGGTGAGTGCATATATTTGAACAGAACAACTGACCTCAAATTGCTCATCAGGAAAGAAGTTCACAAAGCTGACCTTTAAAAATGGCAGAGTAAATTTAAGTGGAAAGATTAATGTTGAAGTGGTCACGTGTCCGATTCCCTATGCACATGTAACATTCATCATAGGTATTTTTATTCTATTCTTACCACTTTCCATTTTAACAGTTGAACAACTGTGAGAGATAACTCGCAATCCTGAAGTCATTTGACTTGTCATCTTAATGGGTATTTATAAACGATAACATTCAGGGAGCCCCCAGTGTTACTTTAAATAGAGGGACTGCTTTTAGGATTAGGAAAAAAATGGACTGTGTCATTTTGGAATTGCTTTTCTTAAACAGAAGCCGAACCAAAGTTGATACAAAAACCCACATAAAAACAGCTAACGAGCTTAACTAGATTTTGTATTTTCACATCACTAAAGTCTGCATGAAAAAGCAAATTGTATGGCTTATACCAAACACAAAAATACGAAAAAGGTTACTTTCTCCTGAAAGTACAAATAGCTTTTTCCCTTTTAATATTGGTTTATTTTATCAGTTTACTGTAGGGTTTTGTTCTTTTAAGAAGAATAGGATTTGTTCCACACTAAAAAGTTACTGAACCAAATATCCAAATTTGCCATAGGTACACTTGTAAGCGATACTTGTCTCCCAGTTTTCATAATTCCTTGTCACAGTTGTTGCTAGTCACGGATTTTTTTGTTGCCACACAAATCAGCAATCAATCAATCAATATATAAGAATATATATACATGATGTACAGAGATGGTTCAGGGGCCAGTTGTCCTGAATGACTGATTTCACATCATGAAATTAGCTTAAACATCATTTTGCAGACAATGCAAACATTTCAAGGATCTAAAACCCAAGTCACTGAATCAGTATCTGTTTTCTCTGCTTAGAAAGCATACTATTATATGTAGTTTGAGAAACAGAATTATTTTAATATCATTTTGTACTGTTTTATGTCCCAGCAACATGAACAAAGACTGAAGACTGTGTCATGGTACACCATTTTCTGTGCACAGTAGGCAGCGGAATACAGAAATTACATTGTCAGTTTTGTAAAAATGCTATTTTTCACAAGGAGAAAATATGTGCTGGTCTCCTAACAGCCTATTGAGTTAATTCCTGACAAATTTTCAAATTCTAAATTGGAAAGTTGAGAGTAATAAGAAAGGGGGCAAAAAAAAAGACATTTTGGTTGAGAACTTGATAAAATAATCAAGAAATATACATGATTGATGAAACGAGGAATTTATAAATCTATCTAGCTATTGCCATGAAAGAGGATGTCATTGCTTGGAGTCTTTAGAAGGGTGACAGTCATGAGAAAGATCAGAGTAAGCAGAGTTGAGTTTATGTGGTAGTTTAGTTTTGACCTTTAGTTGCATCTCTTTTGCTAAATACAAACATTAGATTACAAAACACGCAGTGGAAATTATTTATAGAGGGCATGGGAACCTATAGTCTTGGGTTTTTTTTGTTTGGTCATTTTTTTGTTGTGTTGCAGATGCCTTTGTTGTTGTAACAGATGAGGGTATGTTTCCCAGCACAACATCTGATTAGTCACTAATTTAGTAAGGAATGCCCTGGCAAACAGTTTTGTTGAAGCACGTGAGCCTATCAGCAGAATAACATGTTATATTCTTCTAGGTGTTTTGACATAAAGCTGAGTAAAGCAGCTCAGCCATTTTGAAGCATTATTGTATTTCTTCCCTGAATCTCCTTATTTTTCTTTTTCTATCAGTTACAGATGTTGAATGTTTAGTGACTCAAATTATATGCTTTAATTTTTGTTCGGTTGGGTGTTTGTTTGTTAATATTTCAGGATTGTTTTGGAGTCTTAACACTGGAAATCAGCTGTGTAAATCTACATATCTTTTATGTTTGCAGAGAGGAAAATAAAGCATAACTTTATAATGTTTTTTCATGCTCTGCAAGCTTCCCCATTCTTTGAATCCTGATGATCACGTGAGGAGGCCAGTTTAATAGAACTTTTCAGAGAAGTGTAACTCTGATGGGTACAATATTTTTGTAAACATGAGTACAGGATGTAACAAGAAATACAATTAAATTTGCCTCTGTAAGTAGAAAAAGGCAGTGTTGAAGAAGTTGAAGCCACCAATAGGAAATATATTTGACGGTGTGTGCTACAAAATTAAAACATTCCTGAAAGAAAATGTGGCTATTAAAAAACATTACTAGTAGGAGGTGTCCCTGCCTATAGCAGGAGGTTGGAACTAGATGATCCTTGAGGTCCCTTCCAACCTTACCATTCTATGATTAATATTTACTGTAGCACAACAACATGGAAGTTTTCTTAAGCCCACCTGAACGTTATGGTCACAGCACCATATGACACACACTTCCTTTTGCTAGCTTAGATTTGCTATGGGGAGAATGGTACTCTTTCAGAAGTTCAGCCTTTTTTAACCAAGTGCTTGGATTGGTAATGTAATTAATTGGTGTATAATTAATACAATTGGTAATACAATTAATGTCACTGACAGATGTGGCCATTGACATAAGTGTAGGTCAGTTCATAGTGCAAAGTAATGCTTAGAAGAATTTCATGTTGAATATAAAAACCTGCAACATCAAAGTAGTAAAATATTTTTTAGAACACTTTAAAATATTAAAATTTTGTTTAAATCTGGTAAACAATTTCAGACAAGAAGACTGTGACAGAATGCTGAGTAGAGATTTATGTAGTGCAGTTGATTTTTTCCAAAAGGCATTAGCTAAAAGCAAATAAGTAAATCCAGAATATGAGAGAGGATTCTTCCATGAATATAGGCAAGAGCAATGAAACTTTTAGATGGCTAGCTTATGTGTTAATGTAAGCTCAGAGAATGAGTCCAGTCTGTGCTGGAACTAGTCTGATTAATGTACTCTTAAGTGACTCTAAAAAGGCTGTGAAAAATGGGACAGACAGGTCTATTGGAGGTTCCAAATTATTCAAGGAAATGAAGACAAGGACTGACTATGAAAAATTTCAGAAGATCCTTACAGGATTCTCTCACATTAAAACAGCATATGAAATTCAGCACAGGTAACTGTAAAGTTATGCATGAATAAAACCCCAGGATTGATTAACAGACTAAAACTACTGCTAATATCACTGGAAAAGACTCATAAGGCAAAAGTAAGCACAGCCACATGCCACTCCTGCAAATTTTTGTTACGTCCACTGTGTGTGGTTCTGACCTACCACCTCCTGGAAAAAGAGAGAGGAGAAAGAAAGTTCAGAGCAACAAGGTAGAGGAAATAAAAGGAACTATTTCCATATAAAGACAGGAAATAAAAGGAACTATTTCCATATAAAGACAGGAAATAAAAGGAACTATTTCCATATAAAGACCAAGTAAATGATAAAGGGCTTTTCAAAGGAGAGAAGGAATAATCATGGGAAAATATAATAAGAGATCTCTAAGATATCATAAGGAATATGGCATGTCTCTCATGCTATTGGCATGAGGCAGCATCAAAATAGCAGACAGCAGGCTGAGTGAAAATAAGATTAAATTAAGCTTTAGAAATCCTTGACATAGGACTGTTGTGAATGTTAGAACTGTATGTGTACTACAAATATAAATTACAGGACAATTCTTTGATGAAAATTAATTGAAGGCTATTGAATAAAACAATCACCACTTCCAACATTGAAAGTCCTTGTGTTGCTAGTTGTTGGAGGCATTATTACGTATTTTCCTGTGTTCTTACTCAATTGCTTAGGTGTCCTCTGGTATTTAATTCTGGCAGCTGGTGAAGAGAGGGCGTAGAGCCAGGTATTGCTGTTCTTGTTAAAAGCATTGCAAGCACTGAATACAGAAAGACTGAAGTAAATACATCGATTTATTTCTGCATTTGTATATGTTTGTAATAAATTGTATGTGACTGTTAAAGTCTGAGAAGCCCCAGAAGGGCACGTGAGAGAGCTGTCACCCAATTTTAGACTGAGCGTCTGTTGCTCTCATGACATTCCACGGAAGTTGCGAGGTCACTGTGTATCCTCAGAACTTGCCTTTATGCATTTAGACATGAGATCAGAGTAATAAAATGGATCAGAGCAGTAATATTTGAAGTTTGAATGCCTGATATTATTTATAAATAAGTACTCTAAAGACTTTAAAGAGCTTTTACCCAAATGTGTATGTTTTTTTAGAACAGAAACAGAGATAAAATCATTTAAGGCTGTTGCCTTGCATACTGATAGCAAAGACTCAACATGTGTCTGAATAATTATTGTATGACCTTTATATATCAGGGCTGTACAGGAACAAAACTTTCCCATGTGAGTTCACCATAAGCAGAAAATTTTCCTTGGATGCATAGCTTGGCAACTTCTTTCCTAACTTGTTAGATGAATTAGATTTTTTTTTTTTTTATTACAGTCAGTGTCTCAAAACTTGGGAATTCACCTGAAAACTCCTTAATCTGATGATAAATGGAAATACAAAGAAGTTTCTGAAAAGACACATAAATAGATTTTTTTTCTTAAAGTTTCAAGTACTTTGATTGAAACCCTTCCAGGTATACCTTGGAAAATATTTATTACATCAATCAATAATAAAAAAAGAAAGAAACGTACTAAAGAGGTTTGGTTTTTTTTTAAAGAATACCTTTAGCATATGGAAAGCAATTTTCTGGGGCTTTTTTTGTTAGTCACTGAAATGAGATGGAGATAAATGCAGGGTACTTGAAAAGTAGTTGAAAAATGTGTTCACAGTGCTCTTGACTATTTTCTAATTAAAGTTGGCTTGGTTTTGGCTTGGTTTGGTTTGGCTTTTTTAATATGAAAAACTTACTTCACTGATCTAAAGTAGAAGTCTGACTAGAGCATTGTTTTTTTCACCCTTGTATTTCCCTGCTCTATAGAAATATCTACAGAACACCCTGGGAGTTGGACCCAGTGATCCTTATGGGTCTCTTCTAACTTGAAATATTCCATGGTCTCTGTATCATCAGGGAATCATTTTCAAAGCAAGGGACTCTTTCTCATAGAGATCTAAGATGAAGACTCTGAAGGAAACAGCAGAACCTGTGATTAAAATACCATGCATTTTACAGATTTGTATAGATAAAATAATACATATGTGGATAAGTAACTTCTAAATTGAAAGCTTAATTTTTCAGTCTTCTGCCATGAAAATGTAGTATTGAAATGTACATTCTACAGCTTAACAAAAAGATTTCTTTAGAAATCTTTAGATGTCCATTAAAAATAAGAGAAGTTTTAAAGGTGATAGGAGCTGCTACTGTGCTGTGCAAAAACAAAGGTATTCTATACATATGTTCTAAACTTCCTTATAACATGGATTGAATTAAAATAAAAATTAATAGTAAAGGAAAATGTATGTCTCCTATATTTTGAGGGAAATGTCTAGATAACTTGTCTTCTCAGTTGTCCTGTCAGCCTCTCAGTGAAATGTCATGTGTATTATCATCTTCTTGAGGCAGGGCGAAGGTTATCAGGTGCTCAGCACTTTGAACTGAGTGTTCTGGCAGCACTTGCCCGACCAGTTCAGGGTATTCCTTTACATCACAGGTCTGCCTGTGCCCTTTATAACAAATGAGTTAAGCTGCAGGTCTTCTTTGATCATCCTTCTTGGTCCAAACCTTTCTTAACTTTTATTAGAAGAGGCATTTAACTGTTCTGTTTTTTTTTTTTTTTAGGGGGCAGGTGTGATGGAGGGGATGGAGTTCTCTTTTGCAGTCTTGGCTGCTTCCCCTTTGCTTTTTTCTGTGAAGCTGTGTGGTGTTTCATTGGCTTTGTGCTGGTTTGAGGCTAATTGGAAATTTTAATGAGAGAAATTAGATTGCTGGTTGTAAAAAGAAAACAGTGATGAAGTCCATATCATTCATTGGTTTGCTGAGAGGAATAAAAAGCCAAAATATAAACAATCAATGTTCACTTTGGTCTGTGTCACTGGATCTATTTGCTTCTTCTTCACTCCACTCTAATATCTCTCCACTAACAAATAACAAGTAAACTTTGTTGACGGATTGTTTTGGTTTCTGGCTAGGAAGGGAGATAGAGAGGGAGAACGAGGGGGTAGCTTTGAGCCCTCTGGGCAGTTTCTCTGGGAGGGAGTTTGGACTTCTGTATTATTACTTATTTGTATATAGTTGTAAATACTTGTAAATATATTGTGTATACATGCTTGTAAATTTGGCTTTGCTGTAAATATAGCTTCATCTTACTTCAAAGCCATCTGAGCTAGTCTGGTAAATTTTAATGGTGGTGGGGGGGAAGTTCCTAACCTACCACAGGCCTCCATACTTTTAAATTTGCAATTGTTTCACGAAGGACTGGATGATAGAAGAGCAGACCAATTGTGATTCAACAAGTATTTACTTTGCAGCTTCACCACTGCTGAGTACAGGAGCATGATCACTTCCCTACTGCTGCTGGCCACACTATTCCTGACACAGGCCAGGCTGCTGTGGGCTTTCTTGGCTACCTGAGCACACTGCTGGCTTGTGTTCAGATGGCTGTGAACCAGCTCCACCTTTTGTGACGGGCAACTTTCCAGCCACTCTGCCTCAAGCCCCTATTGTTGCATGAGGTTGGTATGACCCAAGTGGAGGACCTCTCATCAGACCCCATCTGGAGTACTATGTGCAGTTCTGGAGCCTCCAGCACAGGAAGGACATGGAACTGTTGGAGCGGGTCCAGAGGAGGGCCACAAAGATGCTCAGAGGGCTGCAGCAGCTCTCCTATGAGGACAGACTGAGAGAGTTGGGGCTCTTCAGCCTGGAGAAGAGAAGGCTTCAAGGAGACCTTATAGTAGCCTTCCAGTATCTNAGGGAACACCAACTGGATTTAAGTCCTTCCACCACCACTCTTTGGGCTGAGCCATCCAGCCAGTTTTTAAACCAGCAAAGCATCCACCCGTCTAAGCCACGAGCAGCCAGTTCTCTCCAGGAGGATGCTGTGGGAGGTGGTGTCAAAGGCTTTGCTGAAGTCCAGATAACTAACATCCACAGCACAGCCTTTCCTCATTGTGAAGGAATTGTCATGTGAAGCATACTGTTACTCTGTACAATATATTTCTTACTGATATTTTGCATTATTACCTATCTTAGGATTCTACATCGTTACCTCTTACTATGTAGGACTATTTAGCCTGGAAAAGAGGAGGCTCAGGAGTGACCTCATTACCGTCCACAACTACCTGAAAGCAGGTTGTAGCCAGGTGGGGTTGGTCTCTTCTCCCAGGCAACCAGCAACAGAACAAGGGGACATAGTCTCAAGTTGTGCCAGGGGAGGTATAGGCTGGATATTAGGAGGAAGTTCTTCACAGAGAGGGTGATTGGCATTGGAATGGGCTGCCTAGGGAGGTGGTGGAGTCACTGTCCCTGGAGGTGTTCAAGAAAAGACTGGATGAGGCACTTAGTGCCATGGTTTAGTTAATTAGAATGTGTTAGGTGATAGGTTGGAGTCGATGATTTCAAAGGTTGATTGGTTAGGGCTGGGTGATAGGTTGGACTGGATGATCTTGGAGGTCTCTTCCAACCTGGCTGATTCTATGATTCTATGACTGTTGTAAGCATTTAACAAAGTTATGTGTTTGGTTTTTCTTTCCAGTTGGTAGAGCTATAACATGGGATTAAATGGTAACATGGTGAAGGGTTCCTATTTTTTTTTTTTTTTAATAAGTTGTTTGGTCAGCCTACACAAATATGCCTTCTAATGGCATGTACTCTGACGTTTTTTTTCACCGATGGGTTTTAGTTTGTAAATACTTTAAATATATTGGTATAATGTGTCAGATTTCCTAATGTGTTGTTGCATGTGTTGGAGTTGGAAAGTAGTGTTACTAGCATACAAATTACCAGTTGCTCCATCAGATAAAAATATGTCTCTGAAACCAAGTTATGTTAGTAACTTTAGTTAGTGATTTTTAATGTCACAAGTATCACAGTGAAACAGAATCATAGAATGATATAGGTTGGAAGGGACCTCAAAGGTCATCCAGTTCCAACCCCCCCACCATAGGCAGGGACACCTCCCACTAGAACAAGTCGCTCATGGCTTCATCTAACCTGGCCTTGAACACCTCCAGGGAGGGAGTATCCACAACCTCCCTGGGCAATGCGTTTCAGTGTTTCACCAATCAGGAATCAGGACAACTCTAAGAAAAAAGATGTTTTTAAAGGGAGAGATATAAGTTTACTATCAGGCATATGAAACATTAGAGACTTTATCTTTTGTCACACAGTAAACTAACAAATAGAATATAGAAAAATATAATTCAGTATCTCTCCAACTTTTGTGATACAGGCACTGAAAAAGGCTGTGGCCCTGAAGGATTCACAGTGAATCACGTTTGGTATGAAAGCGTTTGGCTAGCAATTCTGAATATTAATGAAAAACTTTGTCTCTTTGGGCTGAGCCATAAGAATAGAGTTGATATAAATGAAAATGATTAATAATGCATAACTGCATGCAGTGCTTCTGTTACAATATACTCGAAGTCCTGCAGTTATTTGTACTTTAACTTATAAGACCTAATTCAGGACTGGTAATCTGGACTTTGATATAATTATGTCTTTCAATTGCACTAAACACTCTGGTGAGATTTTCTTACATTGTACCAAAGAATAGATTATCTGATTAGGTGGAAAAGTGGCTCATATTCTCTTCTTCACAGGATGATAGCAGCATCGAAGTAATGATGAGTTGTCTTAGCATACTGTGAGCATAACCAGCAAAATCTTTTAGACATAGGAATTCTCAGTGTGAGGCTCTGAGCGTTCTAATTATCTTAGAGATTCTATGTAGCTGAGTGACTTCTCATGTTCTTAACTGAATTGTCTTCTAAATATTCTCATTTTCTTTGTAGCTTACTGGCAATCTGTTTTTCTTGGGGTTTTGTGCTATTGTTTATATTTTTGAAAAAACAACAACAAACTTCTTGTGTTCATGTTTTTACTCTTTGTATCAACATTTTTAAAAAGATGTAAAAATTTTTATGTATTCTTAACTATTTTAAATCACTTGACCAATTTGTTTGATGCAAGATGATTTCCTTATGGAACTGTCTTGTTATTTAGTCTGCCTTACATATAGTTTATCACTTTTCAGTGGAGGAAGAAACCAGTTACTGGGAAGAATGAGACTGAGGGAGTTGGGGCTGTTCAGTCTGGAGAGGAGAAGGCTCCAAGGTGACCTTATTGTGCCCTTTCAAGAGGGGGCCTACAAGAAAGCTGGGGAGGAACTTTTTAGGTTGTCAGGTAGTGATAGGACTAGGGGGAAAGGAACAAAGCTAGAAATGGGTAGATTTAGACTGGATGTTAGGAAGAAGTTCTTCACCATGAGAGTGGTGACTCTGGAACGGGTTGCCCAGGGAGGTGGTCAAAGCCCCATCCCTCGAGGCGTTTAAGGCCAGGGTGGATGAGGCTCTAGACAGCCTGATCTAGTGTGAGGTGTCCCTGCTCACGGCAGGGGGGTTGGAACTATATGATCCTAGTGGTCCCTTCCAAGCCTGACTGAGTCTATGACTCTATAAGAAACAGATTTTGATTGCCACAAGCTGAAAGAGAAGGGTTTCAAAAAATCCACTAAAACCTCACAATGACAACTGAGCATTGCTGATACAAACCAGGTTTTAGTGTTTGTTGATAGTTTGCTTTCATACTAAAATTGTTACGGTTCTTTAAAAATAACATATTCATGTGTTTTGTTCTGCCCAGTAAATATATCTTGCATGTGATACTTGTTTAGCTTTTTGAATGTTGCATTACTTTTTTTTTATGTCAGAACTGGATGCTGTTTGTTTCTGAATATGCAGCTTGTGATTTTAAAACTGTTTTAACAATTAGCTACTTCATCTAGGTAGAGTCCTGCATAATATGTAGGATTCCTTAAAGAGAAAAATTCTCCTGAGAGTTTATTTTGTTTGCTTTTATTGTTCTTTTTTTTTTTCCATTCATAGTCCCCAGTACAGATGAATATAAAACTATGTCTTGTGTATAACAGATATCTTAAAGTTTTTTTAGCACACTGCTTAACAGGTTGAGGTTATACCTGTTATAATATTATCATATTCCAGCAAAGAACTGAGTATGTTACACATGTCTAGCTTGATGACTTTTCTTTTATGCTGGTAGGAGAAGCTACCTCTCCTCTAAAACAGGCCTCCTGTGTGTATCTTTTAATGTTTGAAGAGCTCTTGAAGTTAAGTAAATGTAGTAAACATAGTCAGCTATACATAGAGAGAATGGGGACAGATATCGTTGAGTAAATATGAATGTTGAAAACATGGGAAAATTGGATGTGCACTTCAAATTGATGAAATACAGTAAAACATACACCTTTGTGTGCCTGTGCTTATAAATACGTGCACATGCCTGTACACACACAAATGTGAGGAGTATATTCAGTTTTCTATATTGAAAAAGCAGAGGGAAATATTCCACCCTGGGTGACTTATGTATGTTATTAATATGATTTTTTTTCAGCAGCAAAAACGTGCATTTCGAATAAGTCCAAATCCTAAATGTGCCTTTGACTGTTATGGTAATTTTTAAATACATGCACATGCTAAAAATGTCAGCATTAACCGTCTACAAAAAGTAAAGTGCTGGATTTCCACCCCTCCTGGAAATAGGAGCTGAGCTAGATGTTCTTTTTGGAATGTGGTTTTTTGCTGAGTTAGCTCAGGGGTGTTTTAGGATGTCTTTAAGTGTATAGCATGGTGTTCATTACTATTTCATCCACGTTATTAGAAGTGACACTTGTTCATAACGCAGTAATTAGAACAGGGCTCTATGTTGAAAGCACCATCTTACTCTCCTTTTAGATGAGGAGAGCTGTAGCAGGCAGCAGAGATTATAACTAGTTCTGGAGCTGGTTGACCAGCTAAAGTGTGCCACAGGCAACTTCCAACCAAACCATTCTATGATTCTATGACTAATTAAAATCTTTGAAAGCTTGCAGACAGGATGGAGTATGCCATCTACTATGCAACGCCAGATCAACCCTCTTGTACCTCTTATGGGGAGCACTCTGCCTTTCACCTGTCTAAAGCCTTTGAGCATCTTCAGTATTTGAGTACCTAAAACGATGCATCTGACAGTATTTGTGATCCTCATAACTACTGATTAAGGCTAATTTCTTCTCTCTAGCAAGAACATAGCTTCTATTTTCCTCTTTATGCTGATGACTTCTTTGAAGTCTTTTGTGCCTGCCTGTAAAAGGAAAATTTCACATAGAATCATAGAATGGTAAGGTTGGAGGGGACCTCAAAGATCATCTAGTTCCAACCCCCTGCCATAGGCAGGGACACCTCCCACTAGAACAGGTCGCTCAAGGCCTCAACCAACCTGACCTTGAACACCTCCAGGGAGGGAGCAGCCACAACCTCCCTGGGCAACCTGTGCCAGTGCCTTACCACCCTCACTGGAAAGAACTTCCTCCTAACTCTAAATCTCCCCTCTGCCAGTTTAAACCCATTGCCCCTTGTCCTGGCATTACAAGACCTTGTCAATAGTCCCTCCCCAGCCTTCCTGTAGGTCCCCTTCAGATACTGGAAGGCTACTATAAGGTCTCCTTGAAGCCTTCTCTTCTCCAGGCTGAAGAGCCCAAACTCTTGTAGCCTGTTCTCATAGGACATACTATGTCATGTCTATACTGTTTGGGCAGAAGGTCAGTTACTTGGTAGTTATGATACATGCTCAATCAAAATCTATACTCAGGAAGAGCAAAACTGGTAAGATCCAGCAGTATGTTAAGCTGGCATGTGATCTCTGTGCCAGCACATCTTCTGAAGTATCAATATCTAATGGTAAAGAGAACCATTACTTCTCAGCTGTCAAGAAAGTTTGGAGAAAGGTCTAGAAGAGGTCTGTTGAAGAATAAGGTAATGGAGATGAACAGAAGTAAGAAAGATCGATTCTTAAAGTTGTCCATATAAAATAAAGAAAACCATGTCTTGTGGAAAGCTACAAAAATGTGATACTGAGGCTCAACAGAGAGTGAGGAACAATTTATAAAAAGAGTCCAAATAAATGAATCATTGGTATGCACTTACCAGGGGCAATAGTCTAAGTTTCTGGTCTCTCGCACCTTGCATCTGTTTATAGTAAACATAGGAAGAGTTTGGAAAAGAATGAGGATGTTTGAGGGTATGCAACAGGTTACATGCATTAAACAAGTGAGCAAAATTGGGCTTTTAAAGCTGAATGAGCTGGCCAAGAGCAAAACACTGTCAATAGTCTCTTTTACCTTTTGATTACAAAGTCAGGTTCTTTCACATTCCTTTCAGAAGTAACAGGGCTAAGAGGAAGAACTCCCCATAAGCTGGAAGGAGTTGTTCTTTCTTTTGAGGAAGACTGGAAGACAGCAGCTCAAGCAAAGAAGTTGCTAACAAGAGCAGGGATTAGTTATGTGAGGCCTCAGAGATGGTGTTGTAGAGCACTCCAAAAAAACTGCTTTCCCTGCCCCCATGGGCTTGAAGGGGGAACAGCAGCAGGCCCTTTCTCCACACGTGTACTGAACCATGTGGAAGCCTGCACTGGGAATTGGGCTGGTGGCTGGCTGGGTTCTTTGCACCCAGTATAAAATGGCAAATGGACACTTTGTCTAGAAAAGCATAAACAGAGCAAGGGAAAAGGTGCAGTGTTCCTGTCTTGACGCAGCTCCCGCCTTTTCACAGCTCCCGCCTTTTCACGGCTCCCGCCTTTTCACGGCTCCCGCCTTTTCACGGCTCCCGCCTTGACAGTGCTCCCGCCTTGACAGTGCTCCCGCCTTGACACGGCTCCCGCCTTGACACGGCTCCCGCCTTTTCACGGCTCCCACCTTTTCACAGCTCCCACCTTTTCACAGCTCCCGCCTTGACACGGCTCCCACCTTTTCACAGCTCCCGCCTTGACACAGCTCACGACAGGACAGGTTCCTGCCATGACGGAGCTCCGATTTTGGACTATCCCTGCTTTTGATCAGCTCCTACCTTTTTACACAGCTCTCAGTTTTGCACTGTCCCTGCTTTTGGATGGCTCTCCCCACTTTTGCACCATTCTGTGCAAATTTGCAAGCTTGGCAAGTCCTGGGGTCCATTTGAGAGACCTGCCAGTGGCACCTGGACCCAGCTGCTCTTGAACCATACCACAGCTGACTTCCTAGTTGCTATCACAGCTGGGAAGACGCTAATAGTTTGGCTGTGCCCTGGTGCTGCTGAGGCAGCATTGTTCCATGATCATCCCACTCATGGAAGAAGTGCTTGAGACACTTCTGACTTTGGTGGCTTTTGCACCCGCATTGGCATTAGAAGGCAGCCGAGCCACAGAGCAATCCAGCAAGGGATCATCTCCAATTTCCTATCTCACCTCCATGAGTAAAGCCTGCCGTTCCCTTAATTCTCTGCTCAGCCTAATTTTTGGTGGGGTAAAAGCTGTGTTTGTAGCTTAGCCTTTTCCATTTTCTGACTTCCTAAATCACCAAATTTGCCCTTAGCATCCTGTGAAGATTTTTTCCTGATCAAATTGAACCTGTAAATAAACCTAAACTAGTTCTGTATATAGTTTGGGGGCAGGGTTTTCAGGAAAATGAAATAATTCTGTTTTTATAATTCCTAACTCATCCACATTAATTCCCTGCCTCCACGACAGATGGCAAGAAGGAACTCAGAAGTGACAGGACTGACTGCTGCAATGCAGGAAGCTGTAGTGTTAGCTGCAACTAAGCAAGGAAGTAAGAACTCCTTGAAAAACAGCCTGGGTAGCAAAGAGCTTCTCCTTCCTCAGTTCTGCCATTTCTGGTAATTTTGAGTTTTCTATGTTGAAAATATTCAAGACTAGTTTTTAGCAATTCTAATACCAGGCAAGCTCTTTTCTAAGCAGCTCCACATTTCATGATGTAATGTAATAATGATGTGCAAAAATTATAAATAGCTGTGAAAAGCTAAAGAGAGAGAACTGTCACCTATATGTTTCAGCAGAAGACTTCCTAGAAATCACTTGGTGTGTCTAGATCAGAACAAACAAAAGTGGGTAGAGTTTGGTTGTCTTTTTATTTTTTTCCAAAGAGTATGTAGTTAGTATACAGAAGTCCTTGCCACAGGATGTTAGAGATGATGTCACAGGGTGGAAATCCACTCAGACCTAAAAATATAGACAACACTGCTGGTTCAAGAACCCCATGAGCTAGCTACAAGTTGGAGTGTGGCAGATTATCTGGAGAAGGCAGCAATGTATTTTTCCTTGGGCTGCTCTTTTGGACGCAGTATGCCAGATGCCCTTCGGCCTGATTCAGTACAGCACTTTTGCTTACCTGCTGCTCTTCTGCTCAAGTGTATTGGAGAGATCATTCCATCTCATGTGGCTGTGAAACAGGCTGCAGCTCAGTCTGCTGTAAACCTCCAGATGAGCCAGTACAAAGTCTAATTCCGTTCTGGAAAAATTCAGAATGATCAAAAAATTGATTAATTTTCTAGATAGTTTTCTTCATGATACTAAAGAAAATGCTGTAGTGTGATTGCCATTTGGCTAATTATGTGCTCATGCTGTTCTGAAGTGTAATTTGCAAAAATGATGAGCAGTGATACCAGTACAAACTAGTTGGTGAGTATTGAAGTGGTTTATAAATGTTCTACTTCCAGTTTAACAGCTCTTTGAAATTTTACATACTCATCTAGTAAACACTTTTGAACCTAATATTTCTAGGACTTGCTTATCAATAAGTACGTAAAGCTTCCTTACCTCACTGAGAGCTGGAGAAGAGTTCTGAGGAATCGTAAAAGTAAACAGTGAACCATTTTTCTGCTGTAGCAATAGGTACTGCTTGCACAGTGTGGCAAAGAAATGAACTGTCCAAAGTTTGGAGTGTGTTCAGTCCTATAACTGAAATACAGGAATAGATATGATAAAGAAAGCTTTTCAGCTCCTGAGGTTGATCATCAAATGCATTATAAAGGAATATTTTGTTAAAAGGAATTATACATAGTCAATAGACGTGGCTAAGACTATATTACATGCAAACAAACCAAAGCAACTCAAGCTGCACAAGGGGTTTACTTTTGTAGTTGATGTTACATTTCATTTTGATTGATCCTTTTGTGTGTGTGTGCAGATTTCAGTTATTTATTTTGATTCTTTTCCTAATTAGACAACTTAGAATTTTAATTTGAATATTAATCTGTTGCACAAAACCGTTTGATTAGTTTTTGTTGTTTTAATTTAAAACCTCTGTTGTTTTAGGATGAGATTGAAGGAAATGAATCTCTATTTCATCTATAACTATCAAATTATATTGCAGTTTGTATGTATCAGATTATATTGGAATATGAAGGTATAGGTGACCATGGAATGTATCTGTTGAGTAGGATGGGGCATTTATTAATGCATATTTATCTATTGCCGGGCATAATTTAGACTTAGGCCTTTATTCCTGTTTTTCTAATCCCTCCTTCCTTTAAAAAGTCCAGCATGATTAAACTGCTTGAGGAAGAACATGTCTTGTGAAAGACTGAAGAAATGTATGAATATAGAAGACAGGGTGAGATTACGGAATGGAAGAAGGAGCTAACTGGAGTGTTGGGAGAAGAGTTAAAGAAATTGTCACTTACAGATAGGCAGCATTCCTGTTTTGGTTTATTTTCTCATCATTCCTCAAAATTAAGATAATTTAGATAGATAGTAAACATAAATAAATTGAAAGTAATAGCTGTGATTTGGAGAATTTTTGTAATTTTTATCTAGCTTTTATTAGTTATTTTGAAGCATTAAAATAAGAAGAAAGCATAAAATCCTTTTCATTTTGAAAGTCAAGCATCTTTCCTGCAAATGACACATTCCACACAAAGCACCAAATGCGGCTTACCAAATTAAAGATATAGAATGCTTTTTTTAATCTGAAAGACTTCTGTTCCATCTTTGCTTATTTTTTTATGTATTATTTCTAAGATGTGACATCCTCAGGTTGTTACATTCTAGGAAAGAAAAAAAATACTCGTATGTGATGATTTCTGGATCTGTTTGAGAGCGTATTAAGAACAATAGGTCAAGCAGTGTAATGGAAGCCATGTGAAGTGCTGAACAATGTGCTGAACAACATGCATATGCGATCCTTGGTGTCTTGGGCTGCATGACGAAGCTTCATCAGCACAGATAAGATTGCAAGGGTGTTGAAAATTAATAGAGATGTAGCTGGTGTAGCTAAAGTGACAGAATCCCTGTCATGCACGCAGCAAAAAGCCATGGGAGGAAAGTGAATGTGTCAATTTACCTTAGGCTGTTCACAGAGGCATTTGAGATATTTTGGCAGAAAACTGCCTTCTGTTGGCATACTTTCATTGGGACGGCTCTTACAGTACAATTTGCTGGTGTCCTTATGATAGCTAAGACTTGTGGCAGGCAAGCTTGGAGTTAGAACTTTAAAACAATGCCATTAATCTTTACTGGAAAGTTATCTTCCTGTTCCTTATTTTAAAAGAATTGCTAAGGGCATTTTAAAATCTATTTTAAATCTAATGGCTTTTGAATAACACCTTGGGGCAAGGAAAAAGATAGTATTTTTACAGTAGAGTAAGCCCTTTGCTCTTACACCTTTTAAGCTTGTTACTTTAAAGCTTGTGTCATTTAGCTTCCTATCATTTTGGTTGCTGTTCACTCACCGCTGAGACAAATGGGAGACACTGAGGAAGATTGGCAGTGGAAGCAGAAAAATAAAATGTAGTAACTGGGTGGTGATTTTCCCTCACATGAACAGACAGGAAAAAAAAACCCAACAGGCTGTTTTGCCTTTGGCTCTGCTTGCTACTAAACACCCTGTCATAGTGCATGAGGTGAGTCACAACTTGTTTATTTATAGCCTTGGCCAATCAAAGTTGAGTGCTCTGAACTTCATTCAAGACCAGCAGGCACTTAGGATGTCTTGTAAACATTTGCTCTCTGAGCAAGGAGTGCTCTTCTGGGCCGCCAACAGGACAGGTGCCTGGGCTGCCTCTTCCAAAACACAAAACAGACTTGAAGATCATTGCCTGGATTATCTAGATTGATAGAGAGAAATATAATTCCTTTTTACATCTGAAATGCCAGACAGTGAGGATCTGGGACAAGATGAAAGGTACTGTACCTCAATTCTGATGGCCTTCTTGTGCAGCACAGTATAGACCAAGGCTTTGTGTGATTGGTTTGTGTGCACTCCTGAGCTCTCAGCCTAGGATCAGTTTTCTCTGTATTTTAACAGATCACCTAATTCTTCAGGGATTTGCTGCTAAACCGAACCTAAGGCTTTTTAGAAGACAGCTCTTACATACAGCTCTTATGTATTACTTAAAGTAAAGCTGAAGGGACAAAAATTTGGATGGCTTCACTTTTCCCAACCATGGGACAACTTAAAAGCCTCAAAATGTCAGAGACACAAATAGTTTATTCAGAGGCAAGTTACTGACAGAACCATAACTTGTTATGGGCACTGTCCCCCTGTGAGGTATGCCTATCTTTCTGAAGTTTAGCTTTTATCTTCATTAGCTAACAAAATCAACAGTCACAACAATAAGTAATTGGATCTGAAGTTTAATAATTTCACAAATATTATTTTGTCAGATATGATTCAGCACATTTCTATGGAATAAATGCACTAATTTAGCTAAATAGATTTAAAAATAGATATTTTAAAAGTGGATGCTACTGATGTTTGTCTGTGATGAAGCTTATAAATCTGTCCACATGGTCTTTCCATAGTTGCTGTTTTTATTGTCTTGATGCTAATCAAACTACTGGCTCTAAAATGATGTTAATGAAATACCTGATATTACAAAATGTATGTGAAAATAGACCCTCTTTTTTAAATGTTAGTTAACCAAATGCCAGAATATGGAGGCAAATACAAGAAATTACAAGAATCAGAAGTGGGCATTTCATTATGGCTTTTAACCTGATTTCTTCTAGATAGATTTACAATTGTACATTTATGTGGATGCTTTTCCAATTTGTATGTCAGTATGTCATTTTAAGATAGGTGAAATACAGAAGACATTTCTAATTGTCTGCTGTAGATTAGTATATTCAGGCATGGTCACCTAATAGGCTGAGTGTGGGTGATTGGATCCCCAGTGGCATAACTGGGTCTCTGTGAAGGTGCGGTCACCTAGGCATTTCCGTTTCCAGGGATCTAAGTTGTGCCCTATATATGACATAGATTAAAAGTAACTGTAGTAGTAAGTAGCATTTTCTTCTTTACCTTTTAAGGAATGGTGACTTTTTACTGATAGCCACCAAAGTATTAATTGGTACTCATTAAAAAATGTTTAGCTGAATCTTCAGTTTGTTAAATTGTATGGTTTTTTTTAATACAGGAAAGGAGCACAAATGCATGACACATTTCAGTTCATGATAATTAATTTTTTTAAATCAAATTTTAAAAGGATATGCTTCATAATTTGGAAAAAAAAATCAAAGGCACTACAGTTTGCAAATATGTAAAAGGATGCAACTGTTGTGCAAAACATACATGCTTTGTAGTATTTTACTTCTTTTGTTCACAATTCTTTCTCTATAGAGGTTTGTAGCTAGCACTGGCAGTTAAACAGTTAACCTAAACCTCCTAGACTTAAAGTTTCTATGAATCAAAGTTGTTTATTTTGCTCGTGGTTTTTTTCTTAACAAGAAGGAATGAACATTTCTGAAGAAGCATAATAATAGGCCTGCTCTCCCTGGTTGTAATTTCCGAAACTACCATTAAATTAATCAACCCTCATCTTAAGTCCCTTAGCCTTTTGTATGCTTACTATTGAGCAAAAAGGGTTGAGAAAATAGTATAATCAAAAGATTCCAATTTTTTCCTGGAATTAATTTGCCTTTTGGCCTTCATGGTGATAAATATAATTCCTACAGAAGTTCTAATGAGATACTGGTCTGTTTTATACAACAGAAGGACCTATACTGGAAAAATATGGGAAGGAACTGTACTGGAGCAATTAATTTTAGAATTGTATAAGAAGAGATAGTAATGGAAATGTACAGATAATGGGATAAATTTGAGGGCATGCTGAATCAAAGCTACTGCTTTATATGTTTAACAAGGAGGGCAGTGGCATGTTTGTAGAAGCTGCAGAATGAGCTTTGTACACAAATCAGTTCCAGCACAGTGTTTGCCTTGTAGCTCCTTCTCAGATGCAAACAAATAGTTCTCACATCCTGTCCCCTCTGAAGTTCATGTCCTACTTCAGAAAGTATGTAATATTGCATCACAAGTGTATTTCATGAGGGTTGTTAAACATGTGGCATTGGTCAATAGTTTGTTAGTCATACTGTCAATTTAAATGTCTAAGAAGCAAAGCAACCTATGCTCAAGTACTTCTTAGTAAAGCTAGTAAAAAAGCTGTGAAGATTAGGTACCAACTAATATCTTCTGTTTTGTTTGTTTCATCACATGATCCTGGATGGTAGCAAATCAAGAACATTCAAGAAAGATGTGCTCAAAGATAAAGGATTGAAAACAGTTTAGCATAAGGATGACCTATTTACCTGGTAATTCTTTACCATCAGATCCTCTATGGTTTGGTGTAAGATGATATGATTGATTTTTTAAAAACCAAACAAAAATTGGCAATTCAGGAATCTAATGATGGTCAAGACTGTATAAAAGATACTGTCAATATTCAGTCCTGAAGTGGTAGAAGCACATGCTTGTAGATGCTTCAACATGTAACTTCCTCTGTCAGAACAATGTCTCATTCTAATCACTGTCGCCTACCTATTATTGAAAAGGTTGGTGCACGAAGCTGCTAGACAGGAACCTTTTATGACTTGAATAAAAATGGGAATGAAAGCTACAGTATTTTGAACTACTTGAACTTTAAAAAACAGACATCCTGTTAAAAGTCAAATCTGCATTTTGTTTAATTACTCAACCTGTGTTTGTAATGATATAAGAATATTTTCTTCTTCTGCTAGTATTAGTTAATAAAGTGGAAATCTTTTGATTTCTTTTTACGAGTGAATTCAGTGCCTGCATATAGGCAACAAGCATATGCCATGAACTTTCAGTAATGTAATGCATCAAAGTGATCATCTGCTCATACAGAATACAGGTGTCCCTGCCTATGGCAGGGGGTTGGAACTAGATGATCCTTGAGGTCTCCTTCCAGCCTTACCATTCTATGATTCTATGATTCTATAATACATTAAAACACATTGGAAAAAAAGTCAGAATAAAATTCTGCACAGAAAGTGGTAAAACTGTCTTGCAACATTACACAAAAAGTGATTTTCTTGTTTTTGCAGATTAGAGGTATTCTTTGTCTGGCACTTGAACGTTGAATTTTCCCTTTTTTTGTGTGTGCAGCTGCTCTGCAGCTCAAGGAATGCTCAGCTCATCTTTCCTAGCTGTTTAACTTTCAGAGGCTTTGAACTAGAAGTATCCCAGCTGAAGAATTTGGAGGCAGAAGGAGGAAAATTAATTGATTTTTTGAAAAAGGGTTATAAGAGTTGTCTTTATGTGACAAAAATAAACGTGAAAGAATTGCTTCCAACAGCTGTACAGAGCTGTTTAAGGTTCTGCAAACAGAACTTTATGTTCCTGTGATAGAAACAAGGCTTCCTTACTCTTCTGAGCAAAAATAGTGTATTACAAATAGGAAGCTGGCCTGGACCATCCTAGCTGTTGTCTTGGTAAAAAGACAACAGCATATAGTGACAACAGTATAGATTTTGCTAAACAGAAAGCAAGTGTATGACAGTATTTATGTGGCACGTTCAAAAAAATCTACACTTATGACCAAGTCATGACTCTGGAATAATAGCACTTGACTATCAGATCATATTTCATGTTTTGAATGACCTCCAGCTGGAGTAGCTAGTGTTCTTCTCAGAGAAGCTGGACAAGAGTAGTACAGATCAGAGGAAGGGCTTCCCCTGAGAACTGACCTATCAGTTTACTTAGAAGAGTCTGCCTAGAGGAGCTGGACAAGAAAATGCCCTAAATTTTGTTGGAGTATATTTTATTTTAGCAGGACATTCAGCAAGAAGTGGTAACATATGCTATGGCCTGTTCTGTTGAGGAACTTGTGCATTGGAATCACCTTCAAATTTTGGGAGTTAACCATTTGATCAGCTAAAGAAAGGCAATACAGCTCCTTACTAAGATTAGAAGACTTTATACTTGAATAGATGAAAACATCCTCTTAAAAAATAAAATCCTGTTAATAATGGGTCCTTTTTTTTTTTTTTTTTTAAACAATCCATTGGACAAGATGGGTTCCCCTTTTTCCCCTTGCAGAACACTTGAGTCTATTTTTATAAAAATAGGATTGCTTTTATTTTCAGAAGAGTTTGTTCTTGATTAGTAGTGTAAGAAAAAACCCTTCATTTGTGGGATTTATATTGTTTAGCAGCATACCAGTGGTAAAATGTTCCCATGTCAGCTGAAGAGAAGAAAACGCCATTCTCACTTTAGTTTAACACACTGTGCAAGAAGTGTATAGAGTCAAGGGTGAAAGTTCGGCTTCCATTGTTTTTTTGGAAATTCACATCCTGACAGTCTGCTGTGCAGTCCATTGAGAAAAACACATCAAGCTTCATGAAATACCAATTTAAACATACTTCTTCTACAGTAGTATTACTGAAAAAATATTCTCGGTCATGAAGTGAAAAGGGCATGCATGTTAGTGAAAGCTGTGAAAGAAGATTTTTTTTCAGATTTATGTTGCACACCTTCCCCTAAAATAAACAGTAATAGGAAATTGGACTGACTCACTGTCAATGAAAAGCACAAAAATGAAGTGTCAGATGAGGATAGATGAGGTCAGAAAGAAAACACTTTAAAAGCTTGAGAAGCAATGTTGCATAATGTGAAGATAATTCATCTGGTTCTTAGAAATGATGTATTTGAACTACAGGAGAGATCAGGATTTATTGAGATTTTTGGGTTGGGAAACATTAGTTATTCTTTAAGGTTGATAACTACATTCTCCAGCTTCAAATTAAAAACATAATTTGTCTAACTTAGTATATTTAGATATTCTAAGTGTGCTCAAGCTTTAACATTGAAGGGATATCAAATGTGATTGGTTAAAGGATGTTTGCCACAGTATTATATGTCAGTGAAAGTCTAAACCTGTGCAGCACCTATAGATTAGCAGTGGGAAATGAAGTGCATATAGATATCTGAAAGCTGGAGAGCTTTCTGTAAGGAAAGTATTGTAGAGTTTGTAGTAAAAGATTGCAGAAGATGATTCTCCCTAAAGTTAAAGAATGGAGTATATTTGTGGATGCTTACTGGGTTCCTCCTCCTTTCGGTGATACAGAATCATTTTGTGGAACTCTTTGAAGAAAGCAGGATTCCCAGCGATGATGATGTCCCAGTGATTCGTTTAAATTGCAAGTCTTGTTGACTTGGTCATAGCCACATGACACAAATACAATTATTTTAGTATACTTAATGATTGCATAGTATGCAGAAGTGGCACAGAATAAAGCACAGTTCTACATAATCACCTTTTAGATTAGCCACGTAGGCTGTTAGGATGCTATGCTGTGAGTTCAGTGGTGCTTGCTATTATGTCTTTAAATGTGGGGCACATAACATTCACCAGTTTGTCCAATTGCATTGTGATAAGGCTAATCAATATTGCATTGTTTTCTACTGCACAGTTCTATAGTAGATTCTAGAGGTTTTGCTATAGGCATTTTAATACACTTAACCTTAAAATGTAGTTTTTATATTAAATACAGTATTTTAAAAATATTTATATTTATATAAATATATATTTTAGAAAATATTTATATAAAATATATTATTTTATATTTTGGAGATAGAGGGATGATTATTCTCATTTCGAGTATGTGGTCACCTGAAATTTAAATGTAAGAAAAACGTTTACAATGTTTTTTTCAGAAACTTTATCTAAATGGTATTTTATATCTCTTACCTCTGTCCCTGAATAAGTTAGAAGACAAACTTTAAAAATACATTTTTGGCATAGGTCTTCAGGTATAAAATGCTTGTTTCCAAGAAGGGTCATCCTTATGCTCACTCCGTTGTGCACTGTGGTGATTCCTCTCCTAGCAGGAGAGACCTGTGAGAGTTCTGAAAAGGTAAACTTTCTTGCTCAGGTTTTGCTAACAGTTAACACACTTGATTTCATTTGTTCAAGTTTCATACTTAACTTCTGATTACCTAGGAGGTTTGTCCTTAGCGATCCTCATCCATATAGCTGCATCATTGTATAAGCTCTGGATGGTACTTTATAAACGACTATGAAATAGCCCCATTACCTTTATTTTGATTTATATATCTTTGGGAATGTAACTTTCAGCTCTTCCACCTAGACTGGTACATTCTAAGTGTGATGGGTTGAGAAATTACCTCTCAAATAACATTGAAATCACCAGACTAGCTCAGAAGGTCTGGAAGTGAGATAAAGCTATATTTTACAGCAAGCTAAATTTACAAGCATATATACAAAATATACTTACACGTATTTACAATTATATACAATTATCTACAATGTAGAAATAATACAGAAATCCAGTCTGCTCCCCTAGACAAAGAAAGCCCAGAAGGGGCCAATGCCACCTTCTTCTCTCCCCCCAGATAGAAAACCAGCAAAGCCTCACGTGTTACCAGGAAAAGGTTAGTACACGGTGTGGAAGAGTCAGAGAGGTGAAGAAATAGCAACAGAGCCAGAGGCCAAAAGCCAAGAGAGCAGTATTGTTTATATGTTGCCAGCTATTCCCTCTTAGCAAACAATGAATGATAGAGACTTTGTCATTATTATTCTTTTACATCCAACGCTCTAATTTATTTACATTCTGCACTGAACTTTCAGGAAAGTCCCGATTTCTCTTATTGGAATTTTCCAATAAGCCTTAAGCTACTACACTAAGTTACCCTTAAAATTACAGAGTCTGCACAGGTTTCAGGTGCGTGTGGTCACAGTTAGGCAATCAAGAAGGTTTAGAAGCTCTNTGAAAATATTAAAAACACACTTTTAAAAAAAAAATCCTGTTAAATATGGGGCCTTTTTTTTTTTTTTTTTTTTAAACAATCCATTGGACAAGATGGGTTCCCCTTTTTCCCCTTGCAGAACACTTGAGTCTATTTTTATAAAAATAGGATTGCTTTTATTTTCAGAAGAGTTTGTTCTTGATTAGTAGTGTAAGAAAAAACCCTTCATTTGTGGGATTTATATTGTTTAGCAGCATACCAGTGGTAAAATGTTCCCATGTCAGCTGAAGAGAAGAAAACGCCATTCTCACTTTAGTTTAACACACTGTGCAAGAAGTGTATAGAGTCAAGGGTGAAAGTTCGGCTTCCATTGTTTTTTTGGAAATTCACATCCTGACAGTCTGCTGTGCAGTCCATTGAGAAAAACACATCAAGCTTCATGAAATACCAATTTAAACATACTTCTTCTACAGTAGTATTACTGAAAAAATATTCTCGGTCATGAAGTGAAAAGGGCATGCATGTTAGTGAAAGCTGTGAAAGAAGATTTTTTTTCAGATTTATGTTGCACACCTTCCCCTAAAATAAACAGTAATAGGAAATTGGACTGACTCACTGTCAATGAAAAGCACAAAAATGAAGTGTCAGATGAGGATAGATGAGGTCAGAAAGAAAACACTTTAAAAGCTTGAGAAGCAATGTTGCATAATGTGAAGATAATTCATCTGGTTCTTAGAAATGATGTATTTGAACTACAGGAGAGATCAGGATTTATTGAGATTTTTGGGTTGGGAAACATTAGTTATTCTTTAAGGTTGATAACTACATTCTCCAGCTTCAAATTAAAAACATAATTTGTCTAACTTAGTATATTTAGATATTCTAAGTGTGCTCAAGCTTTAACATTGAAGGGATATCAAATGTGATTGGTTAAAGGATGTTTGCCACAGTATTATATGTCAGTGAAAGTCTAAACCTGTGCAGCACCTATAGATTAGCAGTGGGAAATGAAGTGCATATAGATATCTGAAAGCTGGAGAGCTTTCTGTAAGGAAAGTATTGTAGAGTTTGTAGTAAAAGATTGCAGAAGATGATTCTCCCTAAAGTTAAAGAATGGAGTATATTTGTGGATGCTTACTGGGTTCCTCCTCCTTTCGGTGATACAGAATCATTTTGTGGAACTCTTTGAAGAAAGCAGGATTCCCAGCGATGATGATGTCCCAGTGATTCGTTTAAATTGCAAGTCTTGTTGACTTGGTCATAGCCACATGACACAAATACAATTATTTTAGTATACTTAATGATTGCATAGTATGCAGAAGTGGCACAGAATAAAGCACAGTTCTACATAATCACCTTTTAGATTAGCCACGTAGGCTGTTAGGATGCTATGCTGTGAGTTCAGTGGTGCTTGCTATTATGTCTTTAAATGTGGGGCACATAACATTCACCAGTTTGTCCAATTGCATTGTGATAAGGCTAATCAATATTGCATTGTTTTCTACTGCACAGTTCTATAGTAGATTCTAGAGGTTTTGCTATTGGCATTTTAATACACTTAACCTTAAAATGTAGTTTTTATATTAAATACAGTATTTTAAAAATATTTATATTTATATAAATATATATTTTAGAAAATATTTATATAAAATATATTATTTTATATTTTGGAGATAGAGGGATGATTATTCTCATTTCGAGTATGTGGTCACCTGAAATTTAAATGTAAGAAAAACGTTTACAATGTTTTTTTCAGAAACTTTATCTAAATGGTATTTTATATCTCTTACCTCTGTCCCTGAATAAGTTAGAAGACAAACTTTAAAAATACATTTTTGGCATAGGTCTTCAGGTATAAAATGCTTGTTTCCAAGAAGGGTCATCCTTATGCTCACTCCGTTGTGCACTGTGGTGATTCCTCTCCTAGCAGGAGAGACCTGTGAGAGTTCTGAAAAGGTAAACTTTCTTGCTCAGGTTTTGCTAACAGTTAACACACTTGATTTCATTTGTTCAAGTTTCATACTTAACTTCTGATTACCTAGGAGGTTTGTCCTTAGCGATCCTCATCCATATAGCTGCATCATTGTATAAGCTCTGGATGGTACTTTATAAACGACTATGAAATAGCCCCATTACCTTTATTTTGATTTATATATCTTTGGGAATGTAACTTTCAGCTCTTCCACCTAGACTGGTACATTCTAAGTGTGATGGGTTGAGAAATTACCTCTCAAATAACATTGAAATCACCAGACTAGCTCAGAAGGTCTGGAAGTGAGATAAAGCTATATTTTACAGCAAGCTAAATTTACAAGCATATATACAAAATATACTTACACGTATTTACAATTATATACAATTATCTACAATGTAGAAATAATACAGAAATCCAGTCTGCTCCCCTAGACAAAGAAAGCCCAGAAGGGGCCAATGCCACCTTCTTCTCTCCCCCCAGATAGAAAACCAGCAAAGCCTCACGTGTTACCAGGAAAAGGTTAGTACACGGTGTGGAAGAGTCAGAGAGGTGAAGAAATAGCAACAGAGCCAGAGGCCAAAAGCCAAGAGAGCAGTATTGTTTATATGTTGCCAGCTATTCCCTCTTAGCAAACAATGAATGATAGAGACTTTGTCATTATTATTCTTTTACATCCAACGCTCTAATTTATTTACATTCTGCACTGAACTTTCAGGAAAGTCCCGATTTCTCTTATTGGAATTTTCCAATAAGCCTTAAGCTACTACACTAAGTTACCCTTAAAATTACAGAGTCTGCACAGGTTTCAGGTGCGTGTGGTCACAGTTAGGCAATCAAGAAGGTTTAGAAGCTCTATAATTACTAACTCTTTGTTTATGTAGGCGCAATCCTTCAGATCCACCACACCACGGTGTACTATGTCACTCTCAGTAGTATATCTACGTGAAGATACATATAAAACTGTGTACACATAATTAAAAAAAAACCCAGCACATCACGAAGAGATCTTTAAACCAGTAACATGAGAGCTACTGACCTTTCTGAGAGAAATGTGACAGAGCTTTGCTTGAACAGATGTCAAGATACAAAATGAGAGCGTGACACCATCAGTCAATTTTAGAGAATGTAACGCCACTGACTCTTCTGGCCAGAGTTTGTGACCGTGATGGGTTGAAGCATCTGGGGTGGGAGAGTGTGTTGTGGAGAGTTTTTTTGTTCACTGCTACTAGGTAACTACAGTTTATGTATTCACTCTATTAGAAATGATGCAGTAGGTAGTCAGAAGGCTATGAGTATGTTCTCTCTTAATACCTTCAACCTTAATGACAGTAGTTTTAAAATAGAAGTATAGTACTTTATACCAAATTCAGGATAAATGATGGGAGCATAAAACTTTATTCTTTCTAAATTGTGCACAAAAAACTTTGAAGGTGTTCAGTGAGAGCTGGCTGCTTATATCCACAAAAGAACACTTGGAGAGCAATCCCAAAAGCTGTTTAGAGTTCCTATCTAAGCAATTTATTAAAGTAGTGTAAGTAACTCCACTAATATTATGCTGAAGTAGATTTTTATGTTCTTTGTTGACATGTCACAGTCATGCACTCCACATTTATCATCTACATCATGTATCTTTTCCCCTTTATGTCTTTAAATGGGAACATTGAAAAATTAATTTGTCTGGAGTACGCATCTATCTTTGTGTATATACATACAGCTATAAGTTGTACCTCCTTTCTTTCTTGCTCCCCCTTCACCAGGATCCTACTGGTTCCAGCCCTCTGGCATCTGGGTAACATGGCTGCTCAAGTGGCCTCTGATCCAAAGGGATAGAGGGACAGATGTTACCAGGGTTGGCAGTTACTTGGAGGTGTGACAAGAAGTGGCAGCATGTGCCTCTGATTGCTACACGGAAGATCAGCAAGCTGACTTTCTTATACCTCTAGTTGCATAAGATCAGAATAAGGCTTCAAAACAGACCCTGGTGTGCCTTGTAAAATAGAAAAGTGTGGCTACAGTAGAACTCACAAAGGTGTCTTGTGATTTCCTGTGGCCTGCAAGAAGTTGCTAAGTATTTTTTTACAGAGCAAACTTAATAGTAGGTTTGCAGTGTTTTGAAGCAAACCACCTCTACCATCCACTCTTCTTGCTTTGTCAGTGCATCACATGTGGACCACAGGACCAAAGTGTCTAGCAATACATTTTATCTGCAGTGTTACTCATACTTGCAGCACCTTTTCAACTTGGCAAAAGGAAACATTATTTACAACCAAGAGGAGCAACTCCAGAGAACCTTTCCTACAAATGTGCCATTTTTCTGTGTAATTTGCGTTGGTTTACATTGTCATTAGCTATCCCAGTGTGCCTTGTTGTATCTCCTCCTCTTAAATCTATATTGTCTTTATATTGGTGGTTAGCATATCTGAAAATAGTTTGCATAATTATTTTTTATGCTTTCATCTTTTTCCTACCCTTATTTTCCTGTTAAGTTAGTAAGCCAACTGTCTACAACTGTGCTGTAGTTGACATCAGGCATATGCATTTTCTCTTTGTGTTTCTGCAACGTTCCTCTTTGCAATCAGCAATTTAAAATAAAGGCTAGGAGTAAACACTGTAAAAGAATTTTAGTAATTCAGAATACTGTCATAATAGTAGTTTTCAACACTAGAATGAGCAGGTGGCTCTTAAAATACATATAATTAATGCTGTAGAATGATTTGCAAAAGGCAAAAGCGAATTTTTTGTAGGGGCTATCTGTAAGAGTTGCAGTTGTCATAAAACAAAACCCAAATAATACTACTTTTCTCAAGCCTCTAATTATTAGAGAAGGTTGAAATTGAAATTGCTGTTGTGGATAGGAGGCAGACAAACAGTTCTGCTTAACATTGCTAATCCCTGCAGCTGGGTTCCTGCAGTTTTATTCATGGGTTTAATGCTTTTATTTATACCCACTGTTAGAGGCAAACACCTGCATGCAGGGCCCTGCACAGCTGGAAAATATGTTGCATTTTCTCTATCTTAGAAAAGTCACCTAGTTCAAGATATGAGACTCTCATCCTACAGATTTCAGGTATGCTACTTTAAATTATGGGTTTTTTTTCCTTGAAGAGTGAGAGAAAAACCTCTCATGCTGAATATTTTTTAATGTAAAAGGAAATCACACTACACACTACTACAATACTATAAATACTGAAAATCGTGTATACAGTAAAGTTGGAATAGGGCAATGATTTGAATTTTGAACTTTTATATATCATGGCTGAAATGCGAGTTTTTCTGTAAGTCATGCTCTGTGGTATGCATGCAGTAGTTTGAGTATGAATGCCCCATGTTTGCGTTTACTGTTCTGTATGAAATGGCTCCCAAACCTTGCTCCCATTTAAGTGTTGCTGTGTCACCACCTCGTGGCGAAATTGCTGTACGGTAGTTAAATACAGGCATAAAGAAGTTTTTCCGTGTGTAAGTCGGCATTTTTGACCAGAATTTTGTTGTGAGTTTCATAAAAACGAACTTGCAGAGGCTACGTATCTGAAAATAGGAGAACGTGGTTAACCTCTGTTCTGTTAGGAAAGCTGCTTTCAAGCTTTCTATCAATTTATCTGCAATGCAATAGAAATAGAAAAGAAGGCATGTATCATTCCTATGTAGAAAAATATCATGTGGATATATCATGTGGATATCATGTATGTGGGAGAAGACTGCTTACTCCCGGCTTAGATACAAGCGTGTAAAAATCCACACATGAGCAGCAGTTACACCACAGCAACATAAACCCCCAAATCCTCTTAGCCGATGTGTTCAGCAGAGGGAGAGCAGGAATTTATACTTGTAAGAAAAAGAGGCTTTAGACTTTGCTGAAATGGATTCAGGCTTGTCTTGGATTTGGCTGGAATGTCAAAGATTTTAAGGAGAATTTAAGTTTGATGCTCTTTTTGCTGAGACACTGGATTTAAAATTCAGAGTTTGCTTTCTCCTTTTTATTATAGTTAGTAAAATAGAAGTGACATACATAACTGAATTCTTCTTTTAATTACTAGTTTTGGAAAAGAAAGTGAAATAGACATTTTTATATGCAGTTTCTTACAATTTGCATAGTTTTCTTATTAATTACTGACCGGAAATCTGAGGTAAAAAAGTAATCCCAAATGTTTCATTTGATGTTATAAAGTGTGGACAACACTTGGTGTTATGATTCATTGATCAAAGCTTCTGCCTAACTTAGGCCACTTTAATAACTGTCCCTTTGCTACTGTATGTGGCACACTACTGTGCAAGAGATCACTTACCTTTCAGTGTGGTATCAGAATATATCCCCAGCTCCACAAAGAGAAGTCAGAAACTTATCCTTTTAGGAAAAAACTCTATATAACTCATGTAGTGCAGTGCAGTTATGCATGTAACTTTCAAGTAAGTAATTCCCAGAATCCAAATCCATTTTTCCTTGTAGCTATTACCTCCTTGGGTGGTGTAAATAAGACCTGCATTGCAGTTCTTGGTGCAAGTGGGGTGTGAACTCATGCTTATATGAAAACACTGTTGTATACTTACTCTTTATAGACTGAAAAAGTAAAAATCATGAGGGAAGAAAAAAATGAAGGACTCAATGAAAAAAACCCAAACTTTTCAATTTGTGGGTTCCTGCAAGTTTGTCACATAATTCTAAGTATTTCTTCAGAAAAATAAGCCTATATTGCAAGGATTGAATTTGCTATATTGGGATCCACATCTCTTTTGAAAAATGTTAGGCATCAAGCAAACTAAAAAGCTGTAGCGTAGCAGCAGCCATGGGATTGCTGAGGCTATAGCTTTACAACGTCATGTTTTCAACTGATTGCAACTTTGTCACAAGCTATAACTAAACTTTTTGGGTATTTTTGTTCGTTTTTCTCAGCTGGAATATCATCAATTCCAAGCAAGACTACAGACCCAGAATAAATCAGTACATTTCAGAAGCACTTATGAATTTATTTGTATTTCTTCAAGAAATGTCCCACTTCAAGGAACAAAACCCTGGCAAGGTAAGCACTCTTGAGTAAGATTTAACAGATCAATATTGTTCAGTAAAAGGGTGAGAGAGATTTTTTAAAAAGTAAGCAAGCAGAGGAAAGAAAAATAAAATGCTCATTATGATACATTCAGTTATGAGTTTCTGCTAACTTTTTGCTGTGTAGAATATTGGTAGGTCATCAATATGCAAAACTACTGTCAGTAAAGTTTATAGCAGTACAGTCCCCCACCTTACAGGTGCTTGAACCTCACCAATCATTCCAAAGAAAGGGAATTTAATACATCACACTTTAATAAAAACTTGAAAAAGCAGAAAAATTATACCATTCCTAAATACAACTTTTTTTTTCCTCCCAAGAACTGTAGTTTTCAGGAATAGCTGCGCAAATATTGCATGATATAGGAGAATTCCTCGTATTTTACTGTGTGTATTTTTCTCCTATACAGATAAAATTGTTGTTTTGTTTTTTGTTTGTTTGTTTGTTTCTGGAAAGACTGAGTTGGAAACCCAGTTTATGAAAAGGCAAGTGAGAATAAGGTTACTTCCTTCTACACAGGAGGACTACCATGTAGTTCTAGCCAAAAGTGAAGCAGTTTTCTATGTTGAGGAAAAATACAAATAATGTGGAAGTATGTCTTGGCAACAGCAGATTTCATTTTTATAATCTAAATACAATTTCTATTGTCTAAATACAATTTAAAAGGAGATTAGGAGGCTTTTTCTCGTCCTTTGATCCAAATTAAGTTTGAGATCAGGTTTTTTCCTGGAAATCGGCTGTTCTAAGTTAGTAAATAAAAAGTATGTAGTATCACACTCAAATATTAGAAGTTTAGAGTAAAAAAAACAGATGAGCACCAGTATGAAATACATTTCAAAGGTGAATAAAGCATTAAAAAAAACAAAACAACAAGTTGTATGTTTAGGGAAATAATGTTATTTTAAAAAGTAGTAGGTGTATATTGAGGTAAGGAAATGCTATATCAGTATACATAATCCCATACTTTTGTCATGTGGTAGCATGACAAAGAAGCTGTATGTTAAGGTATATCTAGTACTGATTTAGAAAAGCTAATTTTGAGAATGTGTTTTCCTGACCTCACTCTCTAAGCCATGCAATTATTTTACTGCTGTAATTACAAGCAAATCAGGCACTGGTGCTATGTGCAAATTTTATTCAAATTAACGATTTTATTGTAATTCAGTTCCAAAAGCAAATGGATTCTTTCTGTAAACTTTCAACAGATCAATTCTGTTCTTAACACTGTGCAGTTCTGAAAGATGCAGTATAGGTGTCACACAGAGCAGAAACCAGACATCAAGTTTTATATTGAAAATGCAGCTCAGTCTTGCCATTAACAGGAATGGTAGAGTAGCCAACAAGCATCATGTGAATGCTTGCTGGCATACAAGAGAAAACAGTTTCATGAACCAACACCACAGAGGAGAGAGCTGTACTGAAAGGATTTTTTTTGCTTTTATAAGCATGCAGCAAGTATGCATTGCAATATTGCAGTTACTGATTTTGTTTTTTCCTGCATATCAAATGTTTAATATTTTTTTGAATAATAAAGGTGAAGTAATTTCTAGTAATTTTAGCAATAGCCATGAGGTTTTTAAAACTTCACAGTAACTGAATAAAAAGTGCATATTTTTATAATGGAAGAGGGGGTACCTCCTGATTAGCCAAAATGATTTGATGCTTGTTTGCACCAGAAGTGTTAAAATATTTGTGAATTTTATTTTTTAAAGCTTCAGTTTTCTTTTGCAAAATGATGGAAATATTTGAACAGTGTTCAAGTGCTAATAGCCGACTTTGTAATATTTTTCCTAGTTTTGCCTGCTAGTCTGCAGCATATGTACATTTTTCACTGTCTTGGGAAGCTACATTCCTGGAGTTGTCCTCTCTTATGTCTTGTGTAAGTATAGTCTCTTTTCCCATCATGATTTACACATGGGGTTTATTTCTTATTTGGTCTCTGTATAGGTAGTATGTATTTGTTTGTTTGTTTGTTTATATGCAAATGTGCAAGCAAGCAGATGACACCAAGCTGATTGGTGAGGTTAACACACTTGAGTGACTAAATGCCACCCAGAGGGACCATTAACAAGCTTGAGAACTGGGCCCTTGTGATCCTTGTATGGTTCATCAAGGCCAAGTGCAAGGTCTGCACCTGGGTCAAGACAACCCCTGGTATCAACACAGAGCAGCCCTGTGGAGAAACACCTCAGGGTACTGGTGGATGAAAAGCTGGACGTGAACCAGCAATGTTGATTCGCAGCCCAGAAGGCCAACCATATCCTGAGCTGCAAGTGTCCAGTAGGTTGAGGGAGGTGATTCTGTCCCTCTGCTCCACTTCGGTGAGACTTCACCTGGAGTAGTGTGTCAAGTTCTGGAGCTCTCAATACAGGAAAGACATGGATCTGTTTGAACAGGTCCAGACAGGGGCCACAAAGTGATCAGAAGGGTGAAAAAGTGCTCTTGTGAAGAAATGCTGAGAGTTGGGGTTCAGCCTGGAGAAAAGACGACTTTAAGGAGACTTTATTGCAGCTTTTCAGTATTTAAAGGGAGAATGTTAAGACTGAAGACAAACTTTTTATCAGGACCTTTTGTGACAGGACAAGGGGTAATGGTTTTAAACTGAAAGAGGGAGATTCAGACTGGAGAAAAGGATGAAGAGTTTTACAGTCAGGGTGGTGAAACAGTGTCACTGGTTACCCAGAATGGTGGTAGATGCCCCATTTGTGGAAACATTCCAGATCAGGTTGGACAGGCTCTGAGCAATGTGATCTAGTTGAAGATGTCCTTGCTTACTGCAAAGGAGTTTGGACTAGATGACCTTTAAAGCTCCCTTCCAACACAAACCGTTCTATGATTCTGCCATAAATACACATACATGCATACACATGTGGATTCTGACAAGTGCTGCTTTTCATATGGAAGTCAGCTTACAACAATTGCTGATTCTGGCACAATGTTGAATTGTCATATTTCCCAGGCAGAGA
Organism: Ramphastos sulfuratus; assembly: GCA_013399055.1. Classification (NCBI taxonomy): domain Eukaryota; kingdom Metazoa; phylum Chordata; class Aves; order Piciformes; family Ramphastidae; genus Ramphastos; species Ramphastos sulfuratus. The sequence continues at coordinate 65,979 of WBNM01008363.1, forward strand.
TATCAAAATCAAACTAAATCAAGATAAGAATAACTGTTAGAATGATCGTAAATTGTGCATAACTGGAAGTAAAAAGCATGTCCATTGCTATGAATACAGTGGTATTTTCTGGATTTGTCATGAACAGCTTGTCTGCCATGGGCATTTCATAGTGCATTTATGTAAACCCAATTGTATTTTGTAAAATTAACGTTATGCAAATGCATTGTTTAAGCTTTATTGTGTAACTTCTTAGAAGTTACTTTATCTCTGTCTTCATTTTTGTTACAGTATTGTGTGCCTTTTTATGTCCCTTCCTTAAGTGCAATGAATTTGGACAGAAAGTGTGCAGCAAAATTAAGACTGTTCTGACAAAGTTAGATTTTGGAGTAGTGGAATATATCATCCAGAAGAGAAACGAGAAATCTGGTAAGTAATTAAGCATAGTCCCAAATAATGTTCTTTGGTATGCAGAGTCTGACCTTGCAGCCGGTTTGGTTTATCCTGTGAAGCCAATTGTAAAGGTGTTTCTTTCTTTGAACTTGGCTGCCATTCTTAGCTTTGTGGCAATGTGTGTCAGACAACTGGACAGGGTGAAAAAAAAAAAGGAAGGAAATAAGGCAAAACTGATGATTCGCTTCAGACTTGATTAGATGTACTGCTTGTAGGTTTTCATAAAATAACTACTTGCTGTAAGTATGCAATGCTTATCTCTCTTTAGGTAAGTCCAACTTATCCAGGAGAAACTCACTCAAGAACACAAAACAACTGCATAACAGAATTTTCAGTCTTGTTTGAAATCTTTATAACACTGTGAACTTTTAGCTATTAGGTAATAAAGGTATTTCAAGAAAGTATTTATATGAACAATGTTATCTTTGCTTTTTGTGTGCTCTACAGTTTTGGTAATTAAACTTTTGTAGTGTAGTTACATTACTTGCAAGTAGCTCACCCTTTTTAGTTAGTGTTACATCAGTAGATTTCATACCTGCCTTAAAACATGCATTTCTAGTAAGCATTCATCATACAGTGTCCTGTTCCTAGACACAATGAGAGGAACCATCTGCCTTTCCCCCTTCTCTTATATATAATGCAGTAGTTGTTGGAAGTAATGCATAATGCATTGAAAAGTTCTTTTTCTTACTTTGTTCTACTTTTAAGTGAAACTGGCAGAGAGAGATCAGACCATTGTTTCGTAAATTTCATAGCACAGCTCTGGGGAAATGGTTGATGTTACATTCTTCATTGCTTCTCACCCTTCAGTCTAATTTAACCCAGACAAGTTCCCTACCTTGCTTTGCCACTTGGGTTCACCATGTGGGCTCACAAACCCTTGTGCTGGCACAAGACAGAAAATAGCAACTTAGAAAAATGGGCAACCAGGAACAATATGGCTATGTTTTTCAGCTTATATTCGTTTAAAATATTCATGAGACTATTCTCAGAGAGAGGAGGTGAAATTTACTTCTCTCTTCATCATTAAGAAGCAACATTTTACCAGACTTTAGAGGATGCTTTGTACACATATTTGAACATAAATGTGAATGCAGGGTAGCTGTGTGCAAAGAAGGGGTTTATAAATGGAAATTACATGCACTTACCCAGAAAATTGCCTACTTCCATATAAAAGTAATGCACTGGGATAATTGCAATGCCTGTTAACAACTGTGCACTGTACCAACAGTGTAGTTTAAAAGATAGATGTATATTGCCAGGACAGATACATTATGGCGTGCAACAGAGACTTCTGAAGGAAGCACAATACAGGTAAATAAATCTGTTGGAATGTGTTTCAGAGCAACATTATCTCTCCCACTGCTGCACAATATATGTTGATAAATACCTAGCCTCTTAGTCAGCCTTGTTTCCCTCACCTTAGTAGCATATTACATAAATTATAAACTTTATCAGCAGGTGAAGCTTTACTGTCCTATGCAAGCTGTGTGACAGAGGACACACACTGAACCTGGAAGTCCATTGCCATTAGTAAGATTTTTTTTTTTCTTTCAGAAACAGCAGGAACAAAACCCACGGAAGATGACAGTGAATTAGACATATCAGCTCTGTGTCCTAAGGTGACTTTTTTTCAGTTAGCCCTATCTTGCTTTCAAAATCTATATAGATAATGGAGAGTATCTACACTAATATCTCTGTTCTTCTGTGAGACTTTAACCTGCCCAGGAGACTTTCCTGAACTAAGCAGTATGCTTTAAAAGTGATTCATAGTTTCCATCTTTAGACTCATACTAACTAACTTACTGCATTTGTGACTTCTGGCCTTCAAGATAATAGTTTCTTTGACCTACTAAGCTAAGAATGTGTTTATTTTGTATTGGCTGTAGAATGATTAAACTAGAATTTAATACCAAAGGTGGCTATTTTTACTTGCAGCAGTGAAATTGCCATTAAGTTTTATCAAATTAAAATATAAAAGGGAAAAATTTGTAGAAAACCTACACAATTTGTCAGATGCTTTTGTAATCACTTATCTGATCTTCTAAAATTAGAGTGTAAACCAGTATATTACCTATAAATACATTTCTAGATATGTATGAGAGCACTCTAATATCAAGGAGACCTTGTAGTAGCCTTCCAGTATCTGAAGGGGGCCTACAGGAAGGATGGGGAGGGACTATTTACAAGGTCTTGTAATGACAGGATGAGGGGCAATGGGTTTAAACTGGCAGAGGGGAGATTTAGACTGGATGTTAGGAGGAAGTTCTTTGCAGTGAGGGTGGTGAGGCACTGGCACAGGTTGCCCAGGGAGGTTGTGGCTGCTCCCTCTCTGGAGGTGTTCAAGGCCAGGTTGGACGAGGCCTTGAGTAACCTATACTAGTGGGAGGTGTCCCTGCCTATGGCAGGGGGTTGGAACTAGATGATCCTTGAGGTCCCTTCCAACCTTACTATTCTATGATTCTATGATTATATAATTGTAATTTAGAATTCATATCCTATGGGATATGCATTTGTAGCTGACATAATGTTGTTGGATAAATTTGTAAAGGATAATTGTTTTTTTAATGAGCTAGTTTTGATTGGCTTGTAGATAATGGGCTGGGGTTTGGTGCAACTTTATGCATTTATTTACATTTTTTTTGTGCATCTGCAGGATTTCTTTACAGTAGGATATTACTTTCTGTATAAATAACTGGAATACTCTATGTTTCTGTGATATAACCCAGCTTCCAGTTATTACAGTGGGGATGCTTCACTTGTAAGTGTTGTATGCTCCTATTATTTTCATGTTTCTGCAATTAAAGATTAATTAGGAAGTGATTATGTTGCTATGGCATGTAAGAGGCTTCTTTTTAATTATCTAAGCATTTGCTTCCTGTAGTGATTTTTTTTTCCATATAATAATACCTGGTATGGGATGTTTTTATGTGTAGGTTAGTCCTGCAGTTGTTGCCAAAGAGCTGTCACTGTCTGACACAGATGTATCAGAAGTATCTTGGACCGATAACGGGACCTTTAACTTATCTGAGGGGTATTCTCCACAGACAGACACATCTGATGGTATGTAATGGATTCATCTATTTCATCAACAAATTGCTGTCATATAAGTTACCTGTACATTTTTAGAGAATTTCAGGACAGAAGGTTTTTGGGTTGTTTTTGGTTTATTTTGTTTTTTTCCTGCAAGATTTAGAGCTCTCTTCCATCAGACCTTTTAAGCAAGTAAACCTATTACATTAGTACCAATGCTTTTGTAGGTAAGCTATACAAAGAAAAGCTAAGGAAGAAAAAGTTAATTTTAAATTACTAAACAGCCAATTAAAGAAAGTAGTATTAGGTTTTGGTGCTAGAATGCTAATGAAGACAGCCAGCAATGAGCCTAGTATAGATGTGAAGACTAAGACCAGAAAGATATTCTCAAGCACACGTCTTGCTTTTGACCAGATCTTTAAGTTCTTAGTTTTTACAGACTGTTTTCAGTTAGTACTTTGCCTGAATAAAGAGTAACGACTACAGTAGTTTGGTGTAATCTTATCTAGGGATTCATTGTTCTGCTCATTCACCATTTCTCCTTTTCTAAGAAAAGTTCACTGAAGATGACAAGTAGGGTGATACTACTTAATGACATTATACAGCCCATATTAATAATTTACATTAAATTGTTTTGTTAATATTTCAAATAAATAGATAGCATTGTATGGTCACAGAATCATAAGTTGGAACAAGCCATTGTCATTCATCTCATCCAACCTTCTATTCAAGGCAGGCTGAACTTCATCAAGTTGCTCGGGGTAGTGACCATTTAAATTTTGAGCATCCGCTGTGGTAGAGATTCAGCAACCTCCCTGGACAGCCTTTTCATTATGAGAGTGAGCAGATATTTAAAAAGGCTGTCCAGGAAGGTTGCTGAATCTCTACCACAGCAGATGCGCAAAATTTAAATGGTCACCGCCCTGAGAAACTTGATGAAGTTCAACCTGCTTTTGACTGCGAACTTCCTGCATTCAAGCTTATGTCTATCTACCCTTGTCCTTCCATTGCACACTGTTAAGAAGAGTCAGGCCTATCTCCTCTATACCTTCCCAGTAGGCAGTTAAATACAACTATGTGTTTCTCTTCTTTCCCCCCTTAAGGCCATGCAAAGCCCATTCTATCACCATGTTCTCATATGTCCTGTTCTCCAGCCCCATCATGCTAGCTCTCCAGGGGACTCAGTCCAATCTTTCATTGTCTGTCTTGTACTGGAGATGTCAAAACCAGACCAAGTACTCCAAATGTGTGCTCTCAGGTGGGAGGAAATCCCTTCCAATAGTTTTCTGACTGTTTTTGCTAGAATAGCTCTGCTATGTAGCTAGCCTGCCCTGCTGAAAGGGCATACCACTGACTTCCTGTCCACAGGTCCACAGATACTTTCTGTCATGCTGCCCCCAACTTGTACTGCTCCACAGATTATTCCATCCCAAATGCAGGATTTAACATTCACTTTTGTTGAATTTCATGCTTCTTTTCAGCCTGTTCATTTTTCCAGCTTCTTGAGGTACCTCCGAGGGCCTTGTCTTCTGGAATACAAATACAGCTGCCCCATAGCAGTTTCTTTATGCCATCTGAGGGTGCACTCCATCCCATCATCCAATCATTAACAAAAACATTGAACACTATTGGTTTCAGTACCTTCAAGAGACACCACTAATAAATGGCTTCCAGCTGGATCTTCTACCACTGATCACAGCCCTTTGACCCTGGCAGTCCAGCCAATTTCTACCCACCTTAATAAACTTCACTTAGCCAGTTCACTCACCAGTTTTGCTCTAAGGACGATGTAGGAAACTGCGTTAAAGGCCTTGCTAAATGAAAAATAAGCGGCGTCCACTCTTCTCCCCTATGGAGCATTTCAGCAACTGGGACATATATAGAAGTGCAAGACCAGATGGGATGCATCCAAGGACTGGCTCATCTTTCAAAGCTCTGTGTATCTGAGCCAACACAACCCTTCCTCCTCACCTTCCTAGCCTCTTTTTTACCTAAAGAACATGGAAAAACAATATGTATGAGACATTTTTTTAGGATTGGTTTCCTTAGCCCTTATGAATGGTCCTACTGCTTGTGTTCATAGAAACATTTTTTAACTTCTCATTCAAGTAGTAGATCAAAGTATTCCATTATGCTCATTCAGGCCTCTTTCACAGGCCATGTACTGTACAGTATGTTCTACACATTTCTAATGCCAGATATCATCCCATTAATGCAACCATTAAAGTCTAATATTTGTTTACGGTCTGTTTTTTATCCTCTGGAAAACATACACTGATCTCTGTCATCTGTTGTGATGGTTTGGGAGTTCCCCACACACTTTGTAAAATCACCCAGACTAGAACTCAGCCGGCTGGAAGTTAAGGANAGAGTTTCTGGTTTATGTTTCTCATTTAATACAAGCCAAGAAAGGAAGAACAAAAAAATTAAGTCTTTACATTTGTTTTATATCTTTAGCTAAACATAGAAACATTCTTTTTTAAATTGTTCTACAAGTGTATTAAAACCTGTAATACATTCATACTTACGTAATTCTAATTTGTATGTATTGTGAAGAAAAGCAGTTTAGAGACCTGTTGTCTATTACAAATTTTTCAGATTTTATATGGCTGGTGTATTTCAAACTATCTGTGCTAAAGATTTGCAAGGATTGTTTCATATACAGCTAGATACTGTTTTAAACAGATACTGCCCTCCAATAACTTTCTGAGTTAATACCAGGTGATTTGTGATAATAGATTTATAACCTCAAAATAATTTTATTTTAGATGTCATCACACAAAGCTCCTCTGCATTGAGACTAGAGAAGACTACTAGTCTATGGATTAATAAATGCATTCAAAGGAACACTTAGTAACTGCATTTTTACATGCTGTTGCTTATTTTGGGGAGCCTTTCATGTTTGCTAACAGTGTTTCCTTCTGTTAACCCCCGAATAGATTTTGACCGACCTAGTGATCATGAAGAAGCTTTCACTAGAGATCTTTCAGAATTTCCTTCTTTAGAAAATGGTGCTGGAACCAATGACGATGATGACTCGAGCATCGGTATGCCTATCCAGAAAAAACAAAACAAAGAACAAACATATTTCAAAGTGGATCATGCTTCCAGACAGAGTAAAGAGAGACCATCTACTGCAGGGCTTTCCTTGCCTTTGACCGGTGACCAAACCTTTAATTTAATGAGTGGAATTGCTGGGGATGTCATCGCAGCTGCAGTGTCTGCTGCCATCAAAGACCAGTTGCAGTCCACACAGCAAGCTCCCTCACGTGCAGTGCCCAGTTTGAGTGAGGAGACAGACACAGAGGAAGCTGATGATTTTGAACTGCTTGACCAGTCTGAGCTTGAGCAGATTGAGAAAGAATTGGGACTTTCACAATGCCAACAAACAGAATCCCAGGAAAAGAAAAAACCTTCAGGCTTTCTTTCAAATCTGCTTGGAAGCCATTAACTTGGAAATTGTAGCTGATAACATAGAAGTTAAACATTCAAAAAAAAATCAAATGCAAAAAAAAAAAAAAAAGGAAAATTCTGAGCTGTAAGCTTTAACTATCCCCTTAGATGTGTTGTAATAATTTCCCTTATGCAGAGTGAATTAACTGGATAAATATCAGCTGATACTGATAGTTTAATGTTTCTGGTAGTTATACCTCAATGTAGTAGCATGGAAATGAATTATCTATCCACTGTTTGGTTGCAGATGAGTGTTGGAGTTCAGTTGTTCAAAAGACTTGGGGGAGAGGGCTTTTTTTATCTTTTTGCCAACCGTGTATTTTGGGATCCTGAGCCAAATTTTCAGCATGGGCAGTTTATTTACTCTTGCTTGCCAGCCATGCAATGCAATTAATGATTCACACAGTGAGGGTAAGTAATCAGAGGATTGCCATGAGATTAACTGAATCTCACCTGCTTCAATTATACCGAAAACTATGAGTCCCTATGTATAGTCCATCTACTATACATGAAACACACTGACCAACACAACTATAGTTTAAATGCGTGTGCAACACTATCAAAAAATTGATTTCTTATTTAAAACCGTTGAAATATTTTGGATATGGCGATACATTTCCAAGTTTTTTTCCTGTTTTAGATTTGTAGAGTTGTAAGTGGCATGCTACTTGACTGACCACCTGCTGTGTTCCTTGATAGAGTCTGGTCCTTGGCAGTATTACCCCTGTAAAGTCACCCAACACATTTTCATATTTAAGAGTTGTATCACATAAACTGGAAAACCTTTGTGGGAGCAGGTGAGGGTAGTTGTTGTTTGGAATAGAGGTTGGAGGTAAAAAGAAAAAAAGACAAAAAAAAAAAGTATTTTTTTAGGTGCCACTTCTTAAATTCAGGATACTGTAGGTTTTGGGTTTTGTTGGTTGGTTGGTTGGTTTGTTTTTCCCAGGACAGCTGCCATCACTTGCAACAGGTTGTGTTGCAAGTTGAGTATTTTAAAATACTTGAAAGTATTCAGTGAGATCATCTGTTGTAGAAGACACTCAGAATCATCTTCTTGGCATGTAATTTAAAAAAAAAGAAGAATTTGTTCAAATTACTTGCCAGGTGAAGCTCCACACACACTGAGCAAGTGGCATGGCATCTTAAGCAGGTAATTTATTTTACTTTTTCTGGGGCTTTTTTGTTCACCTCTGACAAAACCAAACTTCAATACCAAGCAATAGTAATCAAAGAAATAGGAAGAAGTAATGCTAGAGGTTTTTTTAATGTGATGTAAACCATTAGCAAAGTTGAGGGACCATGTCAGCTGCTGTTACTACTCAAGTGATTTTCCATTTGCTGGCATTTGAAGAGGTGAATAATGTCATCTAGGACCCTCAAAAAGTACAGCATCAGTTTATAAAAATCTTGCACTAACATATATGTATAGATAAAGTTAAACTCTATAAAGTTAACTCCATTTTAATTTATTTTTCTTTTTGAAACGAAAAAAATAGGCAGGTAGACAAAAAGAGTGGGTAGCAAAAGGAAAGATGCTGAGAATTGTTGACACTAGCTTTATTGTTGCTTGTGCTTTTGTGTCAGTAATGCATATTGCCTGTATTTGCTCTCCTTTACCAGTACAAAAGTGAGCCTGTCCCTTCATTATCAAATTCATTATGAAGTAAATGGATGCTGGATATAGATCCCACAAGATGCAGCTTTTAAAATCATAACACCTTAACACAAAAAGCAAGTTTCTGGAAATTATTAGAAAACTATGACCATGTGACTTCCCCATGGTATTGGTTGCTAATTTTTCCTTTTGAGCTTCCCTCAACGTGTTCTTCCCATTAAAAAAAAAACCCAAACAAAAACAATATCCCTAAACCACACCACCAAAAGCAAAAACTACAAAAATCCCAAACAACAACACAGCACAACAACAACACAAACAAACAAAAAAAATGCATTTTTGCTGGGAAATCAGTAAGTTCAAAGGCCATTCAAATTTCTCAGATGATTTAAAAGCCTCATTTCCTTGCTGCAGGTTTAGGACAATGTATACAGTTAAAAGAGAGCAACTTCCAAGTTGCTGATGAAATATTGTAGGGCACCCAAACAAACATGTGCTTGCTTGTACAGGAATACTGGTGCCAGGAGGGGAAGCAGGCTATGGTACAGGAAGAAGGAGGAGGAAGGGAGCAGTCCTTTACAGGCTTTTCTGGAGCAGATTAATAGGATGGAGTAGCTGGTTGTCAATAGTGGCATTATAACAGCGTGCACTTTATTGTTTTATAAAGAGTACTTGTGGTTATAAAGGTACATAATGCAAGGGCACTCTTCTAGAATAAAGACTAGATCAAGAAGGAAAAGCAGTTGGAGGATTTCTCAGACTTTTTGTAAACGATCCATTTTCTGGTTTCAAGATAGAAAAACAGAGGAATTTTCTCCAGTATGAGTCTCATTTTATTTTTTTTTCCAGAACTTAAAACAAAGCAAAACTTGAACAAATCACTAAAATTTAGGGGCATAATTGTTTATTTCAGTGTCTTTAGAATTACATTTTTCTGTTCTCGTGGTAGTTGATAACATTGAAGCCCCTTAATACTGTGTAATAGAAATAAAGTAATTGTGTAGCATTTAATACTCTTCTTCAGGTAGTGGAAAGATACCCAATTTTCTGCAGGGAATTACCTCTTACTTCCCAAGCATGTAAGGAACACTTTGCTCAGATATGACACATTCCACTGCCAGCAGTTAGACAGCAAAACACGAAACGTTTTCCTCCACTGCGAGATCCCTTCCACACTGCCTTTAGTTGGAAGTCCCTCAAGAATCCATTTTGCTGTATTCTAGCAGCAGCCACGAAACAGCATTTACTTAAAAATTCCTTGTCACAGTGGTCCACAGCATCTTTCCTACTGAGCACTGTTGTCACCTCCCCATCTTCCAAAGCTGTGAATACCCAGGCAGGAAGAAATGTAAGCAAGTATGAGGTAGAACATAGTTTGAAACATTTATTTACCTTTACCTGTGGAAAGCCTGCTTGCTTGCAGTTTCTAGTCAAAAGGCAGTGCAGGCATCATAGAGGGCATAGATCTGAATGTGGATGCATGAGCAAGTGCCACAAGGTAACACAAGGTATGATTGTGCCACAGGATCAGTACTGCTTGTATTATCTGGTGAGCTCTTGCCTGGTAGTAAATTGCAAATGTGTATTTGCAGTAGCGTGGTTGGAAGCGCTCACTCTTTATGCATCCCTGCCAGATGAAAACAGTGTGTACCAGGACAGAGTCTGTGAGATGCAGTTCCATCCTTTGCACTTGGAAAATTTCTCCTTGTATTAGTATATTTGAGTGATGGAGTGATAACCATTTGATCAGTGACCTTACCTGTGTCAAATCCAGTGTAAAAGCAGCTGTTTAAAGCACACAGGGCTCTTCATGTGTATGTACTGTGCACCTCCTTACTCTTCTTCGGTTTGTTTGTGGCAAAAAATTATTCTATGCAGCGGACAGAAAAGAATTTTAATGGAAAGTAGTAGCATCTGAAGAAACACTTGTTTTACTTGGTTTTTGTTCATTTTGCACTTTTTCCAGACTGTATAAGCCTTCTGAACAAATTTCCTGCAGCCTCCATGTCTGTTCTCAGCACATGAGCTGTGCAGTCTGGAAACAGCACCAGCTGGCTAACCAGAAACTGGAAAATTACAAAATGTCTGTCTTTAAAATATTTTGCAGCACTTTACCTAGCCTGACTACTATTTTGTAAACATGGAGTTATTATATTGATTGTTTGTAAAGCCATTTAATAAATGTGTTAGTTTTTATCTTTCATCGTATCTGATTGTTATGTTTTTCCCTGAAGTCAGAAAAAAACCCCCTCACAATATGAAAACCAAACTCTTCTAGCAAGTTTCTGACGTTTTCTATAAATTCATTAACAGCAAAAGGAAGACTAGAGAAAAATCTCCATCCCCTATTGAATGCAGAGGGAAACTTAGTGACTAAGGATGAGAAAGCTGAGGTGCTCAGTGCCTGCTTCGCCTCGGTCTTTACCACTGAATCCAGCAGTGCCCTGGGCACTCACCCTTGCGAAGTAGGAGTCTGGGAGGGGGAATCGGATTGAGGACATCACAATAAATGAGGAAGTGGTCACTGACCTGCTGCGCCACTTAGACGTACACAAGTCTGTGGGGCCAGATGGGCTGCACCCAAGGGTGCTGAGGGAGTTGGCGGACATGCTTGCCAAGCCACTTTCCATTATTTACCACAAGTCCTGGCTAACTGGGAAGGTGCCAATGGACTGGAGGGTAGCAAATGTAACACCTATCTACAAGAAAGGAAGAAAGTTGGATCCAGGAAACTATAGACCTGTCAGTCTGACCTTGGTACNGTTGGATCCAGGAAACTATAGACCTGTCAGTCTGACCTTGGTACCAGGGAAGGTCATGGAGCAGGGCATCTCACATGCCATCATACATCATATACACAACAACTAGGGGATCAGGGCAAGTCAGATGGATTTATGAGGCCCAGGTCCTATCTGACCAACATGGTCTTCTATGACAAGATGACCCAGCTACTGAATGAGGGGAAGGCTGTCGATGTTGTATTCCTAGACTTTTGTAAAGCCTTTGATACTGTTCCACACACAATTCTTGCAGACAAGTTGGCTACTCATGGCATGGATGAGCACTGGGTGGACAGGAGGGCTCAGAGAGTGGTGGTCAATGGAGTTAAATCCAATTGGCAGCCAGTCACTAGTGGTGTTCCTCAGGGATCTGTGTTGGGACCACTTCTTTTTAACATCTTTATTGACAACCTTGATTCAGGCACAGAGTGCCTGAGACACTCTGCAGATGTTTGCAGATGACTCCAAGTTAGGTGGCTGCGTTGATTTGAATGAGGGTAGAGAGGCTCATCAAAGGGATGTGGATAGGCTAGATCAATGGGCCAACATTAATGGGATGAGTTTCAACGAGGCCAAATGCCAGGTCTTGCACTTGGGTCACAACAACCCCAAGCAATGCTACAGGCTTGGGGCAGTGTGGCTGGAGAGCTGCCTGGCAGAAAGGGATCTGGGGGTTGTAGTAGACAGGCAGCTGAATATGACCCAGCAGTGTGCCCAGGCATCCAAGAAGGCCAATGGCATCCTGGCTTGGATTAAAGATGCTGTGGCCAGCAGGAGTAGGGAGGTAACTGTCCCCTTGTGAGGGACACAAGGTGGTGAGGCCACGTATCGTGCTCAGTTTTGGGCACTGCAA